>JAIFZK010000001.1:23247500-23789989 GCA_027481765.1 Tenualosa thibaudeaui
AAAGGCGTCATTGGCTGCCGGGGACCACTGGAACTGCTGCTGGTTAGGGCAGTCAGCGGAGCAGCGACAGAACTATAATTCCTGATAAATCTTCTGTAAAGGTTTGCAAAGCCCAGAAACTACTGCAACTTCTTCCTGTTTTCAGGAAGGGGCTAGGACACCTTAGCAGGATCCATCTGAACACTCCCCTCTGCCACGATATAGCCCAGGAAGGACACGGTTTTAGCATGAAACTCACATTTATCTGCTTTGACATAAAGCGAGTTTTCCAGGAGGCGACGAAGGACCAGTTGGACATGCTGCGTGTGCTCAGTCAGAGTCCGGGAGAAGATGAGAATGTCATCCAGGTAAATGAACACAAACCGGTTCAGCACATCGTTAACCAGGGCTTGAAAAACCCCGGGGGCATTAGTTAGCCCGAACGGCATTACTAGGTATTCATAATGTCCAGTAGGTGTGTTAAATGCAGTCTTACATTCGTCGCCCTCCCGAATCCACACCAGATGGTAGGCATTGCGGAGATCGAGTTTCGTAAAAACCGTGGCCCCCTGGAGCAGTTCAAAAACAGAGGCAATCAGAGGCAGAGGGTACCGGTTCTTTACCGTTATTTCATTTAGTCCACGGTAATCAATGCACGGACATAAGGATCCGTCCTTTTTGCCCACGAAGAAGAAGCCGGCCCCAGCAGGAGGTGAGGATGGCCGAATGATACCCGCCGCTAAAGCGTCGGAGATGTATTCATCCATGACCTGTCTCTCAGGAGCGGAGAGCGAGTAGAGACGGCCCCGGGGGGGGGGGCAGTGCCAGGGAGAAGGTCAATGGCGTAGTCATATGGTCGGTGCGGCAGTAATGAGGTAGCCTTGGTTTTGCTGAAGACCTCCCGCAGGTGATGATAACACCTGGGCACATCGGACAGGTTAGGAGCGGAACTTGTTGGTTCGGAGTGGACAGGAGAAGATGCAGCCAGTAGGCAGGTCTGGTGACAGTCCACCCCCCACTCCCGGACCACCCCGGTTCGCCAGTCCAGATGTGGGTTGTGCTGACGCAACCAGGGATAACCCAGGATGAGGGGCTGACCAGGGGGGCAGAGTAGGTGGAAACGGATAGTCTCCTGATGGTTGCCAGAACATCTCATCCTCACCAGTTCCGTGACCTGAGTCACCCTGTCCAACAGGTGTCCATCTAAGGCTCGGGGGAAAAGGGTAGAGGGAGTGTGTGGATGCTCTTCAAATGCAGGGTCGGGTAACCGGGACTGGAGAGCAGAGCGTAGGTCGTAGACAGGCAGCGGGTCGGGAGCCGGGGCGGAGGAGCTGAACGGAGGTCGAGGACAGGCAGAGGTCGAACCCAGGGGCTGGAGAGCAGAGCGGAGGTTGTAGACAGGCAGAGGTCAATATCAGGGCTGGAGAGCAGAGCGGAGGTCGTGGACAGGCAGAGGTCGAAACCAGGGACAGGAGAGCAGAGCAGAGGTCGAGCCGGTCCGGGGTCGTCAGCGGGAAGGCAATCGATCAGGACACGGAAGACAGAGAACAAAGACAGGCAGGGAAACAGGACGGAGACACGGGAGCTGGCAGAGGACAGAAACACAGGAACTACGGGAACAGATACAGGAGTCAGGGTCTTTAAATGCTTGCCTTGCGTGAGTAGCAGTAGGTTCGTGGACGGTCTGACACTGGGAGACAAGGGATTAAATACACAGCAGGAAACCAGCAACAGGTGTGATTCAATCAGAATCAATGACTCAATCGGAAAACATGAGTGAGTGGGAGGGGCAAGTGATCAGGGGGAAACCGGGTGAAACTGACGGGGAGGCATGACAGGAGAGTGGCCCTCAAGTCATTGATTGTTGACAAGTGTAAGTTGGGATGCTTCTTTATTCACCTGTAGTGTTTAAAGCAACATTTGGTGT
Organism: Tenualosa thibaudeaui; assembly: GCA_027481765.1. NCBI lineage: Eukaryota > Metazoa > Chordata > Actinopteri > Clupeiformes > Clupeidae > Tenualosa > Tenualosa thibaudeaui. The sequence goes on from JAIFZK010000001.1 coordinate 23,249,407, forward strand.
AAAACTAGAGGAATAACTACCAAAAGGGCAACTGACTATTTTCATGTCTAAAACACTGTTTTGGGTTTTGAAAATGTGCTTTTATTTCTTTGCAAGGGCTGTAAGGAAAATGCACAAAGTTGAGTGTTTACTATATATATATATCGCAAATCCCACAACACCACGAACAAGAATGAAATGTCACATAATAAATGTGCTAGGCACTATGTCTGAAGATTCTCATTCATCCAGGTCATGGTAGTCAAAAGTGTTAAGTTGTATGGCACTGGACTTCTTATTGGCGCTTGAAGACAATTGATTGGATGAAAGGAGAAACATCTTTAAGCTCCAGAAGTCCAGTTGCATACAGCACTTTTGAAATGAACCTGCTGTTTCTAAACACACGCCAAAGAGACCATTGGTTGGAATTCAAAAGATTCCCTAAGAGTGAGATGTAGGTCTTCCTGATTAATCTAGTACACCTGGCTACAAGTTTAATAGATGTATAGACATCCATTTATGATGTATAGACATCAATTTAAGAATTTAAATTAAACATGCCTGCAGTCTAAAAAATAAGTCTTACAAAAATCACAGATGTATTTGTAAAATTAATCAAAATTAATCCATCGGTTTTCTCACAAAATATGCGAAGTCTAATGTACTAGCCTATTGAAATGTATTTACATGACTTTCCCACTGTTTCGTAGTCACATGATATTACTAATATGCTGTTGTTTTCCCTTCTTATCCATTTCGCTCTCCTGGCATCAAATAGCTTGAACCCTGACCCACTTCAGAGGCACACATTCTGGACCCTTGGCATAGGAGGAATTTTCCTCATGCTTGCTCTGTATGGAGTCAACCAGGCCCAGGTGCAGCGATACCTAAGTTCCCGCACTGAGCAGGAGGCTGTAATGTAAGACTCTGTAACACTGTACTTCTCTAATAACAAGACCATCAGGGATATACTGCATGATTAGCTTAAAATGTTTTTTGTCAGAATTTATCTATCAGACCACTGATAAATATTGACGCAGGACACTGGATTGTTATTTTCGCACAAATGAATTTATTGACAGTTGGGACCAATTTACACTGAAATGTATACCACCTTTGCCTGTTTTCCCAGGTCCTGCTATGTGGTCTTTCCTTGCCAACAGATAGTCTTAGCGCTGGGCTGTCTAATGGGTCTTGTGATGTATGCACGATATGGAGAAGAAAGTCCTTTGGATAAGGGCTTTGTGAAGACAAATGATCAGGTTTTTAAGAAACTTAATGATGTAAAACTCAAAGACAAACTTGAATTAGAATTTTCTAGAATCTTATCGCAAGTGGTAAACACTTGCAACATGAAAAATAGTCACGTTAAAGTGGCTGCATGCGATACTGATTTCACAGCTAGATGATGTAGGTAAGTACTAAAACAAAGTTACAGAAAATCAAAACACACCTCAGTGTAACCATGTCCAACTCGCCAGTGCATTTTTCCACCCTCTGTGCCTTCTTGACAAGTAGCCAACCATGTCCAACTTAAAATGTATGTAAATGTACTATAGAGTACTATAATAATCTTATAGTATTTGGGACATTTTGTAATAGAAATATTATCAGAATACTACAGATAGACTATAGATAGATAGACTATAGGTTGCTTTGGATAAAAGCGTCTGCTAACTGCCTAAATGTAATGTAATCTATAGACAATAGACTGTGCACCCACAGCTGAGGGCAATCAATCATTAAGTTAAGATTCGCTACTCATTGCACCACCACATTAAAGGCTGGCATGTGCCTGTAAAATGGCATAGGCCACAAAAATTCTCTGCTGCAAAGGTTACGCAAGAAACACAATTAACCCTATAAAACAGGCTGACCTTCACTCCAGTGTGACAAAAATGTGGTATAATGAACATTCTAAATAAAATCAGTGGTCATTAAGTTCAATATGGAATTTTAGATCTTTCGATTTTTGAGTAATAGAATATTGCTGTGTTTAAAAATTCTCCTCAGTCATCATTATTATTACTGTTGATGATGATGATTGATGATGATGATTGTGTGTATATATGAAGAGTTTGGTGAACTCTGAGAGAGTTTTGAAAATATTCAAGTCATGTTTTTTAATTGTGTATTTCAGTAATTATATATATATATATATATATATATATATATATATAAAGAGAGTTTGGTTGCACCATCACCTTCACAGTGGTTATTCTGAAAATATGAAAACTACCATTTCAGACACAAGGCACAATATGAGACCACTTGATTGTAGTTATTATTGATTATTGAATATTATTGATTGTAGCTATTTTGCCTTTTTACTAAGAATTTCAAAGAAATCACATTGAAAATCAGATCAGATTAAAATTTCATCTATTGATATTAGTTGGCCTATAGGTCCATGTACTTTTGCTTTCATTTATTATTCTAATTTTAGAAGTAAGATCAAATTTCAGAGATGGTGCCAGTTTGATGATGATAGGAAAAAAAGAAACGCCGATATTTCTTTTTCTCAACATATTATTGATGTGAACTGTCTAAAACATTGTCTAAATGTTTATGTCTGTGTTGCCAGCCATGCTGTGTTCAAGCAGTGGCACAGTATTCCTAAACAAGTCAATGGGCACAGTTTTCTAAGGGTTCCTCCACTCAAACTAGAGATGTGCTAATTTATGCATTTACTCATTTGTGCTCTTGTGCAGTGTTCACTGAACAAAAACTGTAGCTTGACTGATGGGTACAATGTTTCAGAGAGCAGTTGGTCATTGGCCACTCCTATCAGGCCTATTGTTTCTGTCTGACTCTTGGTGGGCAGTCTTCTCACTTAACCTTTTAAACCTTGCTGCTCTCTGGACCTCTCAAAGGAGCTGCACAGATAGTAAAAGTAAGTGGGTGTCTATTTATTTAAGTTCTGTGCTTATTTTGCTAACTAGAATCTGCTTTTGGATTACTTGTCTTGTGGTTGAAACCACCTGATTTGTAATACACCTGTAAGCCATCAGAAGGTGTTAATTACTAGCACTGCTGGGTCATCAGAGAGCAATTGGTCGTTGGCCACTCCTTTCAGGCCTATTGTGTCTGTCTGACTCTTGGTGGGCGGTGTCACCCGGGTGCAGTCAATCATCATTCTTTTCCATCATAATAGCGGGAGTGACAGTGAACTGCACTCCACCAACTATGCATTTTCCCACATCTATCCGGGAGAGGGGGTAGTGCAGGGCTGCCATCTTGGTAACGGCACTGGTCAAAATATATCTGTTTGTTATCTATCGTCCTCCAGGTCAGTTGGGGGATTTCCTTGAGGAACTCGACACTCTGCTTTCTTCTATCCCTGAGCATGACTGTCACATGCTTGTCCTCAGTGATATGAACATCCACTTAGACAATCCAGGCTCTGCAGACTTCCTATCTCTGATGGACTCCTTTGAGCTACAGTGGGTTTGCAGTCCTCCAACTCACAAAGCTGGTAAGGAACTTGATCTCATTTTTACCAGGAACTGCACCACTACTTCGCAGACAGTTACTCTATCTGACCACTACTTTGTTCAGTTCAAAGTTTCTCTCTGTCAGCAACCATCTGCACCTACTCCCACTGTCTCTTTCCGTTGCAATCTTCAATGCGCACTAACCTCAGAGCTGCTGAGAGGAAATGGCACAAAACTAAGAATTCCGCCGATCTAAAACAATTCCAGGAATTGCTATCATCCTTCTCATCCAGGGTCACTTCTGCGAAAAAGGCTTTCTACCATGACAAGATTCACAATGCCACGGACACCAAGAAACTCGTCTCCACCTCCAAATCTTTACTTAACCCACCTCCTGCAGCTAACCTCACAGTTGACACTTTTGCTGCATTTACTAACAAAGTTGCAGCAATTAGTAGTCAGTTCTCTAACCAATCTACAGAGGTTCCTCCTCCAAGCCTCTCTAAACCAACTGCTTCCTTTTCTTCTTTCACTCCTCTCTCCAAGGCCGAGGTGTCCCACAGACAGCTTCCCACAGACAGCCAGGTAGGCTCTTGTCTTCTGGACCCTATCCTAACCCTATCAGCAGCAACGGTCGTTCAACGTATTATGGCTACGACAGACATCGGCACTTCACCAACTCGCCACAGGAGTACCCCAAGGATCTGTACTGGGGCCCCTTCTCTTCGCCTTGTATATCACCTCGCTGGGCTCGATCATCCACTTCCATGGCTTCTCTTATCACTGCTATGCTGATGATACCCAGCTCTATCTGTCCTTTGCGCCTGATGCCTCCACGGTGTCAACACGGATCTCAGACTGACTTCTGACGTATCTGCATGGATGAAAGGACATCGCCTCCAACTAAATCTCTCCAAAAGTGAACTGCTGGTCCTCCCAGCCAAACAAGCCATACATCACAACATCAGCATCAAGGTCGACTCCCTGTCTGTTTCTCCCACCAAGGTGGCAAGAAACCTAGGTGTCATGATCGATGACCAACTGCCCTCCTATCAGGTCTTCCTCCAGCCTGTGCTCTGAGACCGCTACAGATGATCCAGAATGCAGCTGCACGCCTGGTTTTCAACCAACCAAAAAGGGTGCATGTCACATCTCTGTTTATTGAACTCCACTGGCTACCTTTGGCCGATCACATCAAATTCAAGGCACTAATGGTGGCCTACAGGGTGATTGATGGTTTGATGGTGATTGATGATCTCCTAAAGCCCTTTGTCACTCACCAACAACTTCACTCCTCAAAGGAATTGTCAGGGTTTCCTTGTTTTTGTTCCCTGTTTGGCCCCATCTGCTGGACATCTCTGGGGTTAACTTTTGTCCTTCTGTGGTTTTTTTTTGTTTCCCATCTGGTTGTGATTATTGTCAATTACCCACCCATTATGTCTTTGTCCCTCATTGGTTCCTGCTCCGCTTCCCGCAGTATTTATCCAACATGTTTTCTTTGTTCTGTCTCTGATTGTCTTCCGGTTTCCCTTAGTATTCCGGCTCAGTGAGTTTCTTGACTTTGATACTGTTCTTGTCCTGTCTGTCTTGACTGCTCTCTTTTGTTGAGTTTTTTGACCTCCTGACGAGGATTTAGTTGTGTTTTTCATGCCTCCTGTTTTCTTTTTTCTTGAAGTTTTTGATGCTCTCAGCGTTTTTCCTGAAAGACTTGTGTGTAAACCCTGCTTCTGATCCTGCGTTTGGGTCAAATTTTACTGGTATCCTACTAGTACCCTGACAGTACAATCAGAGCAACATGGACCCAGCAGAACCTGATCCTCTCCGCACTGCCTTGGCACAACAGGGGGCTGCACTAGGCAGACACCAGGACCAGCTTGACGCCATGACCAAGACTATGGAGTCCATGGCAGCGGGCCTGTCTGACCTGGCTGAGCAGATACAACAACTCCACCTGTCCAGACCAACCAACCCTCCTCCTCCTCCTCCGGCTCCGGTCACACCCTCCCCTTCGCCGCAGCCAGTCCTCCACTCAGCTGAGCCACACCTGCCTCCTCCCAAACGTTATTCAGGTGAGCCTGGCTCTTGCCGTGCTTTTCTAACACAATGTGACAGTATCCCCGGAACCTTCCCTACAGACCCTGCCAAGGTAGCCTACATCATTACTCAGCTGTCTGGCAAGGCTAAAGAATGGGGAACGTTCGTTTGGGAGACGGATCAACCCTTCTGCAAGAATTATCAAGCATTTGCGGAGGAGATGAGGAAGGTATTCGATCGGTCAAAGCATGGCAGAGAGGCGGCTAGAGAGATGCTTCACATCCGTCAAGGCCACAGGTCGGTTTCTGACTACGCTATCCAGTTCCGCACCCTGGCCACTTCCAGTGGCTGGAATACGAAAGCCCTTTACGACACCTTCCTCAATGGCCTATCGGATATTAACCCTTTTACTGCCGCGGTCGCAATTTTGCGACAGGACGTGATATTGAATAAATTAGCCTGTTGTGTCAAGTACAGTGTTTAATGTTGTCAAAACTCCTGTCCACTAGTTGGCAGACATGTCGTACTTCATTCCTAACTCAGAGTGACGTCTTAGGTCTACTGTTCGCAGATTCTGATTCTGAAGGCGAATATATGCCTTCAGAAGATGACGATCTGTCGGTCAGTGACCCTTTTCTCCCGGCGCGCCTGTGCCTTTCAATGCCGTGCCTGGGCAAAGCATGTCGAGGCACAGCAGTGCACAAGCAGACACTTCCAACCCTTTCCCAAACACTGATAAAGGATGAATCCGGTGGCATTGTTAGTAGAAGGGTTGGGGGACGTGGTAGTATCATTGGATGTAATGAGAATCTGGCTGGAAAAAGTTTAGTTTCTACCGTGCTGCTCACGGTGCGCCTGTGCATGAGGAAGCCTTGTTGCGTAGTGGCGACGGTGTGATCCGTGAAGGGAAAATCGGGGAGGGTGGGAGAGGTAAACAGGATCGAAATGTGACTCGAGGGTCTGGTCGTGTCAGGGATGATAGTGGCAGTTCTTTCACCCGCATGAGAAGGGCAGTGGGTAGAGCTGGCAGCGTCCGTAGGGGAGGGAGAGGGAGACGTTCCGTGGTGCCTGTTCCATTTACAGGCGCACATAATAATCATGATTTTTAGGTTATTCTCAATATTTGCTTTGTTTACAGTCATACTCAACATCACCACTGTCATGACACAGCCTTTTGAAATTTAGATGTCATGTTAGGCCTGCACGCAAAACAATCTGCCTAGTGTTTACATGCGTTTGTTTTTTTGTGGCCCTATATTAGCTATAATCTACACTGGTTTACAATTTATGGTGTTTCTGACCATACAGTAAGTGTACAACATAACAACAGATGAGAGGAGAGCAAACTTTATGAAATAATTTAAATTTTCATTGAGAAATAAAAATAAATAAATAAATAATAAAAAAAATCCATAATTCAATACAATATGCAAATTAAATTGGTAAATTTACTCCCAATATAAACTTTAGGTCTTCCTCAATATTTGTCTCATTTACAGTCAGGATCTATATGTTACCAATATCAAGCTACAGCCTTTTGAACTTTAGATGTCAAAATCCAGGTTTTTTGGAAAAAAACCTCAGCAGCAAAAGGGTTAAGGACAAATTAGTGACCCGAGATCTCCCCGCTGGTTTTGATGCCCTTGTGGGTCTCACTATCCGCATTGAAGCCCGCTGGAGACAACGCTTCGGTGCCCACACCAGCTGCAGAGGAACCGATGCAGGTGGACCGGACCCGGTTATCACCCGCAGAGAGACAGAGCAGAATTCACACTGGTTCCTGTTTGTACTGTGGCCAGCAGGGTGACCTCTGGAGCTGAGGGGAGCTTCATCGACGCCTCCCTAGCCTCCCAGTTAGGCGTCCCCACGTCTCCCATTCAGACACCCCTAGTAGCCAGAGCCCTGAATGGAGCACTGCTCGGAAAGATTTCCCACACCACCTCTCCTCTTAGCCTCTCCCTTTCCGGTAATCACAAAGAATAAATGTTTTTTTGCCTAATCAATTCTCCCCAAGTTCCCCTTATCCTTGGCAACCCCTGGCTGGTTAAGCATAACCCCCTCATTGACTGGGCTAGTAATAAGATCATTGGGTGGAGTCCTTACTGCCACTCCCAGTGCCTGTGTTCCGCTACGTCCTTCGAGCCCCATAGCCCAGAACCTCCAGAAGAATTTCCTGATCTGTCCGCCGTCCCTTCAGAATACCTGGATTTAAAAGCAGTTTTTAGCAAATCCCGAGCCACATCCTTACCCCCTCACTGACCCTATGACTGTCCCATAGACCTTCTGCCTTCTAGACGTCGCCCCCCAGAGGCCGCCTTTACTCCCTCTCCCAACCCGAGACCAAGGCAATGAACAAGTACATCTCAGAGTCATTGACAGCAGGCATAATTCGCCCTTCCTCCTTGCCAGCAGGTGCCATTTTTTTCTTTGTCTGCAAGAAGGACGGCTCCCTTCGCCCCTGCATTGACTATCGGGGGTTAAATCAGATTACGGTGCGGTTACGGTTACCCCTTCCTCTCATGTCTGCCGCCTTCGAGATGCTACAAGGGGCCACTGTGTTCAGCAAACTGGATCTCCGCAACGCCCACCACCTGGTCCAAATCAGAGAGGGAGACGAGTGGAAGACTGCTTTTAATACCCCATCAGGCCATTATGAATATCTTGTCCTCCCTTTTGGTTTAACTAATGCCCCTAGTGTTTTCCAAGCCTTAGTTAATGATGTCCTTAGGGACATGCTTAATAAGTTCGTTTTTGTTTATTTAGATGACGTCCTCATCTTTTCCAAGTCCCTGCATGAGCACATCTCTCACGTCCAAAAAGTCCTTCAACGTCTCCTGGAGAACCGGCTCTTCATGAAAGCGGAGAAATGTGAATTTCACCGAGACACCATCTCCTTTTTAGGCTTCATTGTCTCCGCGGGGACCCTGCAGATGGACTCCAGCAAGGTGCGTGCAGTGGTTGAGTGGCCCAAGCCATCTACACGCAAGGAGTTGCAGCGGTTCCTTGGCTTTGCCAACTTCTATAGATGGTTCATTCGGAACTACAGCACTCTGGCTGCCCCTCTGACTGCCCTCACGTCCTCTGCCACCAAGTTTCAGTGGTCCGCTGCTGCAGAAGAGGCCTTCCAGTCCCTCAAGGCTTGCTTCACCTCTGGCCCCATCCTCATGCAACCCGACCCCAACAAGCAGTTCATCGTGGAGGTGGATGCCTCTGATGTGGGTGTAGGGGCCGTCCTCTCCCAGCGATCCTATGAGGACCACAAGACGTGTGCCTTCTTTTCCCATCGCCTCTCTCCAACAGAGGTCAACTACGACATTGGGGACCGGGAGCTCTTGGCAGTGAAGCTGGCCTTGGAGGAGTGGAAGCACTGGTTGGAGGGGGGGCAATACCATTCCTAGTTTGGACTGACCATAAAAATTTAGAATACCTGTGCTCGGCCAAACGCCTGAATTCCCGCCAGGCTCGCTGGTCCCTTTTCTTCTCTAGGTTTAACTTCACCCTCACCTATCGCCCCGGGTCAAACAATGGCAAGCCTGATCCCCTCTCCCGAATTTTCAGTGGCTCGGAGGACCCCCCTGTTCCTGCCACCATTCTCCCGGAACGCTGTCTTGTTGGGGCTGCCATGTTGGGGCTGCCATGTTGGATGTTGAGGCCCAAGTCCGCAGTGCCCAATCCCCTGGACCTAAGCCCAGCCATTGTCCTGATAATTGTTTGTATGTCCCAGTCTCTGTTCGTCCACAGGTGTTGCAGTGGGGCCACTCTTCCTTTCTGGTTTCTGGTGGCCCTTCTTGGGGAAGGACATCCACAAGTTTGTCTCCTCCTGCCCTGTTTGCGCCCAGAACAAGAGATATACCTAGCCCCTCAGGTCTGTTACAACCACTATCCATCCCCAAGAGACCCTGGTCCCATATCTCCCTAGACTTCGTTGATGGCAACACCACCATTTTGACGGTGGTGTACTGGTTTTAACTGTTTATTCCCCTTCCCAAGCTACCGTCCGCCAAAGAGACTGCTAACTTAATGGTCAATCATGTTTTTAAGCTGCACAGTCTGCCCGTGGAGGTGGTCTCTGACAGGGGGCCCACAATTCACGTCCAGATTCTGGCAAGCCTTCTGCAAACTGCTTGGTGCCTCTGTTTGTCTCTCCTCAGGGTTTCACCCTCAGACTAATGGCCAGACAGAGCAAGCTAACCAGCTCCTGGAGACTGTCCTGTGCTGCCTGCTGTCCCAGAATCCATCCACCCGGAGCCAGCAGTTGCCTTGGGCTGAGTACTCTATCAACTCTCTCACCTCCTCTTCCTCTGGTCTCTTTCCTTTTGAGTGTTCTTTAGGGTACCAGCCACCTCTGTTTCCTGCCCAAGAGAAGGAGGTCAGGGTTCCCTCTGCCCAAGCCTTTATTCGCCGCTGCCACCGGATGTGGAAACGGGCACGAACAGCCCTTCTCCGTGCCTCCACCAGGACTACGGAGCAGGCTGATCGCCGACAGACCAGGGCTCTCCGGTACCGCGTGGGTCAACGGGTTTGGTTGTCCACCCAGGACCTCCCCCTCAAGGTGGATAGCCACAAGCTGGCCCCCCGCTTCATTGGTCCCTTCCCCATCTGCAAAGTCGTTAACCGGTCGGCGGTCCGCCTGAAACTTCCTTTCAACCTCTGGCGCATCCACCCCACTTTCCATGTCTCCCGTGTCTAACCCTTTGTTTGTAGTCCTATGCACCCACCCCCTGCTCCCCCACCACCTCCCTGCCTCATTGATGGCTTGGAGGCCTACATGGTCCGACGGCTGCTGGATGTCCGCTGCCGGGGTCGCGGACAGCAATACCTGGTTGATTGGGAGGGTTACGGCCCTGAGGAGAGGAGCTGGGTCCCCGCACGACAGATCCTGGACCCCTCACTCATCAGAGACTTTCAGCGCCGCCGCCTTGCCCAACCTGCTGCAACGCCAAAGGGCGTTCCTTGATGGGGGGGTACTGTCAGGGTTTCCCTGTTTTTGTTCCCTGTTTGGCCCCATCTGCTGGACATCTCTGGGGTTACCTTTTGTCCCTTTGTGTTTTTTCTTTGTTTCCCATCTGGTTGTGATTATTGTCAATTACCCATCCATTATGTCTTTGTCCCTCATTGGTTCCTGCTCCCCTTCCCACAGTATTTATTCCCCATGTTTTCTTTGTTCTGTCTCTGATTGTCTTCCGGTTTCCCTTAGTTTTCCGGCTCAGTGAGTTTCTTGACTTTGATACTGTTCTTGTCCTGTCTGTCTTGCCTGCTCTCTGATTTTTGTCGAGTTTTTTGACCTCAAGAGGATTTAGTTGTGTTTTTCATGCCTCCTGTTTTCTCTGGATTTTTGTGTTTTTGAAGTTTTTGATGCTCTCAGCGTTTCCTGAAAGACTTGTGTGTTAAAGACTGAATAAACCAACCCTGCTTCTGATCCTGTGTTTGGGTCGTTTGGGTTTGCGTCTGGTATCCTACTAGTACCCTGACAGGAACATTATCTAGCACGGCCAACACCTTGCGCAGGTCAATCCACACTCTTTTTATGTGTTGTTCCACACTGGTGGAATGACCTTCCAAGTGCTACCAGATCAACAGATACCCTCTCCACCTACAAGAAACTCTTGAAGACCCAGCTCTTCCAAGAATATCTCCTGGCTTGAATTTTGAGAATGCACTTAACCTCTTATACTTAATCTCTCTTTTATACTGCACTTTTATTACACTATTGCACTTTCAACTTAAAATAGTGCAGTTTTTATGTTAGTAATATGCAGTCTTTGTTAGTTTCTTTCATTGTGTTGTAGCTTGAATGTTATCCTCTTTTGTAAGTTGCTTTGGACAAATGCGTCTGCTAAATGCATAAATGTAATGTAAATGTAAAACACAAGTATATACATATAATTTAGCTCTTTTGTTTGAGTTCCCCTAATCTTGACTGTAAAGAAAACACAGAAAAAATTTGGTTCAAGCTAGACCGAGTTATGCACCTGCCAGCGTGCAGACCCATACAGCTACATTTATACAAACGCTTTTATCCAAAGCAACCTACAGTACAACTTTCTAACAGGAAATTGGCAGAAGATGATTGTTAGTCAAGAATCATTTTCGTCTGACCTGGCTCAGCCCCGAAGCCAAGTACACAAAAGACTTAATGTTTGCCCTTCCATAGCTGACCATGAGCTGCCGTCTTGGGGCCCCTCTCTGAACAAAGGACCTTTGCTTTTGCTATTATTCACATACAGCAAAATTCAGTGTGGTTAGCAACATTTTCATACAGAAACAGTGATGAAAACATGCCAGCCGGCGATGGCCGTTACAGGAGAATACAGAACAGCCTATGGGGTCTAGAGGATTAATATATGAATTTTGTAAAATAACAGCAGCTCTGAAGTTACCGTATTGGTCTAAATATAAGATGACCCTGAATATAAGATGACAGCCCCCTTCCTTTCAGACTCAGACCAAATTTTTATATAGTAAATTATTTTATTTGAAAGTGCTGGTGAAAACAAAAGTTAGCAATTTTTTACATTTTCTTGATTACTATACATTAATGCATTAGATCAAGTTAATTATTGTGGATAAATTTGCTACATTTAAATTGAATGAATAGTAGGCAAACAATACACTGTAGGCTATCTACAAAGCAGAAAACCATATGCATTACCCATAGAGGTCTACAGAGAGACTACAGCCACAAACACCGTATTCTGAATATTATCAAGACCAGATCAAGGGATACTGAAGTGCATGTAAAACCAGTCATTCTTTTACACCACTCAAGGCTAATTTTGGATTTGTTTGTGGGGTCAATCTCTTATCTCTCCATCGTGTGGTAGTTGCAGGCCAATAGATGCGGCTGGTTCATTTTTTTGTTTGTTTGTTTTGTTTTACTGTTTTTGTCTAGTCTGCGAATATAAGACAACACCCCTTTTTCAGAAGTATTTACAGGACGAAAATATCGTCTTATATTCTGGCATACAGTAATACTCGGGGGCGACGTATCTAAGGCAATTGTAATAGCATTTAATTCCTTCTTTGGGAAACCTGAACTAATAAATGCTACTCAGTAGCAGTAGGTTTGCGGACGGTCTGACGGGGAAACACTGAAAGACAGGGGTTTAAATACACAACAGACAATGGTTAACAAGGAACAGGTGAGAGCAATGATTAAGCCAGAGTAGCGTGAGTGAGTGGGAGGGGCAAGTGATCAGGGAGAGACCGGGTGACGCTAACAGACAGACATGACACATTACTGGGTGGTTTCATGCTGGTTTCAAGTTCTAAAACATCACAACATAGTGTTCTGTTTAGCATTCTAACCTTTTTGATAATTCTCTATGGTTGCATGAGGTGAAATGCAGTGTTTGCATAATATCTTGCAAGCAAATTGTAGGAATAGAATACTGTTAATTACTTGGGTTATCACCAGAGCCAGAGGTTTTAAATTTTGAATAACTGAAACAGATTAATAGACAGGTAGGTCTCAAAAGATTAGAATATTGTGGAAAAGTTCTTTCAGTAATTCAATAAAATGTGAAACTTGTACATTATATAGATTCATTAGACAAGTTGTTTGAAGTCTAGTGTGAAGTTTACAGTCCAGATTTGGGGAGCCATATCATCAGCTGGTGTTGATCCACTGGTTTTATCAAGTCCAAAGTGTTCTAGAACAGTTTACATGACATTCACAAATGGACAAAGTTTGTGAGCAGGATAATATTTTACTTCGGTTTCGGTAAGCCAACTGAAGAATTCTGTGTGAATGCATGGCCTCTGGTGGTCTTGTGCGTTCTATCCTCAAACAGAACACTTTGTGGCAAAACTTTGTGGCACCTGTATAATGAATATTAAAATATACTATGTGCCACACAAGTTGACATTAGCCTACTAAAATAACAATCATCTCCTAATGTTACCATGTTCGGAAATAAAGCGATGTTCATTTTAATCAATAGACTATATTAGGACTATATTAGCTAATACAAAGCAGAAACGTAATGTTAGTAGGCAAGAGATTTGCATTTAGTTCCTACTTCCTTTTAGTTTTACATTTTTTCAGTTGCTCACTCGTGGTTTTTTTTTGTATAATTACTGGCTTCCAGCTCTGTAGGTGACGGAGAAGTCTGAGATGAAAAATTTTTGCTTACAGACATTTGTCATCTTTTCATGCTTTGTGTTTGTGGTCCTTGTTGCCTGCTAACTATGTGTTTTGTTAACCAGGAGCTAACGCAGGCTACTATAGCTTCTTCGCTAGCTTTGCATGTCATGTTCTCACATCAAGATGGAGAGTTTTCCACATCTGTGCGTATTCAGTTTTTAAGGAACTGTTGTTGAGTGGAAGTGGTTGGCACAAACTGCCTTTGGATGGTCTAATAATCCTTTTCATCACTATGCAATGTGCAAAACATACCTTCTCCACACAGTCTGCAGCTGTACCCTACTCCAGTTACCACGCTTAAACTTTATTAACTATCCAGAGGCTGCTCATAAGTATAAAACCCACACAATCTCACAACACAACTTATTGACATTTTCACAACAATGTAGATCTAGGTTGCTGCTATTTAAATTCAGAGTATTGATTGACATGTAGCCAAAACTGAAAAATTCCCATATCAACACCCCCTTTCCCAGTTTTGCTTTAACCAGAATGTTGACTTATTCCACAAAATGGAATTTTCAGCATAAAAACGTAGGCCCATAATTCAGCAAATTAACACTGTTAGATCTAATAAATAGAGATCCTATTGTATATTTACCATTACTGGACAAATGACTCTCTAGGTATCTCGCTCTGTTCATTTTTACAATGTTACTTTAATCCTACTTTCTTGTCCAATGTGTAATTTCAGTTGGTGTTGTACTTTGTAATGGATGTGCTGAGAGATTTACCAGGACTTCCCGGACTGTTTGTTGCCTGTCTGTTCAGTGGAGCTCTTAGGTATCACTGTCTGTTTCAACTTTTCTTGTTAAAAGTAATAAACTAGAATTTGTCCATGCCATATAACTTAGTGCAGTCTATAACAACTGTGCAGGAAAACTGTATACCATTCCTAGATTATGTATTTTTTGCATTTGCAGTACTATATCATCTGCATTTAATTCTTTGGCAACGGTTACCATGGAGGACTTGATCAAGCCCTACTTCCCAGCGATGAAGGAGTCACAGGCAACCCTGCTCTCAAAAGGCCTTGGTGAGCTTCGTAGTTATTTACTGTTAATGCAGATCTTTTGATTCAGAGGAGACAGCAGGGTAGGAGACTAGGATAGGCTGAAACAGTTCAGATAACTTTACATAAGCCTATCCTCCTTGACGTAGTACATTAAAAGAACTTTAGATATGGTGGTCACACAAAGGTGCTGTGACCAGTGGAAGCTTTCAATTTAGTTTCATCCTGGTGCCCTGTAAGGAAGCTAAGATCATGTTAATTACAATGCTAGCATACCAGCTGTGATTAAGCTGATGACTGTGATTTGTATTACTTTTTACTCCACAGCACTGGGATTTGGAATTGTGTGTCTGGCTATGGCTTACATCGCCTCACTGATGGGGTCCGTACTGCAGGTCAGATGAAGCAATTGCTCTTTTAATTAGAGTTAAAGGTACCATATGTCTTTATGTGTCTTTTTGAAGTGCATGCATCTAAAAATCAAATAGATGCGAAATAATAGTACTGCCCAAAGTATATGCACTGCATTGCAGAGATCTCCTCTAGAATTAGACTAGTAACTGAAGGCTGGATAATCTCCTCTTGTAATACAACTTTATGTCTAAACTGGCAATAGTGAGTCACACACTGGCCAAACCATTATTTTTAATTAAATGTAATTAATTAATTAATTAATTAATTAATTAATATTTTTCCAGATTCAAGTCATTATTATATCTTATTATACTAGTATAAGAGAGTGAAAGTCTTGTGTTTTTGCTCCTCAAAAATAAATAATAAATAAATAGTGTGTTAAGTGTTAAGCAAGAGAGTGTGTGTGTGTAAGAGAGAGAGAGGGGAAAAATGGAAAGTATTGTAGGCACAGGCTTAGGCTGTCATTGTTTTGGTGTCGCTTGATGAAAAAAACTGTTCTGGCAGATGGAGGCTGGTGGTACGAGCCTTTAGACTACAATATCACTTGGCAGATGGTACCAGCTGAAACAGTCCATGATTAGGATGGCTGGGGTCCTTACTGATTCTTTTGGGCTTCCTGATGCATCGCCTCTTTAAGTCCTGGGTGGAGGGCAGATCACATCCACAGATGCTTTGTGCTGTGCATATGACTCTTTGCAGTGCCTTTTGTTTGGTAGCAGAGCAACCTCCAAACCGGCATGCTCTCTGTGGTACCTCTATAAAAGGCCTTCAGGATCTTTGTTTGCACACCAAACTTCCTTAGTCATCTAAAGTCAGGGGACCTAGCAATTCTAACAATCTGGTCAGTCTGGCTATCCCAGGTAAGGTCCACTGTGAACACCAAGGAACTGTCCACTGTAGAACCAATGATGATAATGTGGTCCAATTGATCTCTTTTCTTCCTGAAGTTTATTATCAGCTGCTTGGTCTTTGCAATGTTGAGAGAAAGGTGGTTGTCCTGACACCACTGCGTTAAGTTGTTGACTTTGCTCCTCTGTCTCATCATTGTTCATTGATCATCACTCTCCAAGAAATGGCAATCTTTGCTAGTGTAATTCCCCAGAATTCAGAATATTTATGTCATTATACCTATTTTTAGATTAATTTACTAGTTGAGGCTTGGCTTATTTGGCTTGTTTCAGTATATGTTGTTAACAGATAATACATATATGTAGTTAATAAATAATACATTTTGAGGTAATTTTACTCATTTTGGAGGGAAAAGCATTCTAACAGACACTAAGATAATTTTACTTGTTTCAAGTTATTTTATCTAGACAAGTAAGCCTAAACTTAACTTATTAAGAAAAATCAACAAAATAGCACAGCTGACGGTTAATTAACAGTCTGAGAGCCCTTGCATTTGTTGCCCACATTTCATGTGGCTGAGTGGTCTTTAAACCAGTTATATCTCAGTTCTATTCCATTCATTTTCCCATAGGGATTTTCACCTTACAACAAAACAGGGCTAATATAGCCTAGCCTTGTCTTCCTAGCACTTCTGCTTGATTATCATCTCTACAGTGCTAGTCTGGATTTGATCCCATTGAGCTCATTGTCTCAAGAGGCATTTTACCCTGTCCAATCAGTGAACAGAGGGAAGTGCTGTGAATTCAGAGCTAGAATGCTGTCAGTCAAGGCAAGCAATCATTTAGGGGCTGATTCAATCTTTTTAAACTTAAATACATTAAGAAAGCACAGCCCACTCTGGCTGACCCCATCAAAGTGTCCTTGAGCAAGATACTGAACCCCAAATTGCTCCCGGTGGCACCTTGCATGGCAGCCTCTGCCACTGGTGTGTGAATGGGTGAATGTGAGGCATACTCTGTAAAGCGCTTTGAGTACTCGTAGGAGTAGAAAAGCGCTATATAAATGCAGTCCATTTACTATTTTACATCAGTATCCTATTAAGTCCTGGAGATAAAAGTTATATCCTTTACTGTCTTATATGTTTAGATTGCAATCTACATAAAAATGTGTGTGGGGAATGTGTGGGGAGAACAATATTTTCAGGCCTGGGAAAATTTTTTGTTCAAGATGTTTGAATTTGATTGCATAGAGATTTTGACCGATTTAATACCTTTTGTGACTGGTGGTGAGCTACTGGTATTCTGCAATGAAATAATATTTTGTCTTTGCGTGTCCATGTTTCAAATAGTTGTTATAATTATTTGTGTTAACTTTCTTAATTGCTCTCATAGATTGCTCATAGATTTATTCTGGTTATTACTTTAAACACCTATTCCTGTGTTTAAATATGTGTGTAAATATGCTCTTGCTCATCATTAGTTAAAAATAGTTTCATAGTGTTTCTCATCTTTTTCCATATCCCCTCTCTCCCTTTCAGGCAGCACTGAGCATTTTTGGTATGGTAGGTGGCCCACTTCTTGGAGTGTTCTGTCTTGGGATGTTCTTCCCCTGGGCTAACTCTGTGGTAAGTGCATAGTAACCTAGCCCATCAACAGACCATAAACAACTATTTTTGATTGTAGATTGAAGGTTTAAGATAATCCTAAAACTGTTCTCAGGGTGCAGTGACTGGATTAATTGCGGGCCTAGTAATGGCTTTCTGGATAGGCATTGGCAGCTTTGTCACACATTTGTCTAACCCAGAGCCCCTGCCAGTTTTCAACACCACTGCAATACCAAGTACAAACAGCATAGCCACAGCCACAATGACAACCGTCATAACTTCTGCTATATCCAGGTGATGTATTTATTATGTATGTATGCATCTTTATACCAATTGAATTTAGCCTAACACTAAACCTAAACCTAACCCTTCTGCCATTAACCCTCATTTTAATTCCCTTTTGATTTATTTACTTGATTTGACTTGATATACTTCCTATCCCTTACATTCAAGAAACATGCTGTAAATTTTATGTTTATGTGTACTTGGCACTTTTATCAAAATTAAGTGAAATACAAAATACTGTATCAAAAACTACTTGGCAAGGCAAGTTTATTTATGTAGCACATTGCATTCACACAGGAATGTGTGCTGTACAATAATAAAAGTGCAGTAAATCACACAATAAAATTAATAAAGGCTTAAAATTATTAACATAAAAGTTTAAGTTTAATACAGAGTATAAAAAGAAAAATAAGTGAGTCATTAGGGGAAGCATCTGAGAAGTTTGGTCTTAAGTCTAGATTTTAATAGCGTTGTAATAAAACCAGACCCTCATTCTACACTTTTGTTTTGAACAAAGGGGATGGACATTCGGTAGTGAAATTTGATTGCTTACTTGAGGTGTTTACATTTAAAAAGACTGGATCAGTCCCAGACTAATAGCTTGCCTTGGGGCCGTAGGGCCTAGGGCCATTGTTAATGTGTTCAGGAAGTTGGTACCAAAGCTAAACAACATAGCACCTGAAAGCTCCTTTACCACACTTTGTTCTGACAGCAGGTTTTACTAGGAATTTTTTCTCCTGTGACCTGAGAGACCTAAGTGGTGTGTATTGCTGAAATATGTCAAATAGGTAATTAGGCCCTGTCCCATTTAGTGATTTAAACACAAGCAGCAGTACTTTAAAGTGAATTCTGTAACTTACAGGCAGCCAGTGCAAGGACTTTAGAATTTGAGTAATTTGGTCAGTTCTTTTTGTTCTTGTAAGAACCGTAGTAGCTGCATTTTGCACCAGTTGAAGATGTTTGATGGTCTTTTTAGGAAGACCTGTGAACAGACCATTGCAGTAATCAACCCCACTGCAGATAAAGCATGGATAAGTTTTTCTAAATAATTTTTTGACACAAGACCTCTTACTTTGGAAATGTTTTTAGGTGATAAAATGCTTAGTGATTGCTTTCTTGTGACTGTTGAAGTTTAGATCACTGTCGATGATGACGCCAAGATCTCAAGATCTCAGTATCTTTTGCTTTTAGCCCCTTTGTGTCGAGGACAGTGGCAATCAGACAGTAGGACAGTGAGTCTTTTCTCATTTTTTCAAAATATGATTACTTCAGTTTTGTCTATGTTAAGCTGAAGAAAATGGTGTGACATCCAGTTGTTAATTTGATCCATACACATGATACAGACATTCAAGGGGTG
This sequence comes from Tenualosa thibaudeaui, assembly GCA_027481765.1. Taxonomy (NCBI): domain Eukaryota; kingdom Metazoa; phylum Chordata; class Actinopteri; order Clupeiformes; family Clupeidae; genus Tenualosa; species Tenualosa thibaudeaui. The sequence goes on from JAIFZK010000001.1 coordinate 23,268,520, forward strand.
AATAGTCATTACATGACTAACAAAGTAAATTTGGGTGTCATCAGCGTAGCTATGATAAGATTGAAGTGTTTGTGATAATTTGTCCTAATGGGACCATATAAAGGTTGAAAAGTAATGGTCCAAGGATTGACCTCTGGTCAAGGACAAAGGTGTTGAAGTATAGCTGCCCATGACAACAAAGAAGCTTCTGTCTTGTACTTGATAACTTCAATAGCACCACCAGCACAGATGTTTTGTCTGCATCAGTATTAAGACTCGTGTCATTTACAACTTTAAATAGAGCTGCTCCAGTGCTGTGATTGTCACAGAAACCTGACTGAACTTATCAAAACAGCTATTTGATGTGAAGAAGACAGTTAATTGATTGAGGACTATTTTTCTTCCCAATGAATGGTAGTTTGGGTATTGGGCGGTAGTTGTGAAACATTCAGGTTGTTCTTTTTCAGTAGGGACTTTACAACTGCTTTTTGCCATTCTGTAAAGATGAATTTATAATCTGGAGAACATCATCTGCTACAATGTGTAGAACAAATATTAAAAGTTGGTCTGCAAAATGATTCAGATGTGGAAGAACTGAGATCTTGTACTTTTTTTCAATAAAGCTGAATGTTGACTTAAAGTTTAGTTCCCCTCTTTTTGAGGATATTGGTTCCAGGTGTTGATCTATTTGCAACTGTGAAGTTATATTCAGCCTTATTTTATCAATTTTACCTCTGAAAAAAGATGCAAACTCATTGCATTTATCTACTCTGAGAAACTCAGGTGCTAATTGTGATATGGGATTTGTTCAATTCTCAACCATAGAAAATAGCACACAAGCATTGTTCAAAAATGATCAGATAAAGTCAACTCCTAAACAGTAGGACAGACAATAACAGCTTTTTGTGATGACAAGGTCGAGAGTATGTCAGCACCTGAATGTGTTGTGTTAGGTCAAAAGACAATTAGTGTTCCTTAATTCCTTGATATTCCCAGATATAATAATACAGTCAAACTCCAAACATATAGTCGTTAACAGTCTTCAAGAAAAATGAAATAGTTAGTAATACTGGGAGAACCCTTAGGAAGTGCACATAAGTATTGAAAAGATGCATTGAATATTTTTGCGACCCCTCCTCTTCTAGTTGTTCTTGTTACACTCATAAAATTTACATTTGGGGGAGCTGTTTCAATGAGGCTGGTACAACTGTTTGCTTGTTCCAGCCAGGTTTCAGTTAGAAGCAAGAAATCAAGATAATGTATGCAGATCACTGATTAAAAATTACTTGTGTGACAGTGATCTGATATTAAGAAGAGCTAGCTTTACAATAAGTGTGGGAGTCTGATCCACTGGAGACTGTTTAGGAACTTGTGAGTATGGGAATAAAAAATGACAAGGGCATCCTGGGTCCCTGCTTGTTTTCAATGGCCATAGGTGATGTCTGTGGTGAAGAGTGTTTGGGTTGATGGATGTGAGGGGCAGTGTGCTCTGTATGTGAGGAAGGGACTTACTGGTGATTCAGTTGGAGGGTGGGGGTGGGGGTGTTGTGTGCTGTAATGTGGGGAAAGAGCTACTGGTGATGCAGTGGGTGGGGGGCAGCGTGTAACTGCAACTCTGCTGTCTCCTATAATCCACTACCATTATTCCTTGGTTTTACTGACATTCAGTGTCAAGCTGTTAGACTGATGCCACTGTGACACTTCTTCAACCTGATCCAAGTAGGCCTGTTCGTTGTTGTTGCTAATCAGGCCCATGACTACTGTGTCATTAAGATACTATGTACTTTTGTTTTTCAGCACAGGAACAATAATTGACTGCTTGAAACAAGGAGGAACTATCTCTTGAGCCAATGACATGTTGAAAATGTAGGTGAACACAGGGACTAACTGAGCAGCACAGGATTTCAGAACCCTGGTAGAAATGCCATCCAATCCTGCATCTTTTCTGCAATTAACCTTCCTGAAGACATTGCTCACCTCAGGGACACAGAAAGCTTCAACTTCATAATGATAGCGCCCTTAGTGTCTATAATAGTCCACTGTCAACTGGGCAATGCTGCTTTGTAATCCGACATGTCGTCTGAAATAAGGCCTTCATTATAAGTTGTGGTTTGTGTGCCATTCTTACTTCTCTGTCCACAATTACCCAGTCCACGTTGCTAGGGATGTCCTGTAGCCTGGCTTCTGATTGATCGGTCCAGCGTTTGACCTCCTTTGGGGATTCCCTCTGACTTCTCTGGTTGTATGTTTGTATAAAGGCAGCAGGAAAACAGCGGTATGTTTTTCTGAAAGCTGGTAGAGACTTAGCGTTGTAACTCTTCTTGAACTGTGTACAGCAGTGATCTAGTGTGTTGTCACCACACATGGGAAAGTGAATATATGTTGAATAAATTCAGGCATGGACAGGTTTAGATGTACTTGGTTGAAATTACCAGCCACAGCAAGTGCAGCCCCTGGGTGCTTGTGATGTCTATTAACATTTGCTGGCTAGCATGCAAGTAGCCTGAAAAATTGTGGGTTCGAATCCCAGCTGCCACCGTTGTACCCTTGAGCAAGGCACTTGACTAAGTTGCTCTAGGCTCTAGGGGAGACAATTGATAGTTGACAAAATGTAAGTCGCTTTGGATAAAAGCGTCTGCTAAATCCATAAATATAATATAACTTGGAGAGAACAATGACATTTCTTGGGTGACACCACTTGCTGTTGTAGCGTCTTAAATGAAAACTATGCGGTACATGGTATGACTGCTGCAGTGTATTGAAATGTGAGAACCGTTGGTATGATGTTTGTGGTAGGTCAGTGTTGTGAGGTGAGAATTTGTGTGGAAATGATTTGCTAGAAGTGGGAAAGGATGTGGGTTTTGAATGAATGACATTCTGTGTGTTTGTGTAGCGTGTAAAAGCGTGTTGTGAAAACATCATCTTTCTACAGTAGTAAGAAGTTTTTTGGTATGTGGTATGTGCTGTGCTTTTAGAGGTCATTGTGCTGATTGTGCATAACGTCTTTTGTTCACCTTCTCAGTCCAAGATATTTTAATTTTAAGCTACATTTTTAATTTAGAAATTTTCGCCCAGTGTTTTATTGTCTCGGCAATTAACGTAAAGACGGTGAAAAGTGGAAGGGGGGGATTTGGTAAAATCAATATGACCGCTTTCGCTAGCGGCGGTTATAATAATATCCAGGAAACCTTCCAGTCAGGCTTTAGAGCTAATCATAGTTTAGAATCAGCCCTAGTTAAAGTCTTCAATGACCTCCTTATCTCATCTGATAATGGATAGATATCAATATTAATCCTACTGGACCTTTGACACTATTGTACATGATAGGCATCTGTATTAGACTCTGCATTAGCCTGGTGCAAATCATACCTCTCTGGTCACCATCAGTTTGTACATGCTCATAATGAGTCATCATTCAATTCAATTCAATTCAATTTTATTTATACACCGCCTTTTACAATAGTATTGCCTTGTGGCGCTTCACAGAAGGAGCACCCAAGACAGGGTCAAGGAAAAACTCCCTTATGTTCAGTTAATATAGGAAGAAACCTTGGGCAGATCCACGACTCAAGGGGCTGACCCAACTGCCGGGGGGTCATGCAGAAAAATTACAATCAGTGGTAACCATGACAGACTACAAGTTGCCAATGGTTTTAGCTGAGGTTCATAACAGTTCATAATGGAGTGTTATCCCACTTTACATTATATGGTAGTCAGTCTATAGGTGGTTATCAGGAATTATGGCTGGACAATGTAGCAGCGGCCAGGCATAGTGACAAACTCAAAGGAATGAGATGGGTCATGGGGGTAACAATAAGGGTCCATTTGACAGTGCCATTGTGAGGGGGGGGTCAATCACAAAGCCTCAGGAAGAGGAGTTGGGCCCAGCATCGGCGTCCAGGAAGGTCCTCTGTGATGGGGAGTCGGTCCTGACATGGGCCTCCCGTAGTGTTGGCTGTAGTCCACTCAGGAGGGGAGGGTGAGAGGAGTCCACCGGAATGAGGCAGGGATGACACTCAGCAAAGATAATTGTGGACAGAGGAAAATAGTGAATTAGGCCAGGCTCACACATCAGAAAGCAAATGTGTAATTTGGGCATACCTATATGTGTATATATATATTGAGAGAGAGCTGAAAGAGAGAGAGAGAGAGAGTTGTACGGCATGACACATGAAGGTTGTGTGGCGGCACTAGGCTATAGCAGCATAACTAAGGTATGATGCATGGTAACCCAGCACCACTGCAGGGATGGTCAGTGGCTGCCATGCCTCGCAAGTGGGGGCAACAGCAGAGGCAGTCCCTTCCAAAAGACCCATGAGAAGTGATGATTTGCCATGCACCATCCCTAACTATGGGAAACAGTAAAGAGGAAGGTTTTAAGTCTAGACTTAAAGGTATTGAGAGTGTCCGCTTGTCGAATGTGGGGGGGGGAGACTATTCCACAGGTGGGGTGCACGGTAACAAAAGGCTCTTCTTCCTATCGAAGATATTGATATTCTTGGGATTACAAGGAGACCAGCATTTTGGGATCTTAGGAAATCAGATCGGTATTGTGTATCAACCAAAGTATCATAATCAGTATTGGATCAGTCAGATCAGTGCATCCCTAATAAATAACAATATTGGTTGCAAGCTCTTGTCAAGCTGAGATATTTTATTATCATTATTTTTTATGAAACAAGATGGAGAAGAGTGATGAAATGCATTTGCGGTTTAGCCACAGGCAAATGGATTCATTATTAACCTCATAATTCATTCTCATTAAAAAAGGAAAAGATATTTTTACTCCTCTTTTTAGTCATATTTACTTGGGTGCCAATAATTGTGGAGGGTGGAAAGCCATGGTACGCCAACAAAGCATTATCATGCATTCTGATTATATTAAGCAGACATTTTAAAAGTTTAAATAACATTTTTTTTTATTCACAATCTGTGAAAAAGTAGAGGATAGTTTTCAATGAAATGTTTGTTTGTACACAGGCCTACAGGTCTGCAGGCACTGTACTCACTGTCCTACATGTGGTACAGTGCCCATAATTCCACCACAGTTGTCCTGGTTGGGTTGATAGTCAGCCTTCTTACAGGTGTGGAACTGCATTTTTTACTCGAAAAGCTGTATTTATTATATAAATACATTTTATGGTAAGCAGGTTGCTAAAATCCTTATATTTGTATTTTAGGTCCTATGAAGGAGAAGGAGCTAACCCCTGGTACAGTATACCCTGTGTTGGGCAACCTGCTGTTCTTCCTACCAGAGCATTATAAGGAGAAACTGTGCTGTGTCACCAAACTGTTAGACAAGGTAGTATTCACTTACTCATTCTCAGTTGTTTAAATAGCTTAGTTGCTCTGTTAGCAGAAACTCTAACCTCAAAACTCTACTATATAAACACATTTTACCCAGTGTATTTTTTGTTTTTCATTATGTTCATTCTGTAAGAATGTGGTAAACCATGGGTTTAGAATATGAACAAGTATCAGTCTTTGTGCATTGCATGCACAATCCTACAATTTATCTATAGCATTTTCATCAGAGATACTTTTGCTGTGAAGTCACTGACTAGGTGGCACTAGATTATAAATAAATGTTCATGGTGTGCAGTAATGCACTTCCAAGTGACAAGAGGAACCATAACTTACCATAGCTTACCGTTTCACACCATTACACATGCCTACAACTGGATAAAGTTATGTCATCATGCAGCTATTTCTGGATGGGTGAGAGAAGTTGTCTCTGTTCATCAATTCATCTATCTATAAATGCAAGGAATGTCTGTCTGTGTGTCACTCTGTCTGTCTGTTCCATGCATAACTCTTGAATCACTCATCTGGCTGACTTCAAATTTGGTATGTGTCTTGCTGATGGCCCGAGTGAGTGTGGTGCCAAGGTGGTTTCTTTTGTGTTTTTTTGACAGAAAAACATATAAAGATATTAAAAGAAGCACAGTTGCCTTCTGCCGCTCTATCTGCTGTGGTCACTACCCCTCTCACATACTCACAGTACCATAGTGAACCAGTGTGGAGGAAAAAAAAGCCCATTTTGCATTTCGCTGACATTTACCTCTTAGCCTACCATTCAAGGGAATAAACTTGGGTTTTTATTTTTACAATGGACTCAGCTGAGTGAGTTTTTTTTCAGGCTGCTTCATGAGTGTTCTTCAGTGACATTCTATAGTCACTGTTGAGGCACAGAGGAAGTAAATAGCTTAGCTTATGTGCTAACATGGTTTGGTCTGTTTTCTATACTGTTTACCACTAGTGCGTTCATTAGAAATATGTTGTTAAATCAGTAGACTACACTAATTAGCAAGTGCCATTTTCTAGTCATTATATGACATGATGGTAACAACATGGCCTATGTATAATGTTACCAGTGCAAAGAACAGGTGATAGCCTATGTGATCACACGCAGTCTGATGTCTTTGTTTCCCTCTCTTACATGATTGTACCATCAATGACACGGTAAACTATTTTTTTCAGATGTCAATCAATGTTATCAGCTACATATCAATAGACACAGTGTTCACTGTCGATGTTCACATGTTGATCGATGCTGGTAGTGAACTCTGTCAAGAATAGCCGAAATTTGGACATCAGGCAGAAAAGGAGGAAAACATGCTTCATAAAGTGAACATAGTCCATATTCCACACATAATTCCACACATAATAGACAAGCTCAGTTAATTTCTCCAGACAGGAATGAAGTGATTCAGTCTTTCATGTGCAAGAATAATGCGCAATGCATTGCCTGAAGCATATCTGTTTATAACTCTGATGTAGGACATTTATAATTAGGCCGCCTAGAGTGTCAAGGCAAGAGAAATGTCTTCCAAATTTAGGCTATTTGTCCTATATGTGGTGTCTATCAAGGAGTGTTTTTTATCAGATGATTTCAGAAGTGCATGATTCAAGGAAGAACCTGTCTAAATAGCCAATCTCAAAGTTGTCTGTTCACTCGTCTTAAATAAACAGTAGACCTGATTTCCTTTTTTTATTTGAGGTTATTTTTATGAGCAGTAAAGCAGCACTAATTAATTGCTGCACGAATTAGCTGCCGATCTCTGATAGGGAACAGTTCAGATTTGATTTCAGGTGCAAACGTTTGGAGTGTGCATAATAGTAGCCTACATGTAAAATTGTGATAGGCCCTATTTCATCATTGGTGAGTTTGCCAAAAGTTTTGTACATGTTGAGCTGCTTTTTTTTCTCTCTGACCAAGGAAGGGATGCAGGCTACTTCAATATACCGTGCTGCTGATTTGCAAAAAGTGTGGAAGCACAGATATTGCACAAATAAAGCAGTGATTAGATACAGATGTCTGCACATTTCTTGTGCATTAGTGTTACAAATGATGTAGCAAGCTTTAATAGGGCTTTTGCCCTATTACAAAAAAGTACCACTCCGGTGTGAATGAAGTGGGTGGGGTGCTTGGAGTCGAACTCAAGTGAATGACACTAGCTATATGGCAACATACCTATGTGCTATAAACACACGTTATACTGACTTTTCACACATTAACTCTTCAACACTCACATACACTTCCTGATACACACACACACAAGCATGCATGCGTTTACACACATGCACGCACCTAACTTGCAGCACTTATACATCCCCCAGTGCTTCATGGACTTGTCTTACATCTCTCCACACAACATTCCTCTACACCATTGGTTCACAAGCGTTGCCAGGGTCTGGACGTCAATTGTGATAAATAACACTTTGATCCTAAAAAAATAACTTAACTGACCATGTTGCGGGTTCATTTGAGAAGTTGTTGAACTACATTTTACGACACAGTTGACGTTATAACTAGCTTTATTTTGTATGCTAGACACCCATGAAAATCTGCATTGTTCCTAACCAAGATGAGCCCAGGTCATTGTCGTTTAAATGCTGTAGTGTAATTTTATTTAAACACGATAAAATGAGATTGTGTTAACACACTATTAACAAGTTAACTTCGACAGTCTTCATTTTTTCCAAAATGTTCTTGAAAAAGAATCCCTAATGTTGTGGAAAGTGACTGGCATTGCAGGAGAACACAGGTGGTCAGGTTAATGCACAGTAGATTATCAAGATAGGTATGTATCTCAGGGTTGACAATTTCTGAATTCAGCTTTGATAGAAATGTGACAAAAAATAATGGCTGCCTCTGAACTGCACTGGGCAAGACGTATAAGTCACATGTAGCATAGTTGCCAATATGTGTTAAATCTACCTTGTGCCATCATTAATACACAGATCTCTTTCTCAATAAAAAAAGAGGTGAAATTACCAGCTGTGTTGACTCAGTAAGCTTTTTAATTTTTCCAGACTTACATACCCTGCATTAGTGAAAAGATAATAATGCAGGTCTTTGTGTGTTTTTATGATGGTAACTGATGTTGCTGATCATACGTATATTAATAGCATTGATTGGGCTTAAGTGATGCACATTTTGGAGAGCAGCCTACACATGTTTTGTTCTGAACTTTTCCAGAAAAAAGACACCGAGTTTAGTGTTCACTGTATTTTCTTTTTTTGATAATTTGACATGGCAATTTACCTGCAAGTGTGCAGATACATGCAATATAGAAGCAAGTGGTTGTGTCTAGAAACAGTGTGCACAGGTTATGTGAGATGACATGAAAGCCTACAAAATATGAAGAAATAATAAGGGAAGTTAGCCTATGAAAAAGTATGTGTGGCATTAGACTTTATGCTGGTTGCTAGTTTGATCATGTTGGTTGCTATGTTGGTTGCAACATTGGAAGTGGTTGGTAGGCTGTTGCTGGGGTATGTGGGGTGGTTGCTAGACTGTCAGTCGTGGCTGCCCGTCCGAATGCCTAAGAACAACTCCTGCTCACGTCCTTTTCCACCTCACAAGAGTACATTGAGCACCGCAAGCTACCGCTGAGATTCTCATGGTCACCATTTGTCGCACTGGTTCTTTCTCTAAAAGTAGGCAACTCTGCAGCAGCCATCTAATCTGGCTAAATCTGCAGCAGCCATCTGCAGAGACGGTTTCTAGGATCTTCGTGTATTCTGCACGAATTAAAAACAGATTAAGTTATTTTTATTATATCAACAAATGCTGAGGTCTTTAAAGAAAATGTGGCCAACTTGGTAGAAGCCATTGACTCAGCTTGTCCACTGTTGACTGGCATTGCAACACACAGCCTATTATCCACGGTACAAATGATCATTTTGTCTCCAAAGGGGTCTCTATTTAAAAAAAAGAGGCTACAGGAAGATGCTTTTTCATTCCCCTAAAACAAAATTTTGAGACTACTGCATACTCTTATATCTGCCGCAAATATTCGGCCCATATGACTTGATGTTGGAATTTCAATTAATTTACCTGTTCTGCTGATGGCAGCTTCTCATGACCACTCATTAAGAATGACTGCACTGTTCTTCTCGGATGGGTGTGGTGACAACTGTTTTAATTTTTTAAGCTATATTAAGATACATTCTGTAGGCCCACTAAGGTAGAGATAGCAAGCATGATAGGACATCAAACCTGGGCATAGACTAAACAAGTTCTGTCCAGTTTGTACGCACACCTGCGATCACTGCATTTTGTTAACCGGAGATATTTCAGCTAATGCAGGTTTTGCTAATAATTAGGCTGTATGACAGAAAAGATGCACACACGGTGGGTCCGTAAACACTCACCCTGAAGTTGTTCAGTGATGTTCGACCTCTCTGTACCACCAACATGCTAATTTATCCAACACTCAACTATAAAATCATCCAGTGGCTTCTGCAAAGATGTTAACTTGACAACATTCACCAGAAAACCATGTTGCCTGTAGCATCTCATCAGCAAATAAAGTTATGTTGTCTAGTGGTCTTGGGTTTTCTTGGGTTGGCTAATTGTCGGAGACGCTTCATTTTTCCCTTAATAAATGAAAAGGCTACGTGGTCCTAAAAATGGTTTGATTACATGATTTTGTCCATAAAGAAGTTCTGTAGCTTAAATATCCACATAGCCTACTCAATCACCCATCTGTTTTACTCAAGCTAAGTAGGTTATCCTAGGCCTACAAAACAGTCAAACTCAGTTGCGTACCCTTCTTTGACAGCAAGTAATGATAATATGCCTACATATTCTTAGTATTAGTATTTATTCTTATTCCACAGCTTCTAAGGATGTATTAGCACTCAGTGGAGAAGTTTGAAGGTGAGGCAGATAATTGAGAATGCGATAATGACAGCAGTGCAGGCCATCTGAAGACATTCAATTCAATTCAATTTTATTTATACAGCGCCTTTTACAATAGTATTGTCTCCTGGCGCTTCACAGAATGAGCACCCAAAAGCAACAGGGGCAAGGAAAAACTCCCTAATGTTCAGTTAATCTAGAAAGAAACCTTGGGCAGATCCATGGCTCAAGGGGTTGACCCAACTGCCGGGGATCATGCAGAAAAATTACAATCAGTGGTAACCATGACAGACTACAAGTTGCCTATGGTTTTAGCTGAGGTTCGTAGTGTTATCCCACTTTACATTATATGGTAGTCAGTCTATAGGTGGTTATCAGGAATTATAGCTGGACAATGTAGCAGTGGCTACATTGGGGTCATGGGGTCATAACAGTAAGGGTCTATTTGACAGTGCCATTGTGTGGGGGGGTCACAAAGCCTCAAGAAAGGGGAGACAGGCCTAGCATGGGCATCCAGGAAGGGCCTCTATGATGGAGAGTCGGTCCTGACATGGGCCTCCCTTAGTGTTGGTTGCAGTCCACTCAGGAGGGGAGGGTGAGAGGAGTCCGCCGGAATGAGGCAGGGATGACACTCAACTTTTGATCATATTCAGGATAAAATGTTCTTATCAGCATTCCATCTCGTATGTCCCACTCTAGAATTTCTCTGCAATGGTCAGAAATCAGGATTAGTTGTTTATATGCTAGTGTCCATATTGCCCAGACAAAGTTCAGCCTTCTTGTATGTCTCAGCCGAAGGATTGCCTTGCTGGTTGGGCCGCCCCATGTAGTCCCTGTGCAGAAGCAACAAGGTTCTGGAATGTCTGAACCTGTGTGATGTCTGACACAGACAGAGCACAGAATGTCAGATTTCTCTCTTCCTCATTGTGATGGTCAGGTCTCGAGATCGGTGAGCTCCTGGATTTCTGAAATCCATGTGCTGACAAAAATCCAGGGTCCAACGCGGTGGATGAATCTCTCCACATGAACACGGTGAATGTCCAATGTGACAGTTGCCGCGTTGGTGCTACTCTGGAACAGGCTGCTAGGAAGGCCACCTGTACTTGTCCAGAGGCATCCTCTGTGCAAAGGTAGCCCACTGACCCATAGGCCTGTTCAGAGGCATCACTGAATATGTGGATATCTCTCCAGGCCTCTGATGAATCCAAGGTGGCGGTGACATAACATCTTGCTATGCAAATCCTCTCCATGTGCTCTAACTCAGTTATCTCCAGGCTTGAATAATGTCAGTTGGCAGTTGGGGGTTATCCCAATCTCCCAGAGCTTCTGGACGATGATCTTGGCTTATGTTGTATATGTTATGATGTAACCTAAAGGATCATACTGAGTGGCCAGAATGCAGTAAATGATCCTCACTGTGGGAGGTGTTGGGCTTTCCAACAGATGACACTTGTCATGTTAGAGCCAGAGCTCTAACTGATTGTTCAGCAGCTGGGAGGTGACTAATAACCCGTGGGTTATTACTGGCCCACTGTCTCAAAAAGAAGCCTCCCTCTGTCAGTAGCACTTGAAGCTTGTCATCCAGAGCCTTCGCTTCATCCCAGGTGGCACAACTCTATAAAAGTGGTGCTCCACTGCTGCATGGACCTCTCTTTGGGTCACTGTGGTCAACGACATGCTTTTGTAGGGCAAATATCACACAACACAGTTGTGTCGAAGGTAAGGACATTCCACTGGTAGATATTCACTGGGGCCTCACGTTAGAGTATGTCAACTTGCCATAGCTTCTCAACATGTTCATGCAGCTCTATGGATGGGGGCTTTAGAGCAATGAACAGGAACTGTTGGGGGGTCAGCCAGTGCTGGATAAGTCTCGCTGGGCCCTGCAACATCCATCCCAACCTGGTGGTGATTGCTGCAGGACCTCCCAGCAGATCTAACTATACTGGCTCTAAGGGAGGGATCAAGTCAGGGTAATCCTAGCGTAACAAGAGCATTGGCTGGACATTGTCCAGTGTCCAGTGTCTTGAAGTTCATGGTACTTCTTACGGAGCTTTGCCACAGGATGGATGTGACTGACCTGCCCTAACTGCTCAACTGTAAATGCACCCTCTATGGTGAACTTCCTCTTAGGCTGTGAGGCAGGTGACAACGTGAAGGTGACTTTTGCCCCTGCTATGACCGGTGCATCGCTCTTCATTGTGCTGAGAGAGAGATTCTCAGGCTGTCCAACTAAGCCTAGTTGTTTTGCGGTGCCATGCAGTAGTATGGTCCTTTCGGATCCATCATCTAAAATAGCATATGTTGTGAGTGTGCATGGGCCATTACAGAGGAACATTTTCACTACTTTCAACAGCACAATACTACTGACTTGTCTAAATAAAGTGTCTAAGTTGAATTCCGGGCCAACGCTGGTGGTTTCTCACCTTCAACCTGGTGCCTGGTGTCTGGCCTGGTGTCTTTGCCCTTGCAGGTTTGACAGGTGGTCTTCAACCGGCACTTGGTAAATCTACAGTAAATCTTTACTGTATCTTCAAGCACCTGGCTCAACTTGTGTTGGAGTGGATGGTGGGGTGCTTAGAGGAGACTGGACTCCCATTAGAATGGCAGTGGTAGATCCCCCTGGCTTACAGTCCTTCACCCTTTTGGATGCAGTGGCAGTGTCTGCACATCCTAGTTTGACCTCTGTACCTTGTACCTCAAGTTCAAATTCAAGCCAGTCTGCAAAGTCCAAAAAGGCAGGCACTGGCTGCTCCTTGAAGTTGCTACACAAGTCATGTGGCAACTTAAGATTCTGGCCTCATGTGAACTGCAGTGTAGCTCAATGGTCCCCTCTTCTCCCATCCAGCAGTCCAACCAGGGCCTATACCTTCAGAGCAAACCTGCAGAAAGACTTGAGGTCTCTGTACGATGTAGTGTGCTCGAGCGGTTGAGGAAGTCACCAGGAGAAGTTGGTTTCAATGCAAAAGGGGCCTGTGAGGCAGCGGACTCCTCCCCCACCACCGGCCGGCACTGGAGGTGGCAGAAGCGGTGTGTGGAACCTAGCATGCGTCGCAAGAGGTGTGCTTGACCTAGCAAGCGGGGCTGTCGAGCTGGTATCAGTGCTAGGTTAGTTCCTGATAACCACCTATAGACTGACTACCATGTATTGTAAGAGTGGGATAATTATCTATTATGAACTATTATGAACCTTAGCTAAAACCATAGGCAACTTATAGTCTGTCATGGTTACTACTGATTAATTTTTCTCCATGACCCCTGGCAGTTGGGTTAGCCCCTTGAGTCGTGGATCTGCCCAAGGTTTCTTCCTAGATTAACTGAACATAAGGGAGTTTTTCCTTGCCCCTGTTGCTCTTGGGTGCCCCTTCTGTGAAGCGCCACGAGACAATACTATTGTAAAAGGCGCTGTATAAATAAAACTGAATTGAATTGAATTGAAAAACAAACCCTCACAGGACAGCACTTCCATCTATCCTGCTATCCAACATTCGTTCTTTGGAAAATAAAATGGACTACCTCAAACTGGATTTAACTACACAAACAAAGGTGAGAGACTGCAACACATTCTCACTGGCTTAACCACACCATTCCGGACAGCGCCATCCAAGTGGATGGACTAACAACATTTCGGGCGGACAGGAACCACGCCAGCTCTGGTAGCACCGGGAGGTGGTGTGTGTATTTTTATTAACAACAACTGGTGCACAAACGTTGTAGTTATCTCAAGCCACTGTTCTGAGGACATTGAATTTTTAACGCTTAAATGTCTTCCTTTTTACTTGCCGAGACATTTTACTGCCGTCAACATCACAGTCTGTGAGTTCACTACAGGACTCAAACCCAAACTCTGTCTGCATAATCGCTGGCGATTTCAACCAGGCCAAACTAAAGGCTGTACTACCACACTACCATAAACATGAACTTTGCGACCAGGGGAGAGAACACGCTCGACCAGGTCTACACAAATATCAAACAGGCATTCAGAGCGGATCCCCACCCCCACCTGGGGAGCTCAGACCATCTCTCTGTTATGCTAATTCCAGCCTATAGACCACTGCTAACGAGGAGCAAGTCAGCTGTGAAGCAGATCAGAGCATGGCCAGAGGGAGCCACCTGAGCTCTCCAGGACTGCTTTGACTGTACATACTGGTCTGTTTTCAGGGAGGCAGCCACTACCAACCAGCATCAACCTCACCGAATACACTGAGTCTGTGACTGGATACATATCCAAATGCATGGATAATGTCACAGTCACAAAGACTGTCACTCACTGGCAAGGCATCCAGTCAGTCACAGACTACAAACCAACACCCATGCCGTGCAAGGACAACACAGACTTCCTCAACTCTCTCAACACCTTCTTCAGTCGTTTTGAAGAAAACAACACCACCACTCCAACAAAAGCCCCTACTGGCCCAGACAACACAACACTCCAACTAGACCCTGCGGACGTGAGGAAGACCCTACTCAAGGTGAACCCCAGAAAAGCTGCAGGTATACCTGCGCGTGTGCTCAGAGACTGTGCAGACTCACTCACGGATGTCCTCACAGATATTTTCAACATCTCACTGAGCCAAGCCATCTTACCCGAAAGCTTCAAAGCTACCACCATCGTACCACTACCAAAAAAATCCCCAGCTACATCACTAAATGACTACAGACCCATAGCACTCACTCCAATAATGATGAAGTGCTTTGAAAGGTTGGTCAAGGCCCACATAACAAGGCCCTTCCCACTACTCTGGACCCATACCAGTTTGCCTATCGCCCCAAACCCTCCACTGATGACGCCATAGCAACAGCACTCCACCTATGCCTGGCTCATCTGGAAAACGTCACGTACGGATGTTGTTCATTGACTTCAGCTCTGCTTTCAACACGGTCATCCCACAGCACCTGGTGAACAAACTGAGTGTAATAGGCATCAGCGCTTCATTATGCAACTGGCTACTGGACTTTCTCACTAACAGACCACAGACAGTAAGAGTAAGCAAAAACTCCTCAGAGGCCACCATCATTAACACCGGGGTCCCCCAGGGATGTGTGCTGTCTCCATTGCTGTTCACACTGATGACCCACGACTGCTGTGCCAGATTCACATCGAACCACATCATCAAGTTTGCTGATGACACAACAGTGGTGGGCCTCATCAGTGACGATGATGACTCAGCATACAGAGAGGAGGTACATCAACTGGTGTGACAGAAACAACCTACAACTCAATGTCAACAAAACAAAAGAAATAACTGTAGACACCCGACACACACCCCACTCACAATCAATGGCAGTACCGTGGAGTCTGTGAAAAGCACGAAGTTTCTGGCAGTGCACATCACAGATGACCTCACATGGACCACCAACACCACCTCCCTGGTCAAGAAAGCACAGACACGCCTTCACTTTCTGCGCAAAATGAGGAGAGCTGACCTCCCCACTTCTGCACTCACCACCTTCTACAGGGGTGCTATTGAAAGCATCCTTACCAGCAGCCTCTCCGTCTGGCACGGCAGTTGCTCAGCTGCGGACAAGAAGGCTCTACAGAGGGTGGTGAGGACTGCTGAATAGATCATCAGATCACCCCAACCAGCCATTCAGGACTTGCACACATCACACTGTTCCAAGAGAGCCATCAATATCATTAAGGTCACCACCCATCCGGCACACAAACTGTTCACCCTCTTACCATCTGGAAAGCGCTACCGCAACATGCGGTGCCACACAAATAGACTGAGAAACAGCTTCTTCCTACAAGCCATCAGGCTAATAAACACAATGAAGAAGATTCCATGAACATGTTACTGACATCCAAAAACAATCTCACACACACTGATGTCCATGCTGCTTTCACACTTGCACTTTACATGCTGCTTCACACTTGCACTTTACAAATTGCACCTTCACTTATTGCACCTTACATATTGCACATTTCACTTTTTGCAACCTACACCAGCTACCAAGAAGAGCTACCTCGAACTTTCCTACTTGCTGGAAGCGTATATGTTTACCTGTATGTCGTATGTCTTATGTCTATTTATTGTGGATGTCTGTGTACACTTCATGTCCATGAGTGTAGCTGTGTGTTTTTGCGTGTGTGTGTGTGCATGTTTCTAGTTTAAATTGCACATTTGGTGTCTGGTGAAACGCAATTTCAGTCCTCTGTGTAATGCCTGTTACAGAGTGAATTGACAATAAAGTACACTTTGACTTTGACTTTGACCAAAAAAAATTATTTTCTTTAAGCTGCTGGCAGGGTGACAAACAAGACGAACCAACACATTTAACATTAAATGCTAAACACAAAAAGAAAAAGAAATACAGAAGCGAAAAGTCTTACTCAGGCACAGGAGCAGTAAATCAGGAGATCCTCTCACCTCAGAGGGCCGAATGTGACTGACTCTCTGTTCCCAATGCCACAGGTAAAATGGTCATTGACCCCTCCAACCAAGAGCTAACCAAAATGAAATAAGCAATCATTGCCCATGGCACCTATTCTTACTTAAAATTATTTTTCACACACATTAACTGTAATAAACAAAATGTACAAAGTAACATAATTGCAAGCTTAATACAGTCAAAATAAATCATAAACACATTTGAAACACCTCTACCCTTTCATGTATCAGTCCGCGGTATTCACGCTCCCTGCGCGAATAAGGAAGAGCCAACTCACTGCCTCGGTTTAGCCGGCATCTGAAGGTAGCACTGAAGGTAAGCTTCCTTTGTTTGGCAGTCCTTTTTTCAACATTTGTGTAAACTAATGTCCACACGTTCAGAAGAGAAATGCAGCATGCTTCATGCCAGTATGCCCAACATTTCAGATGTTGTTCAGAACCAATACAATAAAAGTTTACACAGAGTTTGTGTTTTTTTATGCTACATCTCAGCCCCACAACACCCTTTCCTCCTTCACACACCCCCGCGGCATCCTTGGTGCTCACCCGTGTACTTTAAAACAACAACCACATCACAGAAAAAGAAATGTACAGTTCAGCCTAATGCTATCATTGTTCCTATTCAGTCGTAGCGCTCAGTACATAAGCACACTTCCAGTCTGTAGTGACGGTTCTCACATCTGGCTCGTCCATCACCTCTGCTATCCTCCTCAGTGATAACTTGTGGGGCTGTCCATAGTGTCACTGTAAGGACGGGGTGAGTTGCAGTATGAGTCAGCTATTAGCAGCGCTTCCTCAAATTTTAAGCGGTCCACCACCACCTGATATCTGAAACATTCCGTGGCATCTTCTGGCAGTAAGTTCTCTAGGGCCAGCTTCAGCCTCACAAATGCACGGGCGTCATCACTAACAGGATATGCTGCTTGAGATGTGAATGAGAGGCGCTGACGAGGAGTAGGGCCAACCTATCTGTCAGAGCCTTGACTGCCTCCATAAGTATCCTGCTCTGTTCACTCAGGGCACACATCGTGCTATTTGCTGCTGTACTAGCTGGTGCAGTTTCCAAAGGAGTATGCACAGTACCTCAGCACTCCCAGCTCCTCCCATCAATGTATGCTGATCAGTGGGCTGGTGCGTGTATAATGATGAAGACTGGACACCGGAGTAATATGCAATACACACCTTTACTAGTGAATAGCAAAACTTAATACAAACATCCCAATGCCTAGACTTATGGGTAACCGCTTCACCTCCTCCTTTTAGCTAAGCAATATCTTTTCTTTTTCAGAATAAGTATTGTCTGTTTCTTTCTGAACATTAAACTCAATTCAAACCTTTCTCTTTTATCAGCCCCTAATATTCTTAACATTATTATGCTAGTCTTCAGTCTTTTTTTTTCTACCACAACACATTTCTCTGGAACTCTTTTCTTTACAAATTGAGAAATGCAGCAAACTGAAACATTCACATTCTTTTCATTCTAAATCAAGTCTCTCAGGAGGCCTGGAAACTCTGCCTGACTTGGTGGTGGCTTCAGAGGAGTTCCCAGTGGCTATCATATGGAATCTATTTCTTTTTAGGATGCCCTGGTCAGTTTGTACCAAGTACGACCTTGGCATGTCCGCAGTCCCTAGAACAGTCCCAGGAGCTTTTTCTGTGGTGATCCACACCTTTTGTCCTGATGAGAGCTCATGAAGTGTTCTGGACCGGTGGCGAAGATTGTAGCGAGTTGCTTGTTTACGCCTTCCTTCCTCATCCTTCCTGCAAAAAGCCTCTATGTCGGGCCATTTCGTTGTGAGCTGGCTTGGATATTGAGGTAGGGATGTGCGCAGGTTTCTTCCCATTGGAAACTGTGCAGGAGAGTATCCATGTTCTAATGGCGTGGCTCTATATGCCAAAAGTGCTCTGGTTTGATCAGTGTCTTTTTTCCACAGACTCTTGACCGTCTGCACTGCTTGTTCTGCCTCACCATTAGCTTGTGGGTAGTGAGGGCTGCTTGTAATGTGTGTGAAGCAGCTCTCTTTTGCAAATGTTCTGAATGTTTGTGAAGAGAACTGTGGCCCATTGTCAGATACTACTGTAGCCATGATGTGCAAAAGCTTCCTGCACAACATGAACAGTAGCCTCAAAAGATGTGACCTTAAGCTCAGCCACTTCTATGTATCGTGAAAAATAGTCAATGATTAGCAGGTAGGTTTGCCCACTTAAACAGGTCCATTCCAACCTTCTCCATTTAGAGTGACTTTTTCAATCCATGGCTTGGTGGTTTGTGTGAACACTTCTCCTAAAAAAGCATAGTCCTGAGAATCACTGTTTGACGGCACTTCTGTAACTGTGTGCACTGCTTGACCATTACGGCAGGCCACTGCATAATGTCCTTTTTTTGTGACACTTCTTGCATTCCACGTCTCTGGCTGGGCAATCTTTCCATGCATGTTTTCGTCCTTTTCCACATTGGCCACATTCTTTTTCACTTGGCACATCCGACCTTTGATGTTTGTTCCTCTGTTTCCCTGTATATTGGGGCTTTTTTCCTTTTCTCATTGTTTCACATTTGTTTTTGAGTCAATTCCTGCTGCACAGTGTAGTATTGTCTGTTGTTTTTTTACTGTCTCACTCTGTCTCACTTTTTGTATGGCCTTTGCAAGGGTCAATTCAGAGTCCATTTGTAGTGTTTCAGATAATTTTCTGTCCTTTATTCCAACTACAGTCCGATCTCTTATGAGTTCATCTTTTAGCAAGCCAAAACGACAATGTTCTGCTAATTTGTGCACTTCAGTAATGAAGACTTCTTAACTCCTTCCTGCTGGCATTTCATGTTAAACTGTGCTCTTTCAAATATAACATTGTGCCTATACATTGCCTATAAAGTGTTCCTCCATTGCCGTTTTAACAGCACTATACTTCTTTTTGTCAGCTGCAGTCATGCAACATGGAATCTATCGAATCTTCTGATCTATCTCGTTTTGGAAGTCCTTTGTTTAATTTTGTATCTTTGGAGCCTTTTTTTTTTTTGCTAACGTGCGTGTAGGTTCCCTCTTACTGGCTAGCGCAGCTTCACTGGCACTCTCTCCGCCTTCGTGAGCCTCAAACTTTACCATAGGTAGGACCACTCACACGTTCACTGTGTCCATATACGCCTGAAGTCATTAGCAGAGTATATCACAGAGATTTGTGTTCTAGCTCGCTTCTGAAACCATGTATAATGATGACTGGACACCGGAGTAATATGCAATACACACCTTTAATAGTGAATTATGAAACTTAATAAAACATCCCAATGCCTAGACTTATGGGTAATGTAGTCTACCGCTACAGTGGGCAGTAGCATATTCAGCTTCATCAGCATTCTCATCCCCTCCCGGTATCTTCTGGATGGACAACAATGGGATACATAACCTCATAAACATCCAGGTGGGCCAGTGGTCAGATGGTCCTGTATGGAGGACTTGCTAGGGGGGTTTGTTGACTCAGACCCAAGCTGTTCATGGCTTCCAAACATCTTGCTGCTTGGAAAAACACAAATAAACAACATACATTCATTTCAAGCACTATTGCTCTAACCACCTAGACAAATAATATGCATAAGGGTAACGCCCTCTTGTGGGGGAAAAAGACAGTATTTCTCCATCTGCACAATGTGGTTTGCACATGGTGTTAAGGTAAACTACATGCACAAAGTAGCCTACACTGTAGCATGTGCTAAGCTTAGAATCACAAATTAAACCCTCCAAAACAATAATACAAGATTGGATGGAATTGCTTAAACCAAATTCAATTCAATTCAATTTTCAATTAAATTCAATTTTATTTATACAGCGCCTTTTACAATAGTATTGTCTCATGGTGCTTCACAGAAGGAGCACCCAAGAGCAACAGGGGCAAGGAAAAACATACTTATGTTCAGTTAATCTAGGAAGAAACCTTGGGCAGACCCACCACTCAAGGGGATAACCCAACTGCCAGGGGTCATGCAGAAAAATTACAATCAGGAGTAACCATGACAGACCACAAGTTGCCTATGGTTTTAGCTAAGGTTCATAATAGTTCATAATGGAGTATTATCCCAATTTAATTTTTATATGGTAGTTAGACTATAGGTGGTTATCAGGAATTATGGCTGGACAATGTAGCAGTGCCCAGACAATGTCAAACTCAAAGGAGTGAGATGGGTCATGGGGGTAACAGTAAGGGTCCATTTGACATAAACCAAAGATAAGTGTGGTAAACAGAATGGCTCAAAGGAGACTTAGCAGCATAAGTAATGGGCAATTAAAATTAGCAAGGCTGATCCAATCTTTTTAAACTTAAACACCTCCAGCAAGGAATCAAATCTCACTACTGAATGTCCACACCCTCTGAGCGAAATGAAGTGGAGAATGAGGGGCTGGTTTTATTACCAGGCTATGACAAGCCAGATTATAACATCAAAATATATAGTCTGACCATGACCAACTCTATCTCAATGCTAGGGGTGGAATCAGCTGTGGTCTTTTAAACTGGACAGCTACAATGTATCAGAGCAACATTGGAAAAACAGCAAATATGCCCTTCTTTGAAATTAATGACTTGAGTACCTTTTTCTGCTTAACTTTCAAACAAAAGTCCAAGTCTAACTCTAACTAGTTGATGCCAAACACCATTCAAGCAACTGCTACTCCTCGGCCACTTACTTGATTTGCACCGTCATAGCCCTGTCAATATTGTGTTAAGCCCACCTTTTCTACAACAACTCGCTACAAAGATTGTTGTGATTGGTGTTACCAAGCCAGTAAGACCAGTGGGAGACCTACTAAGGCCCCAGTTGTGCATGGGTAAACATACCTGCTGAGCAAAACTATTTGCTATCACTAGGGTGCATCTAGATATCTAGGCTGTTAATTGGTGACTTCCAGTCAGAAATTTAATTGGGTGATTCCTTTACAGCAGTAACCTTGAAGTGTGACAAAAAAAATATCTTTTGGCCACTGGATTAATCTTAAACATTAATTTTAACTTTGAATGTGGAGCTCAATTTGCAAACTCCCCTTTGAATTTTGACTAAGCATTTCCTTATCTGTGTATTTCTATTGTTGTGCATTCTCAGGCATCAAACCAGCAGCCCCATCAGATGATTCCAAAAGAAGGTAGTGCTGTATCTTATTCTCAAGATGGGGAAAAGTGCCATGGAGAAGAGGTAGTGACAGAGCATGAAACAGCCATGTGATGACCCATATACCTGTTTATTCTGGCCACAAATGGAGAAGTCTTGGATGATGAAGATGAAACCCATTTCAATGTTACTAAAATACTCTAGAGACAATGCTTGTAAGTGTTTTTATATCTAAAATCTGACTTTCTTTACATCACATCCTACAGAGATTATTCATTATCAACTTGTTAAAATTCATTCAAAAGTCATCTTTTGGTAAAAATGTAGTTTTTGCCCAAATCATCTGTTGATTTTTTTGTAATTTTTGTTACAGCCATCTATGGCAAAACATCCTCATTTCTGATTTCATTTTGTGTAGTGTTTTTGGCAAATGTGAATAATGTGATGTGGATGTGGTTGTGGATGCCTATGATTCTGGTGAAATGTTCACAAAATTGCTCCTGATTGATTGTCTGGAAAAATTATTCCACCACTTTGTTTCCTATGCAGAGCCAGTACTAATTTGATCATTTATTATTAGTGGTATTTAGAATTGTAGACTTGTGCAGTCTTTAAGTGAAAAGCGGTGCCGAAGTTAATTAGTGGATTAAATATTAGCGGTAGTGCTGTGAGTTAAAAATATTTTTAACCATTATTTGTGGTAATTTTGATTACGGCTTACAGGTAAAGAAAACCCCAAATTCAGTATCTCACAAAATTAGAATATTCATTAAACCAAGTATTGGTATGCCTGGCAAATCCTGCTGGATGAATGAAATCAGCATCTCCATAAATTTTGTAGAAGGAAGCCTAAAATTTGGAACCTAAAGCTTTAAAGAAAAATGCCTGGAGGAATAATGGAGGGGAACAAAATCCAATTAGCTTAAAGTCTAGTGTGAAGTCTCAAGTCAGTTAGATTTGAAGAGCCATGTCATAAGCTGGTGTTGAATTGTGAATGCAGTCATCTACCATCTAAGTTTTGAGCACCCTAATGCTTCCTTCTAGTCACAAGCTTTAGGGAGATTGTGATTTCATTCATCTAGCAGAAATTGGAACCAGCCCACACTGCCAAATGTACTAATACCTGGTTTAACGACCATGGAATTACTGTGCTTGATTGGCCTGCAAACTTGCCTGACCTGAAACCCTTTGGGAATCTATGTGGTATTGTCAAGAGGAAGGTCAGAGGTATGAGATACAACAATGTAGATGATCTGAAAGCTGCTTTTAAAGCAACCTAGGCTTCCACCTCAGCAGTGCCACATGCAGATTTCCCCCATGCCATGCCACACTGATGCAGTATGTGGTGCAAAAGGAGGCCCCACCAAGTATTTAGTACACTTTAGTACACAACATATTTTTTCCGAAGGCTGACATTTTGGTATTAAAAAGTTTATATTGCTGAAATTGTGTTATAAGAATTGGAATGGCATAGAAGAGTGCAAACTTGTCTAAACTGAAGTAACTAAACTATAATTGTATTGGTTTATGTTGCTAGATTTGGTTATGTGTTGCATGAAGACTCAATGGAATGCTGCATTTTCTATGATGGAGTAATTTCCCTGCTGTGATGTACTGTGAGGTCTATCTTTGCTGTGATAAGTGGATGTATTTTATCAACAATATTGCTATTTGCTAGTCTGTCTGTACATTAATAACACATTAAAATATTAATCATGTTGGCATATTAGAAGAGACTGGTCTGTGATATGTAAGAATATCCTTGTCTTTCTTTCAGATATGACAGGTGTCACTGTTTCTCCTCCAAAGGACTTCTTTGTGTGCTATCTGTATGTGTGCCATTCTTAATATTTTTCAGCATTTCTATTCATAATTATTTTATATTGTGATTGAGTGTCTTGAATCACTTGAGTCTGTTCCTACTGGGGATGTATCAAATCCAAGACTCCGGTTTCAGATTCAGCGAAATTGTGAACTTCTTGGCTGGGTTTCAATTCAATTAAATCCACCGCCACCTGATTCATGAATTGAATTACAATTCTTTTCAAGTCATTTTCAGCCACAGTGATCACCAGTGGACTAACACAACATAGTTTCATTTTGCACCGGGGGACTAAAAATGGATGCCCACTATCCCCCTTACTATTTACCATCTTCATTGAATCATTAGCCACATTAGACACATTCTCTAATATATCTGAATACTCAACTAATTGGAATAAATCTGCAATCCCTCCATTACATTCCAGCTGGGATGTGACAGCCCACTTATAACCTATTCATCTATGCACTAATTATATCACATACTTTGGGATAAAGTTTCCTGCAAACTGTCAGATGTATTTGGTCTAAATTTGACCCCGCTTACTCAACTCAATAGACGACAGCACTGGATGAACCTTCCACTATCCATCGTGCAGGATATCAGTCATCAAAATGACAATATAACACAAAATTAACTATTTACTTTCAATTATTACAATACAGCCTACCCCCTCCTGGTTTAAATCACTAGACTCAACAATCATTAAATTCTGCTAGAAAAACAAGACACCGAAAATTAAACCACCCTCCAAAAACCTAATATCAACATATACAAATGGTAACATCCCACCCCTTCAGAAAACACCTGGTTAGAACAAACCATTTGCAAGGACATTCAGATCTCAGACTTACCTTTCTGTAGTCCAGACCCGCACGACCCACTCAGTCTCACGCGTGGCTTAATGACTCACTTCGGTCAATGCGCACTAACCTCAGGGCTGCCGAGAGAAAATGGCACAAAACCAAGAATTCGGCTGATCTAACACAATTCCAAATACTACTATCCTCCTTCTCATCTAGTGTCACTGCTGCAAAAATGGCTTTCTATCACGACAAAATTCACAATGCCACGGACACCAAGAAACTCTTTTCCACCTTTAAATCTTTACTAAACCCACCCCCACCACCTCCTTCAACTAACCTCACAGCTGACACTTTTGCTGCATTCTTCACTAACAAAGTTGCAGCTATTAGTAGTCAGTTCTCAAACCAACCCACTGAGGTTCCTTCTCCTAGCCTCTCTAAACCGGTCAACCACCGCGTCCTACTGGACAAGCTGACCAACATGGGTATTGATGGCACAGCGCACTCCTGGTTCAAGTCCTATCTTACTGGACGGTCGTTCAGTGTCTCATGGCTAGGACAGACATCTGCACTTCACCAACTCACCACAGGAGTACCCCAAGGGTCTGTACTGGGGCCCCTTCTCTTCGCCCTGTAAATCACCTTGCTGGGCTCAGTTATCCATTCCCATGGCTTCTCGTACCACTGCTATGCTGATGATAAGGCCGTACCTAACCCAACATGCAACCCAGCTCCTGGGACCCAGCTCTTCCAAGAATATCTCCTGGCGTAAACTTTGAGAATGCACTTAACAGTTTAGTTTCTCTGCACTATTGCACTTTCAACTTAAAATGGTGCAGTTTCTATGTTAGCAATATGCACCCCTTGTTTGTTTCTTTCATTGTGTCGTAGCTTGAATGTTATCCTCTTTTGTAAGTCGCTTTGGATAAAAGCGTCTGCTAAATGCCTAAATGTAAATGTAAATGTAATGTAGTCAATTAATCAAAAAACATCCATCCGTTAAAGCACCAATAATTGCATCCAGTCTAACTGCTGGGAGGAAATTGTATCACATCACTAATTCACCTGTAACACTATCGAAACTCACCCCTATCTGGAGTAATCCCAATTTTACTGTCAACAAAAACTCTTAACTCCCTCACATGGATAGGAATGGGCATCACTCAACGTCACCAAATCATTCATGACAAAAGGCTTCATTTGCTTATTTGGTCCAGCGTCAAGAGTAAACACTTCTTAGAATACCTACAGACATCAACTATCCAAGCAAACATTTATATCCAGACGGCTAACACCCCCCCCCCCCCCCCCAAAAAAAAAAAAATAAAAAATCCCAAAATATACAAAATTAAATCTCAGTCAGAGATTTAGGGTAAGATTTAGATGGTTTAGGGTAAACATCACAGAATCACTCACCACTTGGTTGTCATATCCCCATAGCAACCCCTTTCCCTATGCATAATATGAGATACATCTGCAACCTCTCTAAGCACCACAAACAATAAAACTGATACTGATAGTAGTCATAACTATTGCCAAGAAAACAATCCTCATGAACTGGAAATCAAGAAACACTGCACACATTACTCATTGGAATAACCTGTTAAAAGATTATATATCATTGGACAATCCATTCACTCTGTCCCTGAGATCTGATCTCAGCTTCACTCCCACAAATTCCTCCTTATCTGTTAATACATTGCCATATATATTAGGAAGAGGGATGGAAGCTGGAATAATTTTTTTCTCTCTCTTTCTCCCCCCACTCCCTGTACCTTTTTTCTCTCATTTTGCCTTTTCTACAACACCTATTCTTGTTCTACCTGAGCCTCTGGGCTGACTTGGGTGGCTTGTTGGGTGGGACTAGCATTGGTTGGTGCTGTGCTGGAGCTGGTATTTGTGGTTTCAGGGTCCCCTTAACAACCCCCTACCAATTCAATTCAATTCAATTCAATTCAGTTTTATTTATACAGCGCCTTTTACAATAGTATTGTCTCGTGGCGCTTCACAGAAGGAGCACCCAAGAGCAACAGGGGCAAGGAAAAACTCCCTTATGTTCAGTTAATCTAGGAAGAAACCTTGGGCAGATCCACGACTCAAGGGGCCAACCCAACTGCCAGGGGTCATGCAGAAAAATTACAATCAGTAGTAATCATGACAGACTATAAGCTGCCTATTGTTTTAGCTAAGGTTCATAATAGTTCATAATAGAGTATTATCCCACTCTTACAATACATGGTAGTCAGTCTATAGGTGGATATTAGGAATTATGGCTGGACAATGTAGCAGTGGCCAGGCATAGTGACAAACTCAAAGGAATGAGATGGGTCATGGGGGTAACAGTAAGGGTCCATTTGACAGCGCCATTGTGAGGGGGGGTCAATCACAAAGCCTCAGGAAGGGGAGTCGGGCCCAGCGTCGGCGTCCAGGAAGGTCCTCTGTGATGGGGAGTCGGTCGTGAGATGTGCCTCCCGTAGTGTTGGTTGTAGTCCACTCAGGAGGGGAGGGTGAGAGGAGTCCGCCGGAATGAGGCAGGGATGACACTCAGCAAAGATAATTGTGGACAGAGGAAAATAGTGAATTAGGCCAGGCTCGCACATCAGAAGCAAAAAGCAGAAAGCAGTAATTTGGGCATACCTATATGCGCATAAATATACATATATACAAATACACACACACACACACACACATATATATATATATATATATATATATATATATATATATATATATACATACACATACATACACATATATATACACACATATATACACATACATACACATACATACACATACACACATATACACACACACACACATATATATAAATAGAGAGAGAGCTGAAAGAGAGAGAGAGAGAGAGTTGTACGGCATGACACATGAAGGTTGTGTGGCGGCACTAGGCTATAGCAGCATAACTAAGGTATGATGCATGGCAACCCCGCACCACTGCAGGGATGGTCAGTGGCTGCCGTGCCTCGCAAGTGGGGGCAACAGCAGAGGCAGTCCCTTCCAAAAGACCCATGAGAAGTGATGATTTGCCATGCACCATCCCTAACTATTGGAAACAGTAAAGAGGAAGGTTTTAAGTCTAGACTTAAAGGTATTGAGAGTGTCCGCTTGTCGAATGTGTGTGTGTGTGTGTGGGGGGGGGTAGACTATTCCACAGGAGGGGTGCACGGTAACAGAAGGCTCTTCCTCCTATCGTGGATTTTGATATTCTTGGGATTACAAGGAGACCAGCATTTTGGGATCTTAGGGTTCTAGGAGGGTGGTAAGGGACAAGTAAGTCTTTAATATATGTTGGTGCATCACCCTTGAGGGCTTTGTAGGTTAGGAGGAGTATTTCAAAAATCAATTCGACTTTTAATAGGGAGCCAATGTAGGGAAGCAAGTTTAGGAGAGATATGTTCATATTTTTTAGTCCTGGTCAGTGTTCGGGCCGCAGCATTTTGTATTAGTTGTAGGGTTTTGATGCAAGTATTGCTACACCCAGAGAACAGAGCATTGCAATAATCGAGCCTGGAAGTAATAAATGCGTGTATTAATTTTTCAGCATCCTCAAAGGATAGGAACTTTCTAAACTTAGCAATATTTCGTAGGTGGAAAAAAGATGTTTTTGAAATGTGTTTTACATGACTATTTAGAGAGAGGTCCTGGTCAATAATTACCCCGAGGTCTTTAACTTTTGCATTACATGACAGTGACAGGCCACTGAGTAAGTTTTGGTGATGGGGTAGAGTTTTGGTCAGCTGTTTAGGGCCAATCATCATAACTTCAGTTTTATCAGAGTTTAAACAAAGGAAATTATTAGTCATCCAGGTTTTGATGTCTAGGAGACATGCATCAAGTTTAGTCATTGGCATATAGTCATTAGGCTTCATAGAAAGGTAAAGCTGGATATCATCAGCATAGGAGTGGAAAGTAATACCATGTTTCCTTATAACAGATCCTAAATGTACAGGGAGAACAGCAGGGGACCTAGCACTGAGCCTTGGGGTACACCAAGGGTTCATGACTCATTATGAGCGTGTACAAACTGGTAGCGACCAGAGAGGTATGATTTGAACCAGGCTAATGCAGTGTCTTTGATGCCTATCATGTGTTCAAGTCTGTGTAGTAGGATACCATGGTCAATAGTGTCAAAGGCAGCACTAAGATCCAGTAGGATTAATATTGATATATATCCATTATCAGATGCGATAAGGAGGTCATTGAAGACTTTAACTAGGGCTGATTCTGTGCTATGATTAGTTCTAAAGCCTGACTGAAAGGTTTCCTGGATATTATTGTCATTTAAGAAGCTACAGATTTGCTTAGACACTATTTTCTCAAGTATTTTTGAAACAAATGGGAGGTTAGCTATGGGTCTGTAATTAGCAAGATCAGGATCAAGGTTTGGTTTTTTAATTGATGGTTTAATAACAGATGTCTTGAAAAATTTTGGGACATGCCCAGCTATGAGTGAGTCTGCCTTAAGAAGATCAGTTGGGATAGGGTCCAATAAGCATGTTGAGGCTTTAGCTGAAGAGATCAAAGATGTAATGTCTGATATATTGGTGGGTGTGAATGAATCAAAGTATGCTACAGGTTGACTAGAGCTAGCTGTAACCATTACATGTGGTCCAACTGGATTTGAGGTTACAAGGGAGTTGTTTATTTTAAGTCTAATAGATTCAATTTTGTCATTAAAATAGTCCATGAAGTCCTTGCTGCTTAGACTTATTGGAATGGAATGGGACACCTCAATCCTGCTGTTTGTTAAACGGGATATAGTGTTAAAAAGGAATTTTGGATTATCTTTGTTATTGTGTATAAGTGAGGAATAATATGCTGATTTGGCATTGTTAAGTGCTGTCTTGTACTCTTTTAAGCTATCTTTCCAAGCAAGGCGGAACACTTCAAGTTTAGTGGCATACCAAGTCTACGAGCAGCTTGTTTCAGTAAGCGAGTCTGTGTGGTATACCATGGGGAAATTTTTTCTTGTTTCCTAGTTTTCTTTTTGAAAAAGAAATTGTGGTGCAATTGTGTTGAATGTGGAGTATAGTACATTTACAACAGTTAATTGATCAACTTGGGTTGGGCTTGGCATAGAGCCTTCTAATACAGGGCTATATTGGCTCAACAGAGACTCAAGGAGAGATGGAATTTTTGCTATGAAGTCATCTGTAGTTTTGGGAGTTATGTTTCTAGTGTAGTAGTAGACTGAGTTAGGTGCTACATAGTCTAATGTGATTTTTAAAGTTAATAAGTAGTGGTCAGTTAGTGTAGAGTGTGGAGGTAGGGTTGTAAGTTGTTCTATTTGTACTCCATGTGTCAGAACAAGATCAAGGGTGTGGTTACCTTGATGTGTAGGTGTGTTTACATTTTGGCAGGAGCCAATGTGATCAAATGTGTTCCTGGTATTACGTAACACACCTTACTTTCTTTTAAATACACTACACATTAGGAGGCACATATCATACACATCCACCGGTACCAAACATAGGACAAAGTCAAAGTCAAAGTCAGCTTCATTGTAAATTCTTCACATGTACAAGACATTACAAAATTACGTTTCTTACTATCCCATAAAGACAGACATTGAACATTGAACATTTAAGACAATTGAGTTAGACATTAACCATTTCACAAACATTAAAGTGCCAGACAAGACTAAAAGGAGTAGTGTAGGTTATTGGTGTTCTTACCAATCCTAAGTGTGGCAAGTAACATACTCATAGTAACATTTTCCCTAACCACTACAGCAGTCTCTTCAAGTGAGATTGCACACAGCGTATAAACATGTATAAACAAATAATGTATTGAAAAATACCTATGCAGCCTATGAGTAGAGATGATATGATATTAGTGCAAATATAGATAAATAGTAAGGTGGCGAGGGGAGAGAGGGGATAGGTGGAGAGGGAAGAGAGTGTTCAGCACCCTGACGGCCTGGTGAATGAAGCTGTTGGTGAGTCTGGTGGTGCAGGACCGGAGGCTCCTGTACGTCCTCCCAGAGGGCAGGAGGCTGAACAGATTGTGTGCGGGGTGGCTTGCATCACTGACAATTGTAAGCATGTTTCGGGTGTGCCATCGATGGTCAGTGGCGAGTGTTGGGTGTGGCCTCTCTGGAAGTTGACAACAATCTTCTTGGTCTTGCTGACATTCAGCAGGAGGTTGTTGTCTCTGCACCACGTGGCCAGCTGGTCTACCTCTTTCCTGAAGTGTGTCTCGTCACCCTTGGTGATGAAACCCACCAGAGTTGTGTTGTCTGCGAACTTCACAAGGTCCTGTAGGTTGTTGTGCAGTCATGTGTCAGCAGGGTGAAGAGCAGAGGACTGAGCACACAGCCCTGGGGAGCCCCTGTGATGGTGTCCAAGGTTTTCCTGCCGACATGTACTGCTAGTGGTCTCTGGCTGAGGAAGTCTAGCAGCCAGTTGCAGAGGGAGATGCTGAGACCCAGCATGTCCAGTTTGCAGATGAGTTGTTGTGGTATTATGGTGTTGAATGCCGAACTGAAGTCTATGAACAGCATTCTCACATATGAGTCTTATTTGTCCAGGTGGGTGATGGCTGGGTAGGGGGCAGAGCAGACTGCATCCGTTTGGCTCGGTATGCAAACTGGAAGGGGTCCAGGGTGGGGGGAGGGTGGATTTAATGTGTGACTAGCCATTCAAAACACTTAATGATGATGGGCATCAGTGCCACAGGACGATATTTGGATGGTGATGATTTCTTTAGCACAGGTATGATGGTGGCGGCTTTGAATCATGATGGGACGATGGCTTGCTCCAAAGAGGTGTTAAAGATGTCTGCTCCTCTGTGCAGTCCTTCAGTACACAGCCTGGGATGTCGTCTGGGCCTCCAAAGGCCTCCAGCTTTGCATGGATTGATAGTGGCGAGTGTTCTCTTCACGCTGGCAGCAGACAGGTACAGAGAAGCAAACATAGGTAGTAATTTGTTTTCCTCTTATTTAGGTTAGATTTAGATTAAAACAACCCACTCCCATAAAACAGATCTCTCACAGTTCTCCCATTGTTGAGTAAACTCATAGTGTCCTGTGTGGTATACCAGCCCTGATACCAACCCTTCAAACCCCTCACAAAACACGCCCAACTTATCCAACTTATCCTATGTTTTCTTCTTAGCACGCTTTGAAGCACAAAACAACACCTAGTGTGCATGTTTGGTCAACAGCTTTAACTCTTAACATCATTTAGAAGTGCAGTGAAATCGCTTCTTTTATATGTTTTAGCTCACGTCTGTGCATGTGTGCCTGTCTGCCTTTGTGTGTGTTTGTATGTCTGCCTGGTGTGTGTATGTGTGTGTGCTTTGTCTGGCAGGGTTTTGTATGTTTGTTTTTGTCAGGGTCTTTTATTAGCAGCACCTTCATTGCAAAGATATGAGCTCACTTCCTGTTAAGCGCCCATTTTTTATTGGCTCAGATAGAGTGTGTGTGTAGAGAGTGTATGCAGTAGACGCATCCCAATCTTCTTTGAACCCTTAAAATATGAAAGATCTTTCCACATGTTCTCTCTGTGAGGGCCTTGCCATTGTCTGATGATAATGTCAGAGATTCCAAATCTTGGGTTAACTTCTCTCATTAGGAACTTGATCATGGTGTTCAATCCATGTTCTGGGGTAGGGCAGGCTTCAACCCACCTTGAGAACTTGCATATCACCACCAATATGTATCAACAATTTCCTGCTTTTTTTGCCATGTCGATGTAGTCCATGACCAGATATTTCAATGGGCCTCCTGGCACTGGGACATGACCCAATGGTCTTGTGACTGTTCCATGTTTAACATTGTGGAGCTACAAACATGACACACAGCTAAGTTTTCATCAATGAAACCCTTGTTGAAATTTTTTCTTTTTAACGTTACCCTTGTGCAATGATCCAGATCATTCACATCTGAGACAGGGAGCAGTTTGACGGGCGCAATCATATGATCTGCATGACTCCTCCACACTCCATCTCGGCCCCTACTGGCCCCCCTTTCAGAACATTTTGAATGCTCATACGGCCCTGTATCACGTTGGAGTTGGATGATGTTCTGGGCGGTTGTGTGAGGCTACCAGTTGATCACAGGTACTATCAGCGCATGTTTGGATAAGAGCACACAGGACAGTCCACCGTCTGATATCCAGTTCAGCACAGTGGGTCCAAATGGTGAAAGTGGTCTGGTCTGTCTGGCAAACTGCACCACCTACAGTCATAGAGGAGATCTTGTGAGTAGGGGCACGCTGTAGGACATGACATAGAGCAGGGGCTGTTATCATCATGCAATGGTACCTTGTTGTAGCTGATTAGCATCACATGCGTCCCATTCTCTCTGAGCTATTGATGTAGGGCAGCTTCCTCCGGTACTTCATGTGCTCTTGCATTGCCCAGAGTTGTGGAGTCCTGACCCCCCTTTTGCGCCTTACACTTGTAGATGGCAAGGCAATCTTATTGGAGCACATCAGAACAGAAAGAAGCAGTTGTATCTGATCCAGGGCCCCTGTTATTCTCCCTGTACATGTTACCTTTAAAATCTGTTATAAAGAAAACATGCCATTACTTTCCACTCCTGTGCTGACGATACCCAGCTTTACCTTTCCATGAAGCCTAATGACTATATGCCAATAACTAAACTTGATGCCTGCCTCCAAGACATTAAAATCTGGATGACTAATAATTTCCTATGTTTATGATGATCGGCCCTAAACAGCTCAACATCATTCTACCTCTTCACCAAATCTTAGTGGCATTTCACTGTCATGTAACACGAAAGATCTTGGTGTAATAACTGACCAGGACCTCTGTTTAAATAGTCATGTAAGACACATTTCAAAAACATCTTTTTTCCACCTACGAAATATTATAAGGTTAGAAAGGTCCTATTCTTTGAGGATGCTGAAAAATTAATACATACATTTATTACCTCCAGGCTTGTTTATTGTAATGCTCTGTTCTCTGGGTGTAGTAATACCTGTATCAGAAACCTACAGCTAATAAAAAATGCCATGGCTCAAACACTCACTAGGACTAAAAATATGAATATATCTCTCCTACCCTTGCTTCCTTACATTGGTTACCTATTAAAAGTCAAATCAGTTTTACACCTCCTAACCTACAAAGCCCTCAATGGCCATGCCCCAACATATATTAAAGATTTGCTTGTCCTTACCACCCTCTTACAACCCTAAGATCCCAAAATCCCAGAAATGTCTTCTAGTAATCCAGAGAATATCAAAACCTATGACAGGAGGAAGAGCCTTTTGCTACTGTGCACCCCTCACCCCCCAAGTGGACACTCTCAGTCTAGACTTAAAACCTTCCTCTTTCCCATAGGGATGATGCATGATAAATCATCACTTTTGAGAGGGACTGCCTCTGCTGTTGCCCCCAGTTGTGAGGCATGGTGGCCACTAACCATCCCTGCTGTAGTGCTGGGTTGCCATGCACCGTACCTTAGTTATGCTTCTATAGCCTAGTGCCTCCACAAACCTTTCAGGTGTCCCCCTACCCTCTCTCTCTCTTTCCTTGTGTGTGTGTGTATACACAAATGACACATATGATCACTGATGTGTGAGCTTGGCCTAACTCATTTGCTTCCTCTGTCCACAATCATCTCTGCTGAGTGTCATCCCTGCCTCCTTCCAGCGGGCTCACCTTCCCCTCCTGAGTGGACTGCAACCAACACTACGGAAAGACCATGACAGGACCAACTCTCCATCCAAGAGGCCCGTCCTAGATGCCCATGCCAGGACCGACTTCCCTTCCCTGAGGCTTTGTGATTGTGACAATGGCACTGTCAAATGGACCCTTATTGTTATCCTCATGATCCATCTCTCTCCTAGACTTTAACACTATGTCTGGCTACTACTACACTGTCTAGCCATAATTCTTGATAACCACCTATAGACTGACTGCCATGTAATGTTATGGGATAATACTCTAGAACTATTATGATCCTTAGCTAAAACCATAGACAACTTGTAGTCTATCATGGTTATAACTGATTGTACTTTTCCTGCAAGACCCGACACCATGAGTCGTGGATCTGTTCAAGCTTTCTTCCTAGACTGACTAAACATAAGGGAGTTTTTCCTTTCCCCTGTCACTCTTGGGTGCTCTTTCTGTAAAGCGCCATGAGACAATACTATTGTAAAAGGCACTGTATAAATAAAATTGAATTGAACTGAATCCAGGTGTTCCCGAATCCCCTCTGTTTTCACTGGGCTCCATGAATGTGGCAGACATTGTGGGCATATGTGCTATCAGTGTAGATGGTGATGTCTTCGTTGTGGCTATGAGGCATTCTTCACTTATTGCTTTGTGCTTGACCAGCTGGGCAAAAAAGGACTGGCTGCAGGGTATACAGAGCCGGGTGCTGAGCTGACCTGTGTCCAGCATTTCCACCGCTCCAAACCTTGCATGCGTTTAGTTGTCTTAACTGTGGCCATCCACAAAGAGGACTCTCTCTCTGTCTTAATAGTTCACTAGCCAGATGAGCTCTGAATCTGGAGATTATGATAGCATCCGCTATCTGCTATCCGCATTCTCCAGAGGGATACGGCTCGCTTGGTTGCAAGCCTAGACATGTTCTGAGAGTCACATCAGGTCAGAAGGTGAGATCATACAACTTCATTTGTCTCTGAGGAGGACAAAATTTGCCTTGTTCAATCAAATGCACCACTGCATGGTTAGAGACGATGGTGACCAGCACTGATGGCGAAAGCTTTGCACCTTTGCACATGGGCCTCCACGTCTTGGTAGCATGGAGGATATCCCTGGGCCACCGCATCCAGTTTAGAGCTGTAGTAGGCAATATCCTGCTTCGCTTGCCCTTTGCATTGGCTCTGGGCCAGAATGTCCTTTGAGGTAACATACAGTAAATGGATTGCATTTATATAGCGCTTTTCTACTCCCGCTAGTACTCAAAGCAGAGTACAAAGTACTTTACAGAGTATGCCTTACATTCACTGATTCTCACACTGGTGGCGTAGGCTGCCATGCTAGGTGCCAACCTGCCACCGTTAGCAATTTGGGGTTCAGTATCTTTCTCAAGGACAATTCTATTGGGTCAGGCAGAGTGGGGCTCGAACCTGCAACCCTTCAGTTGCTGAACAGCACCTGTACCACCTGCCAAACCTCCATAACTTAAACATTTCAATGAGTTCATGCACCAGGAATTGGCTCTTAGAACGGGCTAATTCAGAAAGTATTACAAATCATTTCTTGTTTTCCCATCAAATATTGTGCAACACACATAATAATGATGACCAACAAAGCTATTGCCATTTTTTGGTAGAGAGTTGTATTACCA
Organism: Tenualosa thibaudeaui; assembly: GCA_027481765.1. Lineage (NCBI taxonomy): Eukaryota > Metazoa > Chordata > Actinopteri > Clupeiformes > Clupeidae > Tenualosa > Tenualosa thibaudeaui. The sequence goes on from JAIFZK010000001.1 coordinate 23,304,063, forward strand.
CAACATTCTGACATGTTTTAGTTCAGGAACCATAGTTACTTTGCATTGTAATGTTTTGCATGCCGTATGACATGAAAATGTAAAATACTGGTAATATAAAGTGTGCTTGACAAAAAATAAAGTGTGCTTGACAAAAAGAATCATTTGACATCTGAGTCAAAATGGCATGGATGTGACAAGTGTTACATTTTGAGTGTTGACAATGAAAATGTCAAAATGTGGTACAGAAACACATGACATTATTTCAACATTTCCCTGCAAAATGTGTGAACTTGAAAGAAACAACTCAAAAAACATATATAGCATTCCAGATGTATATACAACCAATACGTTGAAAATGCCAAAATGTGTCTTGACTTTTTTTTACCCAACACAGTCCAGATATATCAACACAAATGAAACAGTCCAAGAGAGACCCAAAAAGCCATGTCTGACATTTTGTGCACCAAGGTTTTGGAAACATGAACAACTGTGAGCCTATTCTAAACTTCAATAACTTAGCCATTTCAATGAGTTCATGCAGCAGGAAAAGCTTTCCAAAAATGTATGATCATTTTTAGGGGTGTGGGGGTGGTAAAACAAACTGGAGGGAACACATTTGTACCCCCGGGTTTAATATTTGTGCCCTTGCTTTTCCTTTTTTGGGACATCTGGTCACATCTTTGGTTATGTAGTAAACCTATAAGATACCTATAAAGTGATGATGACACAAAGGAGTTGCATCAAAATTTTATCACACTAACTACCCTGATAATGGTATTGACTATTGTTGGATATTTGGGAAGTGTTATTTGTAGGGGTAGTTTCAGTGGCATTTTCATTTGGGATCCCTATCAGATTTCACTACATTTAACAAAAGGACACTTCAAATGGTACCACGAGTAATTCAAAGTAATCACAAGTGCTTCACTTTGGAGTAGTCCCTGTAGTGGGCGTGTTGTCAGAGGCTACTTTTCAAGGTAGGACCCACATGCATGAATCAGTAAACCAAGTTTTAATTATCTCACACATGGTGCACAGATAGTCTTTAGAAAAAAACGCAGAGAGCATCCAAAAATACAACACAAACAGTTCACAAAAGGAAACACGAAGAATAAATCTATGGCAAAGTCCAAGAACAGACATGCAAGAGAACTTGCTACTAGCATTCAAGACATGGAGACAATCAGAGACTGATTACAGGGGAACAGAGGGTTAAATAATGTAAATCAAAGTCAAAGTCAAAGTCAAAGTGTACTTTATTGTCAATTCACTTTGTAACAGGCATTACACAGAGGACTGAAATTGCGTTTCACCAGACACCAAATGTGCAATTTAAACTAGAAACACGCACACACACACACAAACGCAAAAACACACAGCTACACTCATGGACATGACGTGTACACAGACATCCACAATAAATAGACATAAGACATACGACATACAGGTAAACATATACGCTTCCAGCAAGAAGGAAAGTTCGAGGTAGCTCTTCTTGGTAGCTGGTGTAGGTTAAAAAAAAGTGAAATGTGCAATATGTAAGGTGCAATAAGTGAAGGTGCGATTAGTAAAGTGCAAGTGTGAAAGCAGCATGGACATCAGTGTGTGAGATTGTTTTTGGATGTCAGTAACATGTTCATGGAATGCAATTAGAATGCAATTGACACCATTTTCTCCAGGAGAAGACTGACTGTCCTGCCGGAACGTTTGCAGCTGGCTACACGATGGATGGTTGGGAGAGGTGGAGGGTCGTGTGTCTGGCAGCTCTTTCCGTGGAGGACATTGAAGACATCTACCTATTTCAAACCATGATTACAGGTTTCTTTCTGATTGGATTGGGCATTGGCCTGGTTTATCGAGAAATGAAAAAGATGGCAACAGCTGTCAAAAGCCCCACTTGGCTGCCCGTCATGGTTGAGGCAGTGGGCAGAGCTGCGGGACTGTGGCTATAGACCGCAAAATGAATCACATCTTGGAGAAGGCGATGGATACCATCATGGAGATATTCACTGCTTCACAAAAGGATTTGGCTAAATTCGGAGACCAGTTTGGACATAGAGAGGTTTGAAAATGGTAAGCCTCTTGCCCTAAAACCCAAACATCCCCAATTCTATCTGCTTTCGGCCTCCCTAATCAATTAAATTCAATTCAATTCAATTTTATCTATACAGCGCCTTTTACAATAGTATTGTCTCACAGAAGGAGCACCCAAGAGCAACAGGGGCAAGGAAAAACTCCCTTAAAATTCAGTTAATCTAGGAAGAAACCTTGGGCAGATCCACGACTCAAGGGGCTAACCCAACTGCTGGGGGTCATGCAGAAAAAATTACAATCAGTGGTAACCATGACAGACTACAAGTTGCCTATGGTTTTAGCTAAGGTTATACGTTTATAAGGTTATATATATGTGTGTATAAATATATACACACATATACACACACACACACACACACACACACACATGGTGCAAGACTGTCACTCTGTTCTCCACTTTGTTTTTGCCAGTACTTTTATAATATCCAAAGTTTTAAAGCATTTAAATTTCATGTGTGGAATGAAGGATAATTTATTATCAAAAGTAAGTGCAAGGAATTTAAGGAATTTTAAGGAACCTCTTTCACCTCTTTCAGAGTGAAGGATAATGATGTAAGGACCGAAGCTGACAAAAATATGTACAAACAGTTTTAGATTTAAAAAGCTTGAAACCATTTTGAATTGACCTAGGGTTAGGGTTAGGTTATATATAGCTGGAGTTGTCTTTCAATTATATTCATACATTTCCCTCTATAACAAATGCAGAGGTCATCAAAATAAAGGCTGCAAAAAAGGTTTGGGCTAATTCTTTTTACAATACTGCTGATTTTAACACTGAAAATTGATTCAGCAAATTTTCAAATTGCATTTCCTTGACATAGCAGCACTTGTGGAGCACTCTGAACTCACCTTGGATCATAAAGCTTAATGTAATAATAATAATAATAATTATTATTATTATTATAATAACTAGCTTTATCTAACAGCTTTCATGCAGACTGCAGCTCAAAATATTTTACAGGGGGCAAGACAAAGCAAAACTAAGTTTGCATCATCCACTGGTGTGTACTTAACTTCAGGCCATCGGAGATTGATGAAGATGACTGGCTCACATTGCAACTGCTTACGACCATAACACACTTAGCATGCCCCCTCTCATGTGATCTTGAAAGCTAAGCAGTGTCGGGTGGGGTTAATATTTGGATAAGAGGCTGTCTGGGAATACCAGGGGTTGCAACATTTTATTTTTTTTCCAAATCAGTAAAAGGTAGCTTTTCATTGTCTACAAAAAATTAACAAAATCAACTCTCATCATGTAGTGCTTAATTTCACACCATTGGAGATTGATGAAGGTTACTGACTTGAGCTGCAATCAGTTATCTACGCTGCTAAGTGGTGTCGGACCTGCTTAGTACTTGGATGGCAAACCACCAGGGAATACCAGGGGCTGAAAGCATTTTATTATTACCAAAACATTAAAAGGAAGCTCTTCATTTTCTACTAAAGACACACTACAGTCTCACAATCAAGTACTTCAGGGCATCAGAGACTGATGAAGACTACTGGCTCAAGTTGCAGCCACTGATGGCTATAACACACTTAGCTTGTCCACTCTCGTATGATCTCTGAAGCTAAGCAGTCTCTGGTCTGGTTAGTACCAGGATGAGAGACTGCCTGGGAAAACCAGGGGCTGTAAGCTTTTTATTTTTTTCCAAAACAGTAAAAGGTAGCTTTTCATTTTCTGCAAAAATAAACAAAACTAAATCAACTCTCACCATTAAGTGCTTAATTTCAGGCCAGTGGAGATTGATGACTGGCTCAAGACACAACCACTTTTGGCCATACTTGAAATGTTCAAGTTCTGGAAGTTTAGAATGGGCCCACTTTTTTTCATATTTCCAAACTGTTGATGCTCAAAATGTCAAAAATGGCTTTTTGGGCCTCTGAAGATTTTCACTGGAGTTGATGGATCTGACATGTGTAGGGTGAAATAAAGCCAAGACATGAACACATTTTGACATTTTCAACAGATTGGCTGTATACAATGGTCTGAAATGGCTTTTTTGATGTTTTTCATTCACGTTCATACATTTTGCATGTAAAGGTTGAAATAAAGGCCTACATGAGCTCCTTCATCACATTTGGACATTTTCATCATGTTAACATGGATGTTAAATTATACTATTGGTCAAGCCCACTTTACAACAAAATTGTGAAATACGTGCATAATAATACGTGTTTTACATTTTCCTGTCATATGGTATGTGCGCCATTCCAATGCAAGGTAAATTTAGGTTCTGAACAAGAACATGTCAGAACATTGTGATGATACAACTTTCTTGTAAAAAAATGACAAAACGTATGTTGGTCATAATTATTATTTGTCTTGCACAAGAAAACAAACAATAAAACAACAAATAATTTGTGATACCTTCTGAATTGTGCTGTTCTACATTGTATTTCTTTGTGCATGAAAGCATTGAAATTTAAGAAGTTTAGAATGGGCTCACATTTTTCATATTTCCAAACTGTTGATGTATTTGACCTGTGTTGGGCACAACAAAGACATTGTTTCATGAACATATTTCGAAATTTGCTTGCTTTTTTGGAGTTTTTCTTACATGTTCACACATTTTGCAGGGAAAGGGTGAAAAAAAGTCTCATATGAGTTCCTGTATCACATTTCGACATTTTCATTAATTAACACTCAAAATGTGACACTTGTCATGCTCATGCCATTTTGACTCGGATGTTGAATTATTCTATGTCAAATGCACTGTAGAACAAAAAACTACCATGCAAGGTAACTTTAGTTCCTGGTGTCCGGAGTGGCTTGTGGAGCATGGCTTGCACAGGCACAGGCACAGGCACGTGGCTTAGCCTTGTGGAGCTTCACAAAGGGAAAAAGTGGCTTTGATTATAAAAGCTTAGCTTTGCAAGGGAAAAACGGCTTAGAAAAGCACAGGTGGAAAAGCACACGCGGGTGATAAAGTTAGGTGTCCGAGGTAAGGCTGAAGCTTAGGGTTGGGGCTGTAGTCGTGAACGGCCCCAAGTTTGTGCCATCAGCTGGCTTGGTGTCCTGGGGGCTTGTGGAGCATGGCTAGCACAGGCACAGGCGGATGGTGTAGCCCTGTGGAGCTTCCCTGGGACTCTTCCACGTAAGCTGCTCGATGGATGGGCTTTCCTCGCTCCTGCCTCCTAGTGCAAGGAAGCAGTCTGTGGTTCCATGGTGTAATGGTTACCACTCTGGACTAAATCCTAATCACTAAATCACTATGGATGTAACATAGTTTTGGCCACTACTTCCTTCATGCTGTGGTGCAGTTTTTTTAGGATAAGCCCGTCTCCTAAAAGTTTATTCTGTGAACTTTGGTCGAGATGACAGGTGACAATTGACTGACTGCTTAACTCACAGAGTTTTCTTCATCGTTTTAAGGTAAAACTGGTTACTGTGGATACATTTACAACTACGGGGTGAATTTAGTCATATAGAAGGTGTCTTTTTTATTTTTGTAACATTTAGAGATTGCAAGCCAATAGTATACGCTGATGGTTCACCACCATAATGAACGATCAGCATTTGGGTAGAAAAAAATAACCAAGGCATTTGCAAAACAAAAAATATTGATATATTTTCAATTCAATTCAATGGCACTTTACAGAAGGAGCATCCAATAGCAACAGGGGCAAGGAAAAACTTCCTTATGTTTAAGTCGGCAGGATTGACATATAACAGAGACGTGTATTCTTTACTTTTTTGTGTATGGCTGATTGTATGTTTTTTGTGTATTGGCAGCAGTGGGTTTGATTGTTTTGTGTTTATTATTTTTTAAAGGCAAAACAGCAGTGGGAGTTACGTGGACTGGTGAGTGTTTCATTTTTTTTGTAGTAGCTTAAGTGTGTGTATAGTAGGCTGTAAGAATGGAGGAGGAACTGCAGGAACTGAGGGACTTGGTGGCCCAGCTGAAAGCAGACAACGAGCGCCTCCGTTTAGAACCATCTCAGGGCGCCCTAGGCCCAAGTGCAGTGCCTGCTGCTTCAGCCTTATCTATAGCATCTGCTAATACTAGCGCCCCAGTGACGGAAAGGTTAGTTTTTGTGCCGCGAGATAGGAAGTGCCCTATGTTCAGGGAAAACCGGTATAGAGTTAAATGAGTGGTTGGAGGAGGTGCAAGCTTGTATGAGAGCTCGGCATCTATCCACCACTGACCAAGCATTTTTTCTTTTTACAATCATTTGGAAGGGGAAGCCCGGGATGATTTTAAATACCGTCCCAGTACTGAACGAGGGGATCCTAATAAGATCATCTCTGTGCTGCGAGAGGTGTATGGGTGCTCTGAATCATATGTATACTTGCAAGAGGCCGCCTTCTCCAGAAAGCAACAGGAAAGGGAGACTTTACAGGAGTTCTCTCTCGCCCTGATGAGCCTTATGGCAAGTGTGAGGGAGCCGGCCCCAAGTGACATGACTAATGCTGAGACTCTGTTAAGGGATCAGTTTGTCGAGTACGTTATTGATAGGGCCCTTCGTCGCAAACTAAAGCAGATGGTGCGACGCCAGCCCACGGCCAGTCTGTTGGATGTGAGGGGCGAGGCAATACGGTGGGAATGAGAGGGTTTGCCGGGTGGGGCAAGGCGGTCGTAGTTCAGCTCTGGGTTGGCAAGGGGTTCAGGGGGCATATCAAAATTGTTGTCATCTTGCCCACATCTTGATGTGGTTTTGGGTGGGGTTAAGGTGCCTTGTCTAATTGACACTCTCTGGCTCTATGGTGTCCACAGTGAGGGAGAGTTTTTTTCTTTAAGAATTTGGATTCCTGGGGGCCCGAGCGCCTCCATTCTTGTTCTCCATTCTTGGGTTCAGCTTAGGGCAGCCAATGGGCTGACTATTCCATGTATTGGTTATTTGGAGTTGGATGTCAAACTTTGTGGAAAATTGATGCCACAGTGTGGGGTGTTGGTGGTACGAGATCCTCCCAGAGAGCTGTCTTCTCAAGTGGTTAATCGAACCCAAATGTGGGTTTGATTCCCAGCTGCGCCCCTGAACAAGGCACTTAACCCTAAGTTGCTATTGGGGAGACTGGCCCTGAATAATTGATTATCTTTAATATGGCTAGCAAGATAATACCCGTGGCTATATATTGGCACAGTAATTTCTTGCAAATCACATTTAAATCATAAATGATCAACATTACCTTAGTGTTAGCTATCCTCAGGATATGTACAGAATGTAAGTGGATTTACACAAAAAAATCTTTTTTACCTGCTCTAGCACCTGTCATTTACTACTATATGCTAGCTGAATGTATGCTAACATAAATAAACTCTAGCTAACACTTTTTCCCTTCAAGATATTAAATTATTTTGTCACCACAGCAGACTCATATATCACATTTCCACATGCCACAAGTATGAAAGCTCTTGAAGTCCATGAATAATTCTTCTGTTTAATCTTCACTAGTGTCTTGACTAGCTCGTCAGTATGTGATGCAATGTGCTGATTCACTCTCCAGAAACGCTGTCAAGGCCAAAAACCACTGATTGGCTCTTCAAAAACAATGACAAAACAGAGCCAAACAATTTCTGTGTGATTACATGCGTTTGCCACAAAATATTTCTGCAGGTAAGGCATATATATATATATATTTTTTTTTTGCACACACACAAATTAATTCCACAGCTACAAAACTGCTCTACACATGTGTAAATCATATCCTCAAAGACAAACTTTTGTGGGGTTACAAAATAGTATTGCCATTGATTTGATTCCATATATGTGGGCAAAGGAAGCAAATCAGTTAGGTCAGTTTAAGTGATTCACAGACTGGTATGCATGAGATGAAATTAGTCACTAGGCTTCTAGTCATCCAAAATCCTTAAAATTGAGATGGTATTAGTAGCTTCATGCCACTGATTTCTAACACAGGGAAATACAATGTGAGTCCAGTAAAGTTGCATTAGCAGCATTGGGTCAAGTGCTTGGCTGTAAAAGGCATGAACCACCACCATCATTTTGGACATTTGGCCATTCACATTTTTCTCCTCATTGCACATAGTATTTAACACTCAACCAGAGTTTTCATGATTTAAGCAAATGTGGGTTTGTCCACTGAAATAGATTTCTGCATGACAAAAATGTATAAAATATGAAAAGGAGAATTTCACTTTTCTTGTTTCCAAAGTGGCCCTTTTCTGCTTAAGAGGTATTTGACACACAAGACGTTGATGAGTGGTTAATGTTCTCATGCAGGTTTGCACCACATGCAGGTTTGCATCTCACAGTCAAGGCTGACGCTTTCTAATTACTGGGTTACAATTACATAAACTTTTATTTTGATTGCATACAGATGCTTGAGTATGTCCAACAGGATATGTTTTCAAAAATAACTGTATACCATACCACTATAATCTTCTAAAAGCTACAGTTTTGATACATTACTAAGTGAATGAAAGCCTTCAATGTAATGAGCAAGGTCAACTTACTAAATCTGTGCACTTCTTTTGCACATCTGTGTAGGACTTAATAACAATGTGATGGTTGAATACATAATTTCCTCTTGTAAATAGCACTGTTTTCCATTTAATAAAAAAATAAAATGGCCAAAACTCAATGTAAAGAATGTTGGCACTCAAGACAGCCTATGTATCAATGTTTGAGAGATTGTGGAGAAACATGTTTCTTTATAACCAGTAAGCCTACAGTTTGCTGCACTACTGATTTTAAGCATTAGTGGCCATTTTTATTTTGAAAAAATACCCAATGGCAGCCATACTGAAAATGTATCTACCGTCAGTGGCTTCATACCAAAACAGGAAGTAATAGTTGTGTCATTAAACATGGCGGAAAGAAAACAACTCAGAAGGCTTGACAAAAGATGAAGGTAAAATTCAGAGAAAATGAATACAGTTCTGCAATGCATTACATAGTCTCTGTCCATATCCAAAGCCATTATAGACTTATTAACGATAAATGCTACTGTAAACTTCTAACCCAAGTAGCCGAATATAAAGTGTACATTGCGCGGCTTTTGTTAACCTCGTTGATTTCCCATGAAAGAAAGGTGCTCTGTATTCTGAAAATATCACAACAGCAAGACCACAATGTGAAACGTTTATTTTATGCCTTTTCAAAACAACACAAAACAAACAAAAAGGCCTACATATCAGTTTAATAGCCAAAGAGGTGTTTTATCTATTATTTCAGCATAAAAAAATCCAGACAGTTGCATGTGTCTTGAAGAATTGACTATAGTAATCTAATAATTTCTTCAGTGGGTGTCAGATAACGCACTCCAAGTATTACCATTCATTAAAACAACAAAATTAAACCTTGCTCTTCACCTATATAAAACATTATAAACATCAGACTACTATTACAATTAAGCTCTAATATTAATAAATTCTACCCAATTTCAAACAACCAAATATAAGAAGGTTTGGGAAAACTGTTTTATGACTTCCTCAAGATGTTGAAAATTCATTGATACGATTTAACAGTTTTATGATTATACCTATGAAGTCTCAATATCTTGAGGAGTTTTAAATTAATTTCTGCATTGCTGTCTAGACACACTGTAGTTGCTTTAGCGTGGGGGAAATCCCCTGTGGGGTGCTCCACGCCCTCTAAAGCCACCACGCTCTCCACGAAAGTTGGGTCGATTGCGTTCCCGACCACGATCACCTCTAACTGCTGCTGGCCCACCCCTGCCTCCTCTTTGGGTTCCACCACCTCTCTCAGTCTTGGTTTTGGGGGGTGGAGACTTGGGACGAAGCCTCTCAATGTCTTCTGTGCAGCCAGAGAGGTGGGAAAGAGCAAAGAACTCCTCATAAGCCTCTACATTAAAGTTACTATTTGTCAGAGTGGGGCCAACAGTTAGCCATCCTGTAAACCAGACACAAAATAATATTTAGGTGAGGTTCACTTAATAACAGCAGTGATGAATATTACATTTCATTCAATTCAATTATATTTATACAGCACCTTTTACGATAGCATTGTCTCATGGTGCTTTACAGCAAGGAGCACCCAAGAGCAACAGTGGCAAGAAAAACTTGATAGGTTAATGCAGGAAGAAATCTTGGGCATAACCGCAGCTCAAGGGGCAAACCCAACTGCCAGGGGTCAACAGTGTCATTCATTTTCATGACATGTCATGTTTATGACAGGTTAATGTCATAAAGTGTAAAGTGTAACCCAAATATGTTTTGTGCACTTGTGGCAACCATCCCCACTGTGAAGTTAGAAGTCCCACACTATAGGATTGGTTGTCCCACTATTATTTCAACGTTCAACGTTCATAACAATACACCAAAGTCATGGACCCCCATCCCAATTGCCTAGCAACTTCATTTGAAATTAATTTAGTAGATTAAATTGCGGGTGTAGGGAGGGTGACCATGGGCCAGAAAAGGATGACACTTGTGTCTAAAAGTGAGGACATAGGGTGAAAAATCTGTTTGAATCCCCCCCCCCCCTAAAACCTTTCATTCCAATTAAGCCCATGTTTCATTTAAGCCCACTTTCAACTTAGAAGTCAAATTTTACAAAAGAAAAAAATATTTTGTTCCACTCATCTTAAGAAAACCATCAATTTGTCAACTCCATGTGTAATCACATAAGCCAATTTTAAATTAGCCCAACATCTTTATGATGGATTAGATGGCTTGTCTTCATAGATTGTCAAGGTAACTCACAAAAAGTTAGCCCAAAACTTTGGTGTTTTGGCACCCCCAAACCTCAACAAGTATCTGTTTTACAGTACAGAATTATGTCATTAAGTGATATTTATGTGTTAACTTAAGATATTTTTCTATATTTGGAAAGATGACCTCTGTGCGCTAGTAATAATCTGACAGTCAAACCACACAAGTCCTATTGAGTGATACACTGGCAAAAAATGAAACATGTCAGGTGTGTATAATGAATGTTTTGTAATTGATTTGACATTAATCTACACATTAGAACATCTTTGATCCCAGGAGAATTGAATATTTCAAAAATATTTTTTTTTCGGTGAGCTTAAATGGTACAGGGCTACAAACTACAGCAAACACAATACAACTTTGATTAACAATAATTTCATATTCATAATTGTATGTAAAGTAATAATAATTTTCATGTTTAGGTCAGATTATATTTTGGCTTCATGCATGATTCCATAAACACATCTTTGATTTGGAGAAGAATATATTGTCATTTTGTATCACCAATTAGGCTTACTATGCCCCATTTAAGCCCACCTCAATGCATTTCAATGGGATTTATTGCTCATTGTAACCATTATTTTCTAAACTCTTGTGTGGAAGTGTTGATAATAACCATTATTTTTGTTTTTTCACCTTTTTAACCTAATTTACAGCTATAAAAATAGGCCTCCATATATTATAGACCAAAGGTTGCTTGCACCTTTATATCCAATTTAAACAATAGGCAACAGGTAAATCAATATAAGTTGTTTTTCAGCTATTCAGTTCAATAGTATTTATACAGCGCCTTTTACAATAGTATTGTCTCATGGCACTTTACAGCAAGTAGCACCCAAGAGCAAAAGGGGAAAAACTACCTTATGTTTCAGATTAGAAAAGGGCAATGAATAGAAATATTATGCTTATCTTGTTTGACATAGGTAGTGATGGACTGTTATGACTTTCTAATCAAATACTCATAAAATTCCAAGGTTTTGGGAGTCCTCTAATAAGCAGCATGGATCTGATCTTATTGAACATTAAAGGACAGGTTAGTTTTTTTTACATTTAAAGCCTTGCTTCCTGATTGTTTATTATGATGAAATACGATGGTTAAGATTGAAATTTTGATGAATGCATTCGTTCGAAAAATTTTCAGTTGTTGCAATAACACCCCCCCCCCCCCCTACAGAATTCCTGTACTGCACTGCTGCAATCTTTCCTAAAACGCATTAAACTTTCGTTTGTAAAGACATGGACATTTCTGAGTGGTAAGGAATGTTATACGCCGACACAAAAATCTTGGAAAGTGTGGCTTCCATCATTACTTGTATTGCTTCAAACTCTTAGGCAGAAGGATATTGGTGTGAGGAGTTTGAAAAAGTAGGTCTACAATTGAGAATGAATGGTCAAAAATCTGTTGGAAACCGTACAGTTTGCAGTGATTTTTGTGTCAGCATATCAGACATTATGACCACTCAGTGAGTTTCATGCCTTTGCAAACAAAAGTTTAATTTGCTTTAGGAAACTGCAGCAGTGCACCTATGCATCCATTTTGTAGGTGGGGCGGTGAACAGCAAAAATAATTAATTCTGACAACAGATGCATTCGTCAAAATTTCAATCTTAATCATTGTATTTCATCATAAACAATCAGAAACCAAGGCTTTAAAAAACAGAACCTACCCTTTAAGCTGTAGATGATGAGAATCTAAACATAAACATGAACTTAACATAGACTAAATCTGAAAAGATCATCCTCAGTCAGTACCATTTATAGGTGTGCATCTTATCTTAATAGAAGTATGAAGTTTGTATGATGAAGAAAGAATGAAGAAATAAACAAATTAAGAAAGAAAGAGGAGATAAAGCAATAACAGAAATAAAGAAAGGACAATTGTGAGGAGGTTATGATTCAGTCTACAGGCAACTGTGTCTGTGCCTTTTCACTGTCCCTGCTGTAGGGTCTCATATAAATGAGGGTTAGGACTTCACCTGAGCAGATCTACATCTAGTTAGTTATTTTCTATTTTTTAGCTATTTGACATGTTACAGATGCATTAATGATTGACACATTGCTGGTTTTTATTCTTGTAAAGCAATAACTTTATAATAAAATTATATTTTATTACAAAAATTGATGTGGGCTTATTTGGAACACCCATGCTTGCCATGCCACCATGAAACATTTTTATTGTTATATCTTTAAAATTCTATAAAAATGAATGTATACATTTTCACATGAGAGATTAATCTTGCAGTTTGACAAGTTACCTCCCCTGCAAACCATGTCAATATGATCTGGATCAGATTTTTACTCAATTCTAAAATTCTAAAAATCTAGATTTTTACTAGATTCTAAATCTAGTCTTATTTCTTATTAGATTTTGGTGGGCTTAATGGGTACTCTTACCTACACAATAACAATTTTGTCAGTGTCAAAATGGCTTTTCTGTGCAAAATTGCCAGTTTGGAGGAAGACCTTGTAATTTGAAGCCTATTTTGAAGGTCTGATCATTTATAATAAAACAAAATAACATTAATGTCCACAAACTTGGTGTGATTTTAGATTTAGTAGTAGATCATTTATTAATTTACAGTTTATGCGATTGCTCTTAATGGATTTCATGACAATTCATCGTCGTAATGTGATTAAAGGACACTTTATGGTCTATCCTTTCACGTTCAGCATTTCCCAAATCTCCAAGCATATGCCTAGACCTACTACTGAAGGCAGTTAGCATCTTGGTTGGTTGACACTGGGTGAAACTACCCTTGGGTAGAAACTATCTTTCTTTACTTCCATCCTTTCCTCAAGGAGGAAATGATAGGAGGATGGATGAATCAAGGACAGACATATGAGAAGAGAGATGTCCTTCTCATTAATGCATCACTAATAATAATTATAAATAGTGCTGTCAATCGATTAAAGAAATTAATTTAGCTAAGTTAAGTTAATCATGATTAATCACAATTAATCACATAAAGTTTAAAGTTTCAGAATTCTACTTTTATTTTTGTGAAGAATGAATGTCACACATGCCCCTGGTCAGCGCAAGTTTCAGCAAAGTGATGCTCCTCTGTTTCCTTCACACCCAAAGTGAAAGAATGTAGTTGCCAAAGGTTGTCTGATAGGGGTGCCCAACCTTTTTCGGCCTGTGAACTACTTTTGAAATGACGAGGCTGAAAAGATCGACCACATGATCTTTTAATAATCCCCCCCGCCGCACTCACATCTCAGACATGCAAATGCTGCACACTCGCCCTTGCTTTAAACCAGAGTTCGGCATTTTCCTTGTAGGCCCAACTCATCGTGTCTGTCAGGTCATCTAAAATTACATATTATAAAGCATCTACAACTGTCATTATGCTGCTTGTATTTTGCAAATAATGAACAACTCCCTAGACAAAGCTCTCAAAACCTTAACATGAACTTGAGACTACAAAAAAAAGTACGCATATATACGCAGATATTAAACTTGGGGTGAAAATGTGTGCCTTTCAGTTAGTGGTACCTTAAAGGGTATATGACTGAACCTTTGTGATACAATGGCATTCCTTTCAAAGTACAAGATTTGTGAAATTTACATGTTTGTGCCCTAGGATTTTGTACCCATGAAATAGGCCAGCTATCAAACCACAGTAAAAGACCTCTCTCTTTTTGTAATATGAATATTTATACTTGTTTAAGAATAACATTTGTGAATTTTCACTTAAACATTAGACTACAGTAGAGGAAGCTAACTTTTATCAGATATGTTTTGATTTTCTCTTGGATTGCTTGGTTTGGGGTCTCCATGGTAACAGTACACAATGGCAGGGATTGGGGAAAAATAGGTAAAATTGGAAGATACTGTCAGAAGGGCTCTGATACGCTTTTAATCTTGTGCTGATCAGATTGTGTCTATGCTATTTTTAAATGTTTATATGTAATATTTTGGTGATGGCAAGAGTATGAATCCATCATGTGTTCTATCATGTTTTCAAATCTGCAACGTAAATTTCTCCGTAGGCCATCAGCTAGCAAGATACATGATGTCTTTTCCTTCGCTAACAACTAATCAACTTCTGGAGCAGCTTTTTAAAGGTGGATTGGAAGTTACTGAAGATGAACAGGAAAAAAATAAAGCATAATGTAGTAATGTAACATTATTGATGTTGATAGGTTTTTCTAACAGGACTTTGTAGCACAAACTGGCATGCCAGCATGCGCTAGGTTTTGCTGTGTCTCCTAGCCCGCTTTCAACACTGAAATATGTTTGACATTAGTGAAAGTTTTGGTGACATTCTTGTGATGTTGTGATCATGTCACAATGGTAGCTAGTTGGCTAGTTAATCAGGCATGTATTTGCATGTTTGCAACAGTTAATGGTTGCTTGGCTAGCTGACTGCATGTGCTCTATTAATGTTAGCTATCCTGGCTCAGAGTAGCAAAGATAACAAATGGCAACACAATGACAATATCATATTATTAAATGTACAGAGCTAACATCAATGAGCACTGTGGTACAAGTTAACAGGGGCTCTAAAAATGAATAGCATTTTAATAAGTATTTTATGTTTGTGTTAATAACTGTAATGCTTTTTCAGAATATAATGAAGATGAAGAAACCGTCAGTGATGGCCTGACAGAGAAAAAGCAAGCCAAACCCTATCTATCAGCCAAAGAAGTTTGCAATGATGTTACTGCTTCAGTGTCTAAGTCAAGATGGGTTTTGCATGCTTCCAATTACCCTAAAGTCCCCCTATTTTTTTTTACCCAAAGTAAGCTCATGTTTTGTGATTAGTTTGCCATTTTTGATCCTCTATTGTTTCTCTCTCTTTTTGGAGTTTTGAGTTGCCCTGGTGCTCTAACCAGCAACCTTCAGATAAAAACAAGGCAACAGTTTTATGTTCATTTCAGAACTTTCAAATGGACATTGAGAACATAATTTGAGGAAATTACCAGTGCATGAAAATGCAAACTGTAACTTAGTTGCTTGATGTGGACTTGGTTGCTAGGCTGTTACTAGGACAGTTATGGTAGTGGCTATGGTAACTGGAGTGGTTGCTATGCTGGAGGCTAGCTTAGCCATATTAATTGCTACATTGGTTACTAGGTTGCCATGGAAGTGGCTGCTATGCTATTGCTAGGGTATTTGAGATGGCTGCTAGGCTACTGCTAGTGTAAATGAAGTGGTTGCTATGCTGGTTACTAGGGTAATCATGCTAAAAGATATACCACTGTGTCAAATTTAGGGTTAGCATTATATATTGGCATCACATAGTTCTACATGCTTTTATTAAAAAGTAAACAGAAGTTTTGTACAGCTCTGGCCACTTGAAGCCCTGACAGTCTGCTTCTCCCGGAAAATCCGTACTACGGGAGGCCAGGACCGACTCTCCATCATAGAGGCCCTCCCTAGATGGAGCTGTGAAATGGACCCTTATTGTTACCCCCATGACCCATCTCACTCCCTGAGTTTAACACTATGTGTGGCCACTGCTACACTGTCCAGCCATAATTCCTGATAAATACCTATGGACTGACTACCATGTAATGTAAAGTGGGATAATACTCTGGAACTATTATGAACCTTAGATAAAACCATAGACAACGTGTAGTCTATAATGGTTACTACTGATTAATTTTCCTGCATGACCCCTGGCAGTTGGGTTAGCCCCTTGAGAGGAGGATCTGCCCAAGGTTTCTTCCTACACTACCTAAACATACTCTTGTGTGGTCCTTCTGTAAAGCACCATGAGACAATACTATTGTAAAAGGCGCTGTGTAAATAAAACTGAATTCAATTAATGCTGAACTTTAAATTTAAATAAAATTTCTTTGCAAATAAATGAACAGAACCACAGGGTAGTTATGATAGCTGCTAGGTAATCATGTTGATTGGTAGGTTGTAACTGTGGAAGTGGTTGCTGAGCTGTTACTAGGGTACTTAAGGTGGTTGTTAACCTGCTCCTAGGGTAGTTATGGTGGTTGCTAGCTTAATTATATTGGTTGCTATGTTGTAACTGTGGAAGTGGTTGCTAGGCTGTTGCTAGAGTACTAGGTTACTAGAACTAGTACTAGTGCTCCTAGTACTACCGTCGCTAGGTTATCCATAGTGGCTACTATCAGAAAAAATTGGAGTTACCATAGTTAAGTATTTTCTTTGCCCCTTTCAGTTAGTGTTAGCTGCTGGTTTGCGATTTCATTTCTGATTTAATTCTGACTTAAAAGCACATGAGCACACTGCTAATGTAAAGCACACATTCAATTTAGTCATGTAGTGTAAAATGAGTGCCAAAATGAGTAGAAATGTGGACACAGACAATAAAAAGTCACATATGTGAACATGAAGCAAACAATGACATTTTTTAAAAAGCAAACAATGACATTTTTTATACATCACCTGGCCTTATTGTACTGTCACGACCAAAGAGGTGCAGCCTTCTGCGTCCAAGGCAAAAGTGCTCGATGATATGGAAAATCTCAACTGGTTTCTCAATGTTACCAATTTCTGGCTCTTCTGTAATAATCAGGTCAATGTCCACATTTGCATGAATGAAGTCACCATCTGTGCTGCGTCGTACCGTACCTTTAATACCCATCAAACAATGTTCCTGTACACAAATGATAACATTACCAGAAATTAGTACACAATTCAGTGTTAAGTCCTATTAGGTTGTTTGAGAGATCGGAACTTCATGTGCAAGCAGCATGCAGTCAAATCTATGTATAGGTTAAACAGTATATAAAATTTAAATATCAAGCAGATAACATAAGAATAACATAAAAAAACTACATAAAAAAATTAAAAACATTTAAAACAGCCCAAAAGTACATAGAATACATTAAAAATTTAATTAAATACTTATATTTGGCTTTTAATTTTTTAATCATTTTCCTGATAAGCAGGAGTCATTTGTGATTTAAATAAAAAATATATTAAAAGGTCTATTTGTTATTTCATTTTCATTTCCATCCTGGTATATTATTATTATTATTGGTATATCATGAAAAGTAAACGCTAACTAAAAAAATGAAAATCCAAACTTCACTTTGGCTTTGCTCATAACGTGCTCGATGTGTCAAAATAAAAAAAAGCTACAACAATTTACCTTCCATTTTTTCACACTGCATTTTCTATTTCCCTCTTTTCAAGCTCACCAACAAACACTACATGGGGCAAACACTACATGAAAGCTGGAGCCGAAGAGAAAGAGTTCCACTGCTGTCACTACTGTAAACAAAGTAGCCAAGCCTCTGCTGTAAGGGACTTCAAGCAGAAGACCAGTGGGTCCATGTCCGTGCAATTCTTTTGCAGGGTTCTCTCCAGATTGTAGTTTTGTAGTTATTTTTCTAGGCTCATGTGTAGAGTCCAGCCTTGTACACGCCTGTTCTCAAACTTGCAGCAGGACAGGGACTTGAGCAAGCTAGCCAGTGAGCCTCTACCACCAGTGCCACCATTGCCCCATAGTATTTGTGATGTAATAAAATTTTCACTAGGCTGTCAGAATTGATGTTATTGTTGATTTATAGGCAGGATGTTTTTGATTGACTGGCTACAGAAAGGTAGGTCTGATGTGAATATTCCTGCAGATAGTTCCAAATCTAGCCAGATGCTTTCTGTTGGGGTGGGATGGATCCATTTATGTATATATTGGAGTTGATTAGCCAAAGCGTAATGACAGAAATGTGGTGCCCCTAGTCCTCCTAGTGTTTTAGAGTGGCTAATTTGATTCTTGGTGTTTTGATTCTCCAGACGAATTTAGTAACAGTTGAATCTAGTGATTTAAACCAGGAAGTGGCAGGCAGTATTGGGATCATTGGGAATAGACAGATTAATTTGGGTAATAATGAGGGGGAGAGTGGGCCTCCTTTTCTAGTTCCCCAGTGCAGAATAAACCTATTGTTCCCTTTAGTCCATTGGTGACAATTGTGGTGGAAGGTAAGGTGTAAAGAATTTTTATCCAATTAATGAATGATTCTCCAAAACCAAACATCCCTGATGTGAAAAACAGGAATCTCTAGTTAACTCAATCAAAGGTTTTTTTCTGCGTTGAGGGTCGCTATAATGTTTTTTTTTCTTGTCAAGTTGATGAGTAGTGTATTATGTATGTAAACAGTCTACGTGCATTTGAGGATGATATTCTACCTTTAAAGAAATAAGTTTGATCGGGATAAATAATGGATGGGGTAACCTTTATGAGCTAATGCTTTGGCGATTATTATCTAGAGATATAGGGCGGTAACTGGATGGCAACGATGGGTCATTATATGGTATAAGGAGGAGTGAAATTGTGGCTATGGTGGTTCTAGTTGGGAGTTTCCATTTTTGTATTGATTTGTTTAACATCCTGATGAAAAGTGAAGCCAAAGTGGATCAGACGTGTTTGTAGAACTCAGCAGGGAAGCCATCCGGGCCTGGCACCTTATTGTTTGTCATGTGTTTTAGAGGAGATGAGTTCAAGTTCTGTTATGGGTGTGAGTCCATCAGGGTGTGAGGGGTGTCTGTGGTGTATCTGTGGTGAGCTGTGTGCTGTTGAAAATGTAATTAATATCTAACTAGCTGGGGTGTTTTGCTGATGAATATAGCTTACTGAAGAAGTTGTACAAAACTTGGTTTCTCTCCTCTGGTGAGCAAGTTGGCTTACCTGCTGAGTTCTTTATGCCTGAATTCAGGCATAAATTTACATGAATTTATTGCCTAAATTCTTAATTGATTGTCGGGACAATTAACTATGAATTTGTTGATAAATCATCAATGTTTTTATATTAAAATTATGTTTTTTACTTATGATATATTCAAAATGCAATGAAAATACAAAAATACAGCTTGTTTTTCCTCAATGAGATTTGTATTACAGTGGAACAACTCCTGAGGCAGTTAAACTGGACATTCATTGCTTAGGGTAAACTTGAAATTATGCACTGCAGAGCCTTCAGCTGCAAACCAGCGCTCTTAAACAATTTAACTGCTCCTCATTTGTTTTTTTAATTATTAATATTATTGTTTTGGAACAATCATGTTAAACCAGGGGTTATAAACCATTTCGACATGTTGTGCCAAAATCTGTTTTACACAACTGATGTGCTCCAGATTATAAATTCATCTTCACAGAATGGTATTTTCCCCAAGTCCCTTAAAATAGAATCCTGAAATAGAAGAACCTGAATGTTTCAGTGCTTAACAACTACAGGCCCATAGCTATCTACCATGAATTGGGAAGACCAATCAATCAGTTAACTGCCTTCTGAAACAGCTCTTATTAAAGTTGCAAATGACATGTCGTAATACTGGTACAGGTAAAACATCCGTCCTGGTGTTATTGAACCTCAGTGCTGCTTTTGACACTGTGGATCACAACACTACATCGACTTGAACACTGGGTTGGTTTCACTGGTATAGTTATCAAGTAGTTCAAATCATACAAAACAGAAGCTGCTTTGTTGCACACCAATGTCCCCGTCCTGTGGTGTCAATCCTTGGACCATTACTTTTAAACCTTTATATGCTCCCACATGGACAAATTATCACAAACAACTCTTACCCTTATCATGGCTTGAATGTCTATCAGTATTTGGACCAAATTAATGACTGAATGTCAATTTCCTTCAGCTTAATGCAGACAAAATTGTAAAGTAAAAAAAGGAAGGAAGACTCAGGATTGTGACTGTCCTCGACACAACGGGGCTAAAAGCAGATCCTGTTAAAAATCTTGGGGTCGTCATTGACAGTTAACTTCAACAGTCACATGAAAGCAATCAGCAATTCAGCATTTTATCACCTAAAAAACATTTCCAAACTAAGAGGTCTAATGTCAAAAAAGGATTTAGAAAAAACGTATCCTTGCCTTTATCTGCAGTAGTCTTGATTACTGCACTGGCCTTTTCACAGGTCTTCCTAAAAAGACCATCAAACATCTTCAACTGACCCAAAATGAAGCTGCTAGGGTTCTTACAAGAACAAAAAGCACTGACCACATTACCTCCATTCTAAAGTCCCTGCACTGGCTCCCTGTAAGTTACAGAATTTACTTTAAAGCATTGCTGCTTGTGTTTAAATTACTAAATGGGACAGGACGTAAAAGTATAGTCTGTAGTTACCATAAGTGATAAACTATAATTTGTCCATGGTTTTGGTTTTACTTACTTACTCCTCTCTTACTCCCCTGTGAGACATAAGGCTTCAATGAGCTCTCTACATTGCATGCGGTCTTTGACAGAATATTGTGCTTCTGCCCATGGCAGGTTAATCTTTTGATGCTCCACAGTTCTGCACCAGGTGTGTTGGGGTTTTGCTCCATCCTTAAAACATGTCCAAGTGACCTTAAGCGTCTTGTAATGCAATATCCTTGGTGATGCTTTGACTGCTGTTTTCTTGTGTAATTTTTGGTTGGAATTTTTAGTTAGGCAAAAAGATCTGGCAGATTCGTATAAGGCATCTGTTGTGGAAGATGTCAAGTCTCCCCATGTCTGTACTGACCACACGCTGACACTCTGGAACAGAGTTGGGAAAGGCACCCTAAGCCTTTCCCAGCCTTGTTCTTATGTCTTTTCAAATTCCAAAATATTGTCCCACAACATTATATGGTAGCTGAGCCATAGGTGGTTGTCTTTGTATTTCATGATAAGAGTTGCCCATACGTTTACATATATTTTTGTTACAGTTTATAGTTGATTATGTCGGAAGCTTAAAAAAGGGATACTTCTATTTCATAAAACAACAACAGATAAAAGTAGGTTAAAAGTGAGTTAAAGGTGGATCCCCCCATACCTTTGTTCTTTGGAAAACAGCTTTTGGGTCTAGAGTTTTGGTCTTCCCAGGATTGTTCTTGTTGGTTTTGATCCAACAAATATCTTCACATCTTCGAAATCCCCATTTGCGCAGACACTGCAAAAGCATAGTCAAGAAGATATTATATATAAACAACAACAACAAATGAATGTAACTAGATGTTATGACCGCCGCAGTGTATTGAAATATAGGAACCGTTGGTATGATGAGTTTGTGGTAGGTCAGTGCTGTGAGGTGAGAATTTGTGGAAATGAAGTGGGAATGGATGTGGGTTTTGAATGAATGACATTCTCTGTGTTTGTGTAGTGTGCAGTAGTAAGTTTTTTATGGTATGTGCTGTGCTTTTAGAAGTCTTTGTGCTGATCACGTATGACATCTTTTCTGCAGTTCCCACCTTCTCGGTACAACACATTGGAAACTCAAAATCCAAATTTTTGCATTTACACGCATCACTAGGTGGCGCTATGGTTCAGGTGAGTGTTTCTGGGCTGAGTTGACACACCTACCAGCATACTAACACAAACAAAATTTTGACGAGTTATTTAACAAAAACTGTTTTTAGGCACCTAGCTTCGATGAGAAACATTGCCCCCTGTGACGAAATGTTACAAAATTTGGTCCACATGAAAAGAAAGCTGTTTGCATGTCAATTAGAAGCCAAGATATGCAATTTTAAGCTACGTTTTGACAATTGACATGTAACTTTGAAAAGGTTAATCTCAAGATAAATCCTTTGATAACCTTTTGTTAGCATTATCTATAGATGACATATAACAAATTTGGTGAGATTCACATGAACGGCCTATAATGAGTTTTACTTTCACTTTCGCGATTTTAAAATTTCACGGAAATTGGTTTTATTGGAACTGGGGGTCAACCAATGTTTTCAATGCGTGAGGGTCAATGGATTTCAAGACAAAAAAAATTGGTTGCAAACTTGCGCTTTTTTGCTTTTTTTTACAAATTTTATAGTACTTCCTGTGGTACCGAGGTCACTGTGATGATCATACAGAACAAATTTTATGCAGTTCCCGCCTTCTCTGCCCAAGATTCAAATCTCAATTTTTGAACTAGGTGGCGCTATGCTACAAGTGAGTCTTTATGGGCTGGGTCGATACTCCTCTGTAACACTGACATATCACAAAAGTTTCATGTTGTTGGGTGGAACGTTCATAGGGAACTAGGGGTACATGCCTACAAAGATTCATGTCGTTTCAGTGTCCTGGCAATCACTGATGGAAAATCGGCTGATATGACATATGAACTATACTCTCACAGATATCACAGAATCAGAAATTTTCTACCACATCTGAAAACAGTCCCTCCAAGTCAAGTAGTGCAAGCCACTGAGCTCATGGTATGGTAGCAAAGTTTCTTCATCATAACCTGACAGGTGTTTGTTGCTGACTGACTGTAATTAATGTAGGGGCTCACCATCCTGCCCAGGTCCAAGCCTTCTCCTGAACCACACCAAAGAAAAACAAATGACCTGAGTGCAGATATCTCTTCGATTTCCAGCTTCATAATCTGAAAGAGTTTCAGCATGATTAACTACATTACAGTAGTGGACATACAGGCAAGATGTTGAAATGTATCTACTTCTTCAAAAGTCACTTACATCATCCCAAGTCCAAAAGCGCTCACTAGCAATGATTCCAGACTCTCTGTAGTACTCCTCTAGGGGTGGCTCCAGGAGGATCACATCAAACTTGCACTTCAAATCTCGCAGATCAAAAACATCCAAATCTGCCTGCAAATACCTGCCCATAGACATCAGAGATATCAGAAATGTCAAGTAACATACAGATCCTGTTAAAGGCTACTTTAAGGCTACTTACTGTTTATTCATTTTAATTTACGTAGCAGTGACTTATATAGATAATTATAAGTCACGTTACGTAGCAGTGACTTATATAGATAATTATAAGTCACATGTAAAACAACAAAATTATGTGAAAGCCTGGATGCCAGAAACTTCAAGTAAATTCTGATAAAACTGACATCTTATTTATTGGCACTGACCAAGTCTTGCTCAGGCTTTTCTTGGTAACCTAACTGCAAATACCTTGGGAGAATTATTTAAAATTTGACCAACCTGTAAAAAGGTTTGTTCAGTCTCAGAAAAATTTCTGAAATTACATCAATGCTAGTTTCCTCCAGACTTGATTATTGCAATGCCTCATTCACCTGTATTAATTGCCAGTCTATCAGCAGACTGCAAACTGTGTAGAACTCAGCAGCCAGACTCTTGACTCGGACTAAATGTGGGGAACACATCTCCTACACTGTTGGCCAGTGAGCTCCGGGATAGACTTTAAAATCCTGTTGATTACTAGATCCACACAGATTAGGACCTGATTAGATCAATAATTCCGTTTTCACTGCAGGAACTTCAGGGTAATTTTCAGGGGTCTCACATCAAATTAGCACTACTATTGTGTGAAATATGTCAATAATTGGGGGACCAAGCATAAGTGGCATATGCACCCTGTATACCCAGTGGCCTTGCAGTAGCCGTGTAACAGTCTTTGAGTGTTGCATGGGCCAAGTCAAGTTAATGGTCTACACCTGGCCTAGGTGGGAGATGCCTTTAGGGAGACTTGCATTTCCTCACTGTACCTGAAAGCAACATGCTCCTCTGTGCTGTTTTTTGTGCTTACCCCTAGACTTTAATGTTCATTTATTGAAACAAATTCTTATATTTTTGATAAACTCTGTTGTCCACTTCATGTTGTGGCTTTTGTGCCGACCATAACAATCCATTATGTACCTATTTTCATTATTATTGTTCTACTATAGTAGTTTATGGCAGCTCACAGAACCATCTAGAAAACACTCACCTCAGACACTCTAAGTCAACTTTGAACATACAATGGATTTCGTTGAAATAAATCATTAAATATAGCACAGATAGTCAACAGTTGAAAACAAGTCACAAGCTGGTAGTTGCAAGCTGACTGAATAGCTGTGCATTATGTAAACCTCCCTCCTAATCAAAAAATTAATCTAGCACCCTGTGGTTTTAGCTTACTAGCAGGTACATTGGTAAATCTCCCTACCAGTGCCCCAAAAGATGTGTTATTAAAGGAAATAAGCTCCGTGGGGTTTTAGCTTACTTGCTGACACACTCATCTCTTCATCTGAGGTGTGTGTGTGTGTGTCTGTATTAGCGTAAATGTAACAGATGACAGCTAGCCTTGCTGAAGGTGTGGAATGCTAGTAAACCTCTCTCCCGATATTTCAAGAGCTACCTAGTTAATTAACTGGCAGGCTGGGCTTTTTTTGGTGGACTGGCTAGCGCACTCAACCCCCAATCCAAAGTTACTGTGAGATTGTGGTTTTGAGCCTGGGGCTGGACCACACAGGATGCCCTCAATTTCATATGTGTGTGATATTCAGATGAGTATTCTGCATCTGGGCTTTTCTAAATACTTAGTATTATGTGCTCTACAGAGTTGCAGAATGTAGGGCCCTGTGAACAATTGGATCTAGAAACACAGGACCTTCAAACTAAGGAACATAGAACCCTGGGAACATAGGACCCTCTATCATGCTCCCATTCGTTATCCTATAAAACTGGGGAACACAGGGCTCTGGGAACATAGGGTCTTGGGAGCATAGGGTTGACCCCGATTTGCGAATCCAACTAGACAGGTAGACCAAATGAAGCCATCCTATAACCATCTTGGCTAAAGATGATAGCCTATCCAATACATGACGTCACTCCTCGATGTCACTCCTGAATCCTGATCTCATATGACTAATAACTAATGCCCTTTTATTTGCTTTTCCTGTAGCTTTCATTTTCTTTTGAATTGAGCTAAAACTCTAATTTATGCAATTTCACTACATGTGTGTGTGACAAATAAACTCCTTGATCCTTGAATGTTTAGGTGGCCATATTCTTGACATTCATTAGGCTTTCCTTAATGTGCGAGTGGTCCCTTCTATTTGTTGTTTATATGGCCATGTTTTTCCATTGTATTTTTCCATTTTCCTTCATGATTGATTGGGGGTGGGTGGCATAAATGGTATATACGATTTATAATATAAATTTGGCTTTTGACAATATAAATTTTAATTATACCAGCCTACCACAATAGTGCAGTTCAGATTTGGTTTGGATTTGCATTAGCCTGTGTATTCACATAATTTAATGATACAATACAGACTTTATTAACCACCATGTAACAGTAGCAAAGAAGATCTGCCTCTTCTAGGCTATCTTACACGAAAACACAGATAAATGCCTGCATTTTTGTAAATTTTGCAAGTCTTAGGTAAACCTAGTACTAGTAGTAATTTACGAGAAATTTACGCAAGGTAGCCTAATTTAGCTTAGCCAAGCTTAAATATTCCCTAGCCACATTCAATAGCTCACTTTATCAAGAGGGATGTATACAGGAACATGTGGGGACATTTGTTTTTTATGCTAAACTGCTTTGCAATTATTTACAGATTTTGTAGTTCAATTAATTCAGTATTTTTGATTTAAAGATGTCCTGATTGTTTTTAACATTTTAATTTAACATTTTTAATTTCATTTTGTTGTATTCTGCTTTCAATTTGTAATGATTTGACCAGACAAGTTTGAATCTTGGAG
Source organism: Tenualosa thibaudeaui (assembly GCA_027481765.1). Classification (NCBI taxonomy): domain Eukaryota; kingdom Metazoa; phylum Chordata; class Actinopteri; order Clupeiformes; family Clupeidae; genus Tenualosa; species Tenualosa thibaudeaui. The sequence continues at coordinate 23,330,140 of JAIFZK010000001.1, forward strand.
GTTGATGTTAGAGGATTTATATTATTTTTGGCTAAAAACATTCTAAAATCAAAAATACAACGCATGTCTCTGTCTCACCTCATCAATACTGATACTGAAATTTTATTTCAAAGTTATATATCGTATATATATATCGTAATTTTTACTGCATACTGTCTATGCTTGAAATATGAATTTCAGATCATATCGCACAGCCCTATGATTGACATAAGTTTACTTTTTGCTTTTTCTGTGTGTTACATCTTGATCTCAAATAAGTAAATAATAACAGAATCAATCTATCATTGCAGATCAATCATTCTAAACATTTACATTTACATTTATGCATTTAGCAGACGCTTTTATCCAAAGCGACTTACATATGTCTCAACTATCAATTATGTCAGGGCCAGTCTCCCTTACAGTAATTTAGGGCTAAGTGCCTTGCTCAAAGGCAAAACGGTGGCAGCCAGGATTCGAACCCACAATTTTCCAGGCTACTTGCATGCTAGCCAGGTTCCTCAACCACTACGCCATCACCACCCATGCGTCATATATCTACATTTCATATATGAAAGCCTACTACACAGCCTTGAACATGGTAGGATCAAAGATTTTGCATTAGCCTTCTTCAAACCTCTGATTGCAATCAGTTTGTATATGCTCATAATGAAACATCATGCCAAAGCAAAGTAAAGTATGGTGCACCCCAAGGCTCAGTGCTAGGGCACCTGTTATTCTCCCTCAACATGCGAACTTTGGGAACTGTTATAAGGAAACATAGCATTACTTTCCACTCCTATGCGGTCGACACCCAGCTGTACCCTTTCATGAAGCCTAATGACAGTACGCAAATAACTGAACTTGATGCCTGCCTCCAAGACATTAAAATCTGGATGACTAATAATTTTATGTGATAAAACTGAAGTTATGATGATAGGCCCTAAACAGCTGAATAACATTTAACCTCACCACCAAAACTTACTCAGTGACTTTTCACTCTCATTTAACACAAGAGTTAAAGACCTCGGGGTAATCATTGACCAGGACCTCTCTCTGATTAGTCATGTAAAACACATTTTAAAAACATTTTTCACCTACGAAATATTGCTAAGGTTAGAGAGTTCCTATCCGTTGAGGATACTGCAAAAAGGAAGCATGCATTAAACATGCATTTGTTACCTCCAGGCTTGATTATCGTAATGATCTCTTCTCTGGGTGTAGTAATACCTGTATTAAAAACCTACAGCTAATACAAAATGCACTCACTGGAACTAATCAAATATGAACATATATCTCCTATCCTCACTTCTTTACACTGGCTGCCTATTTAAAGTCAAATCAAATTTTACTAAAATGTAAAGCCCTCAATGACCTTGCACAAACATTTACTAAAGACTTACTTGTCCCTTACTACCCTGCTAGACCCCTGAGATCCCTGAAAATTCCAAAATCTACGATAGGACGAAAAGCCTGTTGTTACCGTACGCCCCTCTTGTGGAATAATTTCCTCCCTAACCTTCCTCTTAACTACTCCCCACAGTTAGGTATGGTGCACGGTAAAATTCACCATGGGTCTTATTAGAAAGGACCGACTCTGCTGTTGCCCCCAGCTGTGAGGTATAGCGGCCACTGACCATCCCTACAATAGGGTTGGGTTGCCATGCACCATACCTTAGTTATGCTGCTATAGCCTAGTTCCTCCACAAACCTTTCATACGGCATGTCGTACAACTCTCTCTCTCTTACCCTCTCTCTCTTTACTTATATATGTATTAATTTTTATATATGTATGCATAAATGACACATATGATCAGTGATGTGTGAGCCTGTCCTAACTCATTTGCTTCCTCTGTCCATCTTTACCACAATCATCTCTGCTGAGTGTCATCCCTGCCTTTATCTCCTGTCACCTTCCCCTCCTAAGTGGACTGCAACAAACACTATGGGAGGCCCATGCCAGGACCGACTCTACATCCTAGAGGCCTTTCCTAGATGCCCTTGCTAGGACTGACTCCCCTTCCCTGAGGTTTTGTGACTACCTCCATCCCCGCCTTCACAATTGCACTGTCAAAAAGGGCTCTTATTTTTACCCCCATGACCCATCTCACTCCTTGACTTTAATAACACTACATCTGGCTACTACTACACCGTCCAGCCGTAATTCTTGATAACCACCTATAGACTGACTACCATGTAATGTTATGGGATAATATTTTGGAACTATTATGATGCTTAGCTAAAACCATGGACAACTTGTTGTCTACCATGGTAACTACTTATTGTACTTTTCTTGCATGACCCCTGGCAGCTGGGTTAGCCCCTTGAGTCATGGATCTACCCAAGGTTTCTTCCCAGACTAACTAAACATAAGGGAGTTTTTTCTTGCCCCTGTTGCTCTTGGGTACTCCTTGCTGTAAAGCGCTATGAGACAATACTATTGTAAAAGGTGCTGTATAAATATAATTGAACTGAATAGGGTTGGCCCCTTTAGCCATGGATCTACCCAAGGTTTCTAGGTTTCTTCCTAGACTAACTACCACAACTTTCCTCTGTTGTTTCTTGGGTGCTCCTTGCTGTAACCTGCTCTAACCACAACTCTTCTGAAGTGCAGCAAATGTGTCATTCATGTAAGCTGCCATCTTATGCAGTTGCTTACTCCATTCAAAGGGTAACATAGGTATATGTAAGTGTAAACATCTTGATATGGGACTTGCATGGGTGGTGTGTTAGTTGAGGCAATAAGTTCATCTTTAAGTCGAATCAGCTCTCGGAGTTTAGGGTATTCTTCAAAACGGTCTGCCAGGCCTACAAAGAAAATGCAAAAAATAAATAAAAGCATCAAGGAAAATATTTGAAATTCAATGAATGCCCATCATGGCAGACACTATTTTCACCCATGGTATAGCCAATATTGTTCTTTACTACTATCTAGTGGTGATAGCAAATGTGGCTATTTACACTCAGATGTATATAGCATGGAATAGCACAGAGTTGAGCATTGGCATGACTCCAGCAAATAATGCCATTTACACCCAAACATACATCTGTGTATAAAAACAGCATTAGAGGTATCTTAGTTGACATGCTATAGTGAAAGACTTTCTAAAAGCACAATTTGTGAAGTGTCGATCCATTTGCATCAACTCTGTAAAATTGGTTCAGCAGTAGTTCAGTGGATTTTCAGTTGTGGCAGATGTTTCAGCTGACCAGCTGTGTGATCAAAATGTAATCTCGCCAGTACAACATCTATGGATAGAAACAGGGTCGATGTGAATATACGCAAATTAAACCGTTTCCATCGACTTAACCATCAAAAATATTTTTGTGACTGTCTAAGCTACTGTTGCTGACTGGTAAGTGTTAAAGTTTCCAGCAAGCCCCAAAATGTGCATTTCAGTCTTGTATCACGCAATTGACACACATTTCAAAATGACTGCCTCCATTCAGAAGAATGGGTGAGCAAAACGGGTATTCTCCTCCCTCAAATGTCTATTTCCCACATCACATATTGTACTTGTTAAGATATTAATTGTTAACTAGTTAAAGATAATATTAAGATAATAAAAAGCTAAAAGTTGCTAAATATAAAAAAAAAAACATTTTCTTTGCTCGTCATCTACTTAGTCAATGGACATTCTGTATTAAAATTTCGCATTGAAAAGTGAGCTGTTGATTTTACTACTATTTTCAGACATTGGTTCCAAAGTTCCAAAATCTTATGTTATGTTGATAATAGATGGAGCTAACATTATTTTATGGTACTAAATATTTGGTGTTGCTTTAATGGCTGCAAGCAAAACTTCAAAGAGCAAAGACATAATCTGTCTCCTGACAGTTTAGTCAACTGACGCAGTAAGCCATGTGAAAATTGCATTCATGATCGTAGCCCATCAGGCATCAACCACAGGACTGCACACCGCACAAATTGTGTTTTATTAACTTGAAATGCTTTATTTTGCATGCTAGTCAACAGTGATAACTGTTTTTTCCTTTCCAAGTTCAGCCAAGTATTAACTTTGACAACCCTTTTATATATAGACACACACACGGTAGTGCTGTCAATGTTAATGCATTACCGCATGTGATTAATGTAAAAACTTTGATGAGTTATTTTTTTAATGCAAACTTATCATGCAGATGCATGTCTCACACTATGTCAAGCCAGTGCCCTCCTCACTTTGGCTTTGACACGCAACTGACACTGCTGGCACACAAAGTCTGCAGTTGCTGCGAACTACTGCCTAACTTGCAGTAAATGTAGTCTTTGGTCTCTTTTCTTTTCTAAGGTAACATAAAATATTCAAGTCACTAAGCAGAAGTTCAATATGCGCAAGGAAGTTCAAAGACAGCTGTTCGTGCTGAAGGTGATTGCAATTCTGCTGCACACTGACGTGAGATGGCAAAGAAGCCTACTGTAGCCTTCTCTTAAGTTCTTGTGAAGATTTTTGAGAGCTTTGTCCAGAGATGAGAGTTCCTGTTTAAAATTATTTGCAGAGTACAAGCAGCATAATGACGGTAAATTCTTCATAATAGGGTATTTTAAAAGAGCTGACAAGACATGTTGAATGAAAGCAGGGCCTACAATCGGATAAAAAATACTTTTATGTTTTTAAACAGCAATATCAATAGTTAGGGCTGTTAAAATGACCAAGCAATTGTCTGTAATTCCTGATCAAAACAGGTTTTTACTCCAACTGCAACACTCCAATTGCTGGATCAAAGCTCAAAACCTCTCATTTACTGGCTCAAAACTTGTATGAAACACAGCTACACAAATGAAGGCCATTTCCATTTCCTTAAAAAGGAAAGAGGGTTGTATCTCCTGCAGTAAATCTGAGAATAAAGAATATATGCATGTACAAGATGGGGAGAGAGAGACAGTGTGTTCGCACAAGCGTGTGTATGAGGGAGAGCAGATGGCATGAGATATTGATATTTAACATCATGCTTAGTCATTACTATAGACCCATAAGAGACCGCAAACACAAATATTTTTCTTTCTAACAGACCAGCTGTGTACAAGTGTTCATAGCTAGCAATCGTGAATAATGGTAAGTCTGTTTAACAGTGTCGCCTGTACACTGCAAAACATTTTCCTCCTCACAAAACATTTCACAAAACACAAAACAGTTTGTGTACTTCAATAACAACACTCTTATTATATTACAAAAAGCAAGTGATTTCAAAGCCTCGAGGCAAAGAATTTGCCTCAAATATTTTTTGTAATCAAATTATTCAAGTTACTCAAGTGATCAGCCCTAATGTGAAGCAAATTCCTCCAGGTATTCCTGTGATTAAGTGCTCAGATTATGATAGATTGACCTTCGTGACCATAGTGACCTTGATTGATTGATCAGTTTATCTTCATATCCAACTGCATATTTGTAATAATTACAACATATGCCATTACAGATATGTTCACAAGATTGTGATGTTCCCAACTATGGATCCAAAAATATGATGCCATTGACCATGACTATTGCCATGTGCATCAGCTTCAAAACAAAATTCTGGAACACCCCAAACTATTATGCCATTGACCATGACTATTGCCATGTGCATAAATACTGGATCACCCCATGCTTACCTACATCTCTGATGAAGTTCTGTGGACGATACCCTGTGTCCACAAAGTGCTGACAGTAATCATTATGTGGATTCAGGCTCTGTGTTCCCTGGAACAATGTAAAAATAGCTGCAGTGAATTTAACCTTTACTGTACTTGCTGGACAAGTTGAGTGAGCACTGTTTATTTATTTAGAAACAAATGGACTTGCAAAAAATGTTGACGCACAAAGCATGTATGATAGTTCTGAAATAGTTGTCTACCTTAAGAAAGGTGCTTGAGTCTTTGTAAACTTCTTCATATGGACCATTCACATCTGGCTGCTGAGGTTCCATCTCATCCTTTTGTGACAAATGGACTTGTTAGAAAATCCATAACTGTGAAACTGCAACACCTCTGCCATTTTCAACTCTGACCCATACCCACAGTCAGATTTATTTTAATACTTTAATGAGTAAAATCAGCAGTAAAATATCCATGCTTTATTAAACTAGTAGTTGATACTGGTAGTACATTCAAACTGGCCTGGTTCCTACACATACTGATCTGCTATGCATATCAGTCCGGTTAATTTCATGTTATCTCCACCTTCCATGAGGTGTGATTAAGAGATGCCTATGCAGGCAGTGGATATACCTACAACCAATCAGACCAATGATTGCAGAGAAGAGTGGGATACATCACAATTTGACACAAAACACATGTTAAGAGCAGCCCCATCTCAGGGTAAAAATATGTTTTTGATTGGTTTCTTATCTCAGGTGAATGGGAAAAGTGGAAATAGGCCTCCTGACCAGACTGATATGCACAGCACATCAGTATGTGAGAACCAGGCTACATTCTAATGGGAATAGATGGCCAACATCAAATAAACAGCTTTTACTGTCTGGCCATCCACAAGCATCAGCATGTAATCGACATTGTCAGGGGGGACCCATATGGAAATTCATGTATGCCTGTGTAACCTGGATTGTACAGACCAGCCCTGCACATATCCCGGCTCAAACCTGCAGACTGGGAGATAAGAGTGCTAGCAAGTAAGCCAAAACCCTAAGGTGCTAGTTTCACTCTCTGGCACATCTCTTCAAGGTTTGAAGTGATTCCAGTCATACCCCTGTTGAAAGAGTTGCAAATTGCTGACGGTAGAAAAGAGGAAGAAAGAATTTGAAAGCCCATTAACAAGAAGAGGGCATTTAAGGAGGGTGACTTAACCGAGATGAGGTATGTGCAGAGGGACCTCAAAGAGCATTTGAAAGAGGCAAAGGAGTAGAAAGTGGAAAGACAACTGAAAGACAACATGAAAAAGGCATGGAAGGGAATGAAGCAGATTACAGAATGCGGGAGACACAGCACCAGGCCAGACGGCGATGTAGCCAGACCAAACAAACTTAATAACTGCACCGCAGTCACGTGGGTCTCATCACCAAAACAGATGAGACCCACTAGAGGAAGGAGGTCGACCTTCTGACCACATGGTGCAGACAACAACCTCCAACCTCTGAATGTCAGTAAGACATTGTCATTGACTTGCAGAGGTGTCACACCTCCAAACATACCACTGAGCATCAATGGTGCTGCTATGGAGAGTGTGAGCAGCACCAAATTCCTGCACATCAGTGAGGACCTCTCCCAGACCACCAACACTGCATCACTGGTGAAGAAAGCTCAGCAGCTCTGCAAACTCAAACGAGCAAGAGCCTCGTCACCCATCATGAGCACTTTCTACAGGGGTGCCATTGACAGCATCCTCACCTGCTGCACCACTGTATGGGGTGGAAGCTGCACTGACCATGACAGGAAAACCCTGCAGCTCATAGTGAACGCAACTGGAATAATGATTGGTGCCCCACTCCCCGCCCTGCTAGACACATACAAAACCCACTTCACTCCAAAAGCAACCATGATTGTGAGTGAGCCACAATCCCTTAAACCTCCTACTCTCTAGGGGGAGATAGAGGAGCATCTGTGCCTGCTCCACCAGACTTGCTAACAGCTTTAGCCACCAGGCTGTCAGGAAACTGACTCCTTTCTCCCATGCCCTCTTCTGTGCCCCCCTCCCAAAAAACTCTGGGCTCTGCATTTTTTTACACTATTACAACACATCGGTTTACACAATTACATTTTTGCACATCATTCCAAACTAACACACCATATAGGATTTTTTGCTGCTTGTGAAAACGACTCTGCCTCTACAGTTAATGGCCCTGCCATTGTCACTGCTGCAGCAGCCACCCCAAAACATCGCCAGCTATTGTCTGCTGACTGCACAGCAATCAGCCCCATGTCCCCACCGTCCCCAACCTGTGACATTCCACTGGACACTGACTGCTGGTTATTGTCTGTTAATGACTCAACCAACAAACCCACACTTCTATGATCAACTTGTGACACTCCACTGGACACTGACTGCTGGTTATTGTCTGCTAACGACTCAACTATCAAACACACACCTCCAAGATCAAAGGGTAGAACCTTTTGTTCATATTTACACTTACCTCAGATAGATTTGGAATGTATTTCTGTTTGTTATGAAATGTGAATGTATTCATGTTTGGCATCATGTTTATTGTCTCACTACAAGGAGTGTGATAATCGAAGTGTATGACCTGTCAGAACAAGCCATATATAACATTTCTGAATCTTGGTGTATACGCACAACTAGATAGCCACTTGACAATGCTAACTATATATAGGTGTATCCTTGGGCCATTAGTCAGAGTGGCGCCAGGTAAAGAACCAATCACCTTCCATTGTACTTCCTTCAACTGTATGCTAACTGTATGCAACTCCCCTCGGTTAAGAATATTTAAGTAGAACACTTTCATTGTTTAAGATAGATTTAATGGTGGATGCTTTCGGGCTGAACCCCTTTTGTCTCCCTTGACGCGCGCCATTGTAACGATTAAACCTGTTTCCTGAAGTTCCGGAGTCTGCCACCAGTCTACAATTCTTCCTACAAACTAATTACTTTTAGTACCAACACTATGAAACACATTTTCTCATAAGCATTAAACCTTACACAAAGTACATTGCAAGAACACCTTGTAGCAGCCATTTTACTTTCCGCCATTACCAAATATTGTATTTTCATCATACCTCTACATGAACTAAACTTGCAGGAAAGGTGGCAACCCTAATGTTTTGATGGTCAAGGATTACTACCACACATGTTTTTACAAATGTCTCGTGCCTGTCATAGCAACTATTTTGCCCTCCGTCATAACCGAGTTAACAGAATTGACTACACCCCTCATATTTCTGCTAATATTTGGGGTTTTTTATCCATGAAATTCCTGAAATTGTTAAAAACTGAAACTTTCTACTTTCGTTCCAATTTTTAACGTACCGTATCTAACCACTCCATTCTGTTTACAGTAAGGGATGGATAGACGTTGACATGTCTGGAACACAAGAGTTTTATATCTACAACAAGCGTTATATAATCATATATAATATATAATAATATATATAATATAAGCAATATAATAATTCGTATAATATGATTAGTACACTATTGCTATTACGGTGATTATCACATGCATTTAAGTTGGGTTCAGGGAACAGGAAGTGAGCTCATATCATAAGCGCACTCAAGCTGGTTTGATGACAAGAATTTATTTTCTTATATATTATAAGAATCCCCAAAAATATTGAGATGTTATATTTTGTCCATATCACCCATCCCTACCCATGAACCCCAAGCTCCTTTTGCACAAATATGTTGAATTCAGGGCAATACTACCTAATTCTATGCTTGATGACATAATAAAGTACTCTCTGACAGGAAGATGTCTATCTGGAGTTTCTCTGGTGGATTTGTATGTTAATCAAACTATTTAAATGTTAACATTACATTATCTTTGATAACTCAAAAAGTAAAAACCAACTTCCTCCACAAAAACTATACCCTGTGGTACTGCTGCTTCTTAGGCCAAGTAGTGACAGGCAAAGGGCATTGGTCGGTGTGCTGGTCCGGGGCAGATATCTTTGCTTGCTTCTACTCAGATGTCAATAGCTCTTCTGTGGGCTGTACTTTAGTCACCTTCTCTCTCTCAGGTAGGCTATAGTTTACAACTGGCATGTCCCTTACACTGATGGAACATGAAATAGTTTCAACTGTAAAAGAATCTTCTTGTTGGGAGTGTAACTTAATTTCACTGAGAGAGGATAAAAGAGTGAGATTAAATGCATGCATGCATGCATACATACATACATACATACATACATACATACATACATACATACATACATACATACATACATACATACATACATACATACATACATACATGCATACATACATACATACATACATACATACATACATACATACATACATACTACTGAAAACAAAATGGTCTACTGTACTCACCCCATGCTCCACTACATCATCTTCAGCTGCTTCTCCTTCTATCTGACACTTTCGCTTGGCGACTGACACTGATGTGTCTAGAGATACCCTTTAGAATGACAGAATGAACAGAATCAATGACTTACATTTTGAGAGACTTATTTTGTAATGTGACATTGGATGCGTTAAGAGACTTTTGAGTGGTGGATATAATGTCTAGGGATGAGAGCTCATTAGTAAGTCAGTAGTGAACATGATGCACAGTTTATGAAATGAACATACACTTCAGGCGTGTTGGCTTACATATTCCCAACTGCCAGCAAATGGGTTAATGACTGATTTATGCTGCTCAATCACAAAACAGGCATATATCTCTTTAAAATAAAGAGTGGAGCTTTGATGATTAATTAATTGTTATGTTTGAAATCATGATTAAGTGTAAAATCAGTTAATTGTCTCCTTCGTAGTTGGAGGGTTATGTGACAAAGTGATGCGTTACTGTTTTTCAGCTAATTTTGGTTCTGATGAGCATGTAACTAATTATTTGCATGGGCCCAATGTGAAAGTGAAAAAATTGGAAAAAGCAGAGATGCCACTCGGTTCATGCAGCCTTTGTGAGAAACAAGTGCATACTTGGAAAAAACACTATGCGACCTATACGCGATTGTACGTGCTCTAAACTGTCCAACCTTCTTCCTGATATTCAGTGCTGCCGAAATGAGACGGCCAGAAGTCACAGACAATTAATGCACAACAAGGGGAACAGGTCGACTTCTCTGAGCTTGACTGGGCCACAAGAATTTGACTGGGCTGCGTAGGATTTCAAGCAAGAGGCACATCAGATATACATCTTTTGGTTTGGTGCACCTGTATTTGGAATGCACCTGTATTTGAGGAGGATCCTGATGAGTAAGTGTGTGACTTTGTGGGTAAGTAAATTACATGCCAACTGCCTGACCATGACACAGATCCTGAACTTTTCAATATTGTGACAGAGATGCAAACCCACAGCAAAAGACACTCCAAATCATGTAAAAAGGGAAATAAACACTGATGTTTTAGATTTCAAGTATTGCTCTCGAAATGTCATATTTATATCCACTGATGACAATTCTTTGAAAACAAGTATCCCTTTAACCCTCTATTGACACATTATTATGCCACCATGGAAAAAATGTTGCAGTGCTTTTTATCACCAAAAATGAACTTCCATTACCTTATTTATTTATTTTTGTTTGTTTAGTTTTAGGTATGTTGCCATATGGCAACATCGTGCAGTTACAAAAACTTTCCGGTGTACTTTTTCCTCCAAGACCACATGAGATCTATATACTCGCGAATACTTGCGTCTCCCTTTCTTTTTGATGGAGGACTTGCTTTGGGGGCAGAGAGAATCTGCCACACTGATCTTGAAGTCAAACAAGCTCAACTGAAACTTTTGAGGAATCCCTAGGTCCTTGCAATCTCTTCGGTACAGCAGCCACCCCTGTACCACTGTGAGATCCAGCATGTGAAATGTAACTCTTTGGTACCATTTCTTTGACTGACTTATTTTTGTGCGGTACAGAGCAATGAGTGTCCAACAGATCTATCCCACCCATGGACTTGGGTTGGCTGCTGCAAATGTGCTGAGAAGAATCACTGCTCGATTGTCATACCACTTCACAGCTTTGATGGTGATTCCATCATGTTTGGCCTCCATCTTTTCTAATATGCTTCATTCTTTGGCCTTCATCTCCTTGTCGTCTGTGAACACAAATCCACCAAGCCGGTTCTTCCGCACGGTTCCCACACAGATTTTTCCAGAATTACTTGGAGGTCAACTCCACAAAACCAGTTATCATAAAAAAGCTTATATGACATATTGGGAGGGATGGTAGAGGCCAGTCTCAGCACAACATTCCCACTTGCACCAATGTCTTGAACTCCAGCCTCAAGAACGGGCACGGAACCAGAATAGAATTCAAAATTGTGGACAATATTGTGTTGTTCTGCCAACACAAATATTCCTATATACCTCATCGCTTGGGTTTCTTGGGATTGTAGGTTTTCTTAACACTTTTTCTCTTGAAAGGGACTATATGCTCATCTACACACAGCATCTCATCAACTGGAACTAACTCCTCACTTTCATCAGGAGGAATAGCCACCTGCACCCTCATCTCAGCCCTCCTCTCAGCTTTGCCATAGAACAAAGATGGGCTCATTTTCTAAATGAAAATAAAGTATAATGTTTAAAAAGTGTACGGACATCTCTACACATACTATCTCACTACATACAAACTACATATCTGTGCATCTATCTATCCTTCTGTCATATCTTTCTTACCTATCTCTTAGCATCTGTACAATAAACTGACTATATTGACCATCTTGTTCCATTACTGCACAACGTTGCCATATGACAACATACCCATTTTTTAAAACAAAAAGGCAATAATTTAGGCTAAATAACATTTAAATGGTGAAAACAGGTTATGACTTATCATATATCCTTTCAGTATTTATCAAATTCTCCAGATATTCCAAAAAGTTTGAAAAATCTTAGCCAATTGTAGAGCGCTCCTTCAGTGACTCAAGTTCATTAACAGTGAAGAAAAGAGGGAGATTGTGACAGAGTGTGCTGTTATGTGATGTCACCAAAACACATAATTGGTTAAAACAAGGCCACACCTTTTACATAAAAGCAATCAGAATTCATGCTTATACTCAAATACCAGGAAATGGCAAAAGAATGGTATGTCGACATATGGCAACACTGTGAAGTAGAGGGTTAAGATACCTGAATGACAGAATACCTGAATCAGAGAATATTTGCATGTCTGGAATGGTAGACAAATACAAAAACAGACCTGACACACCAGAGTTTTCAACAATGTGCATGGTCTAGTTTGCTTCCAATAACAGAATTGTGTATGGAAGGCAGAAAAAGGAAGCAAAGTTTTACCACTTCCAAATTAAATTGATTAATTCAGAAGCGCGCGACTGGAAAGCCTGCCATCATCCGATATTCCAGATTTTCTGTGAAAAAAGAGAAATTGTATGGCACACTACTCAAACTATATTTATGCCATCATTCAGATTCAGAGTTGAAACTGAAAGGTTCAACATACGAGTCATTTTACACATCAGGTTCCTCAAGGCTTTCCTGGAAAAGACTTTGCTGAGAGCTGTTTGCTAACGCCAAAGAGAACAGGTCACAATTTGAAAAGAACAGTGATGCAATTGAGAAAGCTATTGAAAAGTTTGAAAAAAATGGGCCCATGGAAGATGCATGAACAACATTTGCACCGGAGACAGGGCTTCTTTTTCTTCTTCATCTTGAAAGCAATTCAGAAGCCAAATCAGCATATTATTCATTTACACTTACATACAACAATAAAAATAATCCAAAATTCTTTTGTAACACTATATCCCATCTAACAAAGAGCAAGAATGAGGTGACCCATTCCATACCTCTAAGCAGCAATGACTTAATGAACTTTTTTGATGACAAAATCGAATCTATTAGAATTAAAATAAACAACTTCAATGTAACCTCAAATCCAGTTGGACCACATATAATGGTAACAGCTAGCTCAAGTCAACCTGTAGCATACCTCGATTCATTCACACCCACCAATATATCAGAAATGATGTCTTTGATCTCAACTAAAGCCTGAACATGCTTACTGGATCCTATCACAACAGATCTTAAGGCTGCTCTCCCTGGCTGAGATGATTCTTAAAATTATAAATGACTCGCTCATAGCTGAGCACATCCCAAAATCTTTCAAGACATCTATTATTAAACCTTTATTATATATATATATATATATATATATATATATATATATATATATACATATACATACACACACACACACACACACACACACACACACACACACACACTATACTATTGACCATGGCATCCCACTACACAGGCTTGAATACATGATGGGCATCAAAAATTCTCTATTAGCCTGGTTCAAATTGACGCTGGTAGCAACTTCTCATCCGACAATCCTACACCAAAGTAAGGTTTGGTGTACCCCAAGGCTCAGTGCTAGTGCCCCTGTTATTCTCCCTGTACATGTTACCGTTGGTATCTGTTATATGGAAACATGGAATTACTTTCCACTCCTATGCTTAGGCTATACAGCCTAATGACTATATGCCAATTAAACTAAATTAAACTTGATGTATGCCTCCAAGACATTAAAATCTGCATGACTAATAATTTCTTATGTTTAAACTCTGATAAAACTGAAGTTATAATGATCAGCCTAAACAGCTGAACAACATTCTATCTCTTCACCAAAACTTACTCAGTGGTCTTCACTGCCATGAAACACCAAAGTTAAAGTACTCCAGGTAACTATTTACCAGGACCTCTCTCTAGGCCATAACTTGTGTTTAGTTTAATGGTTTGGAACAGGCTAACCTTCAAAACACCATCTATATAGCCTATTGGTTACATCAGAATTGACCCAGATTGCGTTTTTCACACTCTAACACGTCCATACAAGCTTACTCTCAACAAATAAGGTCAACCAGCATGTGTTCCACTGGTATAGCCAACTTGCCTGTCAGGAAGCCAACCAGAACTAACGTGCTACATGTTAGCAAAAACACACTATTTTTAAATCTTTTGATAACGACAACGGCTTAATGCCCAGTCCGTTCAATATAAGGTAACAGGTAACTTTATGGGGCTGGAAAACGTTGGCTGTGGTGTGTCTTACCTGGTTCTGCCCTGCCTTTGCTAGTACCTGCCAAATCACATATTTTTTGTTCTTTGTCTTTGCTTAAACATCCACATGGGCACGCACACACACACACACACACACACACACACAGAGAGAGACACTGACACTCACACACAATGTTTTTTGAGATATTTATTTATTAAATTAACTTAAAATAAGTTGTTAAACTGAACTTGAAGTAAATCGTAACTACCCAAGCAACAGCTTAGCAACCACCTCAAGTTCTCAAGTATTTTCATTGCTTGTCTGTAAATGTTATCATTACCCAGTCAGCTGAGCAGTTGGGGTTTTAAAAAAAAGGGCACTCTAAATAGAATCCCACCAATAAATACAGCAAAAGCAGTTGTGTTGCCCATTTCACAAAAGAGCACAAAACAAGCTTTCAAATTATATCTGTATCAAAAATATTGACCTATAAACTACAGAGATAATGGAGTTAAAAGTGTAAAAATTTGTTGCTGTGAAGTTTACTATTACTATTACCCGTCATTTTGTTTGGGAGTTGCTATGATGAATGTTACGTCAACTTATTATGAGCTGTGGACACTTTCTGTCAAACTTTTAGGGGCATCCTAGCATTCTTAGATAATGTAGCTGCAATCTGCTGATCTGTATCCTATGCTTACATGACTGAAATGCTGGTAGCTGTGGATTTAACATGAAATGGGGATCATTGATAAGCTGTACCATGTCAGGTAAGCAGAGTTACAGCTATGGTGGTGTTAGATGCTGTGCTGTTAGCAAAACAATGCTAATATTATGTGCAAGCTGCATGCATTTGATTTATGTCTGTCACATCCCTCTGGTTAAAAACGTGGGACAACTATTTAGTTTTGTTTGTGGTACTATCAATATTCCTCATGTTGCCTCATTTGTAGCTCATTCATGTTTTCTTGGTACAACAAACCTAGCCTACCTGAGCAAGTCAATGCAACTGTAAATCCTCAATAACATTCAGAAAACTATGAAACTAGCTGTGGTTTTTTTGCCAACATGGATACACCTTCTCAATAAAAGCATTTTGAAACGCTTTAAGGTATGAATTTCAACACAGTCCATTCATAATATGAAAGTGAAAGGGTAGATGATATTCTGTGAAATTATGGTAAAACGAGAAATTCAACCATTTTAGCGCACATATTTTATAATGGGATTTAATGCGAATGGCCTGATGCGATATGTGATGGGTTTTCCGAGACCGCATCACATATCATAAGTAACTATAAAGTTGCTATAAAGTCCACATCAGGCAACTGCAAGTGCATTTTCATGCACTCGTAATTCCCTGGAATTACATTCTCTAGTTATTCTTCTAACGGCACGTAATGCGTAACGTAGACGCTTCATTCAAACTGCATTGCATAGGTCTTACTAATGGCTTGTGTGCTATGTACTTTTCATGTTTATAACTTCTATACTATAATAAACTGTTAATTAAAAACTCTTAAAATGACTGATTTTGTAGTGCAATAATTTTGCACTGTAGGGCTATATCCTCAATTCACACATTCTGTCTGGGAAATAACATTTTATATCCCCCACTTCTGTGCCTTCTTTTGAAGGCGTTGTAAGATGATTCCTGTGCTCAAACTTGCGCTAGTTTTCATGTTCATTTTATAAATGAGGGCCAAAGGTTTCCTGACACTATAAGAATATTGCCCAATATTAAGTAGGCTACAGGACGGTAAAAATAGTATTGTATTTTCTTCATAGATTTCATACGGCATGCAACCTTGAAAATTTCCATCCATAGTTACTATTGGCTGCCAAACAGAGCTGATACACCTTAGTTCTAGACAGTTTAAACTGGCTATGAGGAGGTGGTGAGCTTCTCCTGTTGTCTAGAACTGTGACTTCACAAAATAACGACATTGCAGTAGCAGAACTGTGGAAGGAAATTTGAAACTTTGCTTTTCTGAGGAATAATATAGGCCTACTATGCAATATTTGGACAGGACAAACTGCATGCACTTAAGTGGGATCTGCGGTTTCAAGTAGAATTCAATATTTTGGACACAATTCAATAACGCATGCCTCAAGACGTGTTGAAAAAATAAATTACTTGTTTAAGAGATGGATTTATGCATGTTGATCGACTTCTGGGGGGTAGAAAACTTGTAGACCAGCATCTAGATTGCACATGTGGGATTCATTGCACTCTTGATGACAAGATGTTGTTTAAGTGTTCCATAATTTAAAAAAATGGTTAGTCTACTTTTCTGTTAAAATGTATGAGTAGAGAAAAGAAGATAGGAAAATATTTTTTGCGTGTGCCAAAAAAAATGGTCAAACTCTATCTGTTTCAGCTCAGAAAATTGCAATTGGTGCAGCTCTACTAAAATGCACTTGTTTCCCTGGATCTTTCGCAAACTACTTTTCAGGATCGACTGCCCTCAACATTTTGGGCATCACACATTACACACAAGAACAAGTAACCATACATCACACACAAAAACGAGAAATCAAATCAAATTGCCACTCACCTGCAAATTTCTCTTGTCTCCTCAATCTCCTTCTGTTCATCTTTGCTATTGAGCACAGCACCAATACTATCTGCATTCTCTGCGCCAAGCTATGGGAAAAATATACAATTACTCGTGGTAACAATTTACAATTCATTTTAAAAAGCTAACATCAAATACAGCCACAAATAAATCACAATATTGACTCACTGAGCAAAATTTAGATACAACCAAAATTGCTTATGGAGGTAATTCACAAAATCTGTGATCTGTGAATAGGAACAAAAGTTCTGTCAATCATGGTCTACCTTGTGTTCCCGTTCATTTCCTGTGTGTTGCACTGAGAGCTCTCGCAGGTCACCCTAGCCACTCTGGAGTATAGGTTTCAACTTATCTGACATACATCACAGAACAAAAACCAATGAAAGGCAGGGCCAGGGTGTCACGCAAGAGTTCTCAGAGCCACGACATAGAAAATGAATAGCAATGCAAGGTAAGTTTGCAAGTTACGCACGTCATATGCAATATGACTTTCCCCAAAATTCTTTGAAAACATAAAGTCAATATCACAGAGGGGGTAACAAGACAAACAAAAGATTACAGTCTGTAGGATGGGTATCCTCTACAAACGGTGCTACTATCGGTATTCTATGTCAGTCCACTGCGTCTCCAATATCAAGTCCTTTCACTTGTTTGTGTAGAGGAGGAGTGACCTGCTTCATGACAAAGTCGATGACATGCCTTTAATTTGATTAATCTGAATTTGAAAGATGCAAATCTGGGAACACGGCACTGTTGTCCACTGTTGCGGGTTGAAAAAAATCTGTGTCCACACACGAGCCGAAGCAAAAAATATCTGCGTCCTCATGACAACGGAACACTAAGTGAAAACGATGTAATACATATTCCACACCTGGCGCTGTAAACAGGTACACCCAGAGCCACTGGACACACCAACACCAGAGAGCGCATGCACGTAGAGCACAAACACAACTCCGTTGTCCTCCATTGTCGTTTTTACCGCTTGTTGTGTGCCGGGGACTTCGCTGCTCTTCTGGTCACGTGCCGGTGACGGATTGGTGACGTCATTGTTTTCAAAAAGCTGCAATTTGCTTGTCCACACAGCAACAAAACGACTGCGTTTTCAGAACGCATAGAAACATCTCCGTTTTAACTGAAAAACGTTGCCATGTGGATGGCCTCTAAAACAGAAAGCACGTCTTTCAAAAGTGTGGCTACAGTGGAGACTACACAACCTTTAATTTCACTTTGTAAAACATTGTAAAACACATTGTGAAAGAAAATATGGCAAGACCATGGCCTTGCCATTAAGTGAGATAGACTATCTTGTCCTAAGCCATCAAAATGTCTGCATATTGTCAAATTTATGATGACTGGAGTCCTGGAGCTTCATTTCGTGGCCTACGTGATCTAGTGATAATCCATTGCAAGGGGTGTTGAATGTGGACTGCATTTGCGCACAACAGCAAGCCCTTTTTTTGTAGGGATTCTGACAATTATGGATATTCATCATCATATTACAACAATATTTTAAGCTAAATACACAACCACATTGTCATTAGACCTAGGCTATTAAATATTCCAACAAATTGCTACATGTTACACGTATACATGCTATTATAGCCCCCCGTATGGATATTGCGCTAAAAAAGCCATTTAAACCTATAATTGTCTCACTCCACGTTGCGCAATACTAAACCAAGTGCAACGGTATCATGGTTAGCTTTTAAAACAACACAACAGCAGCATCTTTTACATATGGTAGCATCACTATTCTGACAAAGTCTGGGATAGCCTATGGTTCTGGATAGTCCACGAAAGACATCTTTCCATCACTTGGAAAACATTAAAAGCTTTCCAGTTGCATGCAATGACTTTAAGCAAAGCGATGATGAGAAGTACGTTACACTCATTGCACACAGCTGTGAAGAATCACTTATTATCGTGGGATATCCTCATCCAATCAGAAATAGCTAAACCTAACTGTTGTATAAAGTCATATTAAGGGCAGATTGACACACTTGTTATGCCCATCAGACATCTACGGTATGCACTATGCTGTCCGAGTGGACGGTAGGAAAAAAAACACAAAACAATCAGACACCAATTCGCGTGTTCAAGGCCCAAGAAGGCTTTGGGATGTGTTAGGTTTTGTATGCCTTTTAGATAGCTAGTCCACTAATTTCACACCAAAACTCTTTCGTGTTAGTGTAACCACCAGCTGTGATGTTGTTCATGCCCAGAAACGTCATTCATTATCGCATAGGCCTTTTTTTCTTGGCAGCCGGAACGTCCGAAATGTTAATCGCCGCATACAAAATGACGGTCTTCATTTGTTACACTAGGTCACATATTCGTTAGCTAACATATTTCTTTAGATAGGCTAGCAAGGATAACGTTATTGACACAGATGTAATTTGAAAGCTTCAAGAAAAGAAAATTGTTTTGAAAACGAGAATGAGAAATAACAATGGCTGATGCAACCGCCTTAATATGCTAAACTACAGCCTACTGGGTCACCGGCATTCTAGGCATTACTAACCTGTTGTGCCAAAAGCTGCCGTCTTAGTTTTTGTCTCTCTCTAATCTCTTGAAGTCGACTGTTCATTTTGTAAAGAACAAGCTTTTCTTAACAACTAACAAAGTTCAGTTATTGCTGTTCTATGTCCTCGTATGAAAGCAGCGCTAAATACAGCGTTGCTAGGAGCTTCTTCTTCTTTTTCTTCTTCTTCGTCTTCTTCAGATTTTATGGCGGGTGGCAGCCAGCTTATATGGAGCATTATCGCCACCATCTGGACTGGAGTGTGAATCTGGAGTTTACAATCCCTAACAGGGGTTACTACTTATTAAATAGATAAAAAAGCAACAAAACCCAACAAACCAAACCAAAAAACAAACAACAACCAAAAAAACCTTAGATTCTGCTCATCAGTCCTGTATTTTTAAGGAAACTACATAGATAGCTGAAACAGATTCCACCTGTGCTTGTAGTGTGTTCTGAAGGTTGAGCTCTGTTCCCTAGTTGGGTAACTAATCTCTGTCTGTCTGGGTGGTATTTAGGACACTGTATAAGGGCATGTTCTATAGTCTCCTGGCTGTCACCACACACACAGGTTCCATCAACATGTTTCTTTAAGACATATAATCTGCTGTCCAGTCCGGTATGACCAAGGCGTATTCTTGAAAACATATCTTCTTCCCGTTTGTTTCTGCCCGTGCTCCTACCCCTTCCAACTTGGTTTTGGATATTGTAGTATTGCCGCCCTGTATGCCCATTGTCCCACATGTGTTGCCACTTATCAGAGATTTTGCTTTTAATTTCTGTTTTACTGTATGTAATGTCAATGTCTATGGTGGATTTCTGTGTAGCTTGTTTGGCAAATTTGTCTGCCATTTCATTCCCTGTTATCCCCCTGTGAACTGGCACCCATGTGAATGAAATGCTGATACCGGACTTGACCAGGTTATTTTCTAGGTGCATAATTTCATATACAATGTCTTGCCTTGACTCAGACTGTCCATTCCTAAGGCTTATGAGTGCTGAACTTGAATAGGATGCAATCACCACCCTGTTTGGTTTGTTATCCTCAACCCAACGCAATGCCAGCCATATTGCTACCAACTCTGCTGTATACACTGCCAGTTTATCTGTTATTCTTTTTGCCACTGCAACCTTTAGTTTAGGAATGGCATATACCACTCAAATTATTTCATCTATTCTTGATGCATCTGTATACATCATGAGACTTTCTTTGTAGCTCTCTCTTAAGGAAGTCATGCTGTCTAGATCCCGGTCTTCTTGTTTTTCCTCCAGTAATCCTAGGTCAATACTTAGGTCTTTATACAACCATGGAGGCATTACTGGGAACACAACAGTAGGGGATATCCTAAATGTGGCCAGCCCCATCTCACTCTGTGGTGTATTGTCCAACCAAAGCTTTTGACCCCCTTGTCCTCTCTTTCTTGACACTGTATCAGAGTTGACTGTGTTATGTGCCCACCAATATGGCCTTTTAGGTTTGCCAAGAACACTACTGCCAGTTGCTCTCTCCTAAGGTGGAGAGGCATTTCTCCCATCTCAACTTGTGTAGTTCTGTTTGCTCCGCAGCACAATCTGAGGGCTTGGTTGTGTATCACATCTAATTGTTTCAGTGATGTTTTAGCAGCTGACCCATACACCATACAACCATAATCAAACACTGACCTGATCAGACCTGTATGAATTGCTTTAAGTGCTCCCCAGTCCACTCCACACAAACACACAAACAAATAACAAACACACAAACAAATAACATTCAGCACCTTTTTACACTTGTCAATCATTTTTAATATGTATATTCCATGTTAATTTCCCATCAAACCACAGCCCCAAGTACTTAAAGGACTCAACCCTTTCTATTTCCTTGCCTGCCAGTCTCAGTTTTAAGTCTATTCTCGTCCTCTTTTTAGTGAACCCCCACTGCAGGGCCCATTCTTGCACCATATTTAGTGCCTGTTGCACTTTATTCATTACAAATTCTATGTTTCTCCCCCTTTTCCATATTGCACCATCATCTGCAAATAATGCTACTCCAGTGTTATTTTGAATATCCTTAAACATACCATTTATCATGATGGAAAATAGCAAAGGGCTAATAATACTCTCTTCCATTTTCTACCTGGTAGATCTCACTCAGTGCTCCATTTATTTTCACATTTATTGTCCTTTCTGAAAGAAATTCTTTCACCCACTGAAACATTCAACCCCTGACTCCTAGCTTTTAATTTAATTAAAAGTCCATCTATATAGTGTATCATATGCTTTCTCTATATCAAGGAATACAGCAACAACTGCTTCCTTATTTACTTTCCTTATATCATCCTCCAGGCGTATGATCGGGTCCATTGTCCACCTTCCCTTCCTGAACCCACTTTGATAAGTCTCCAGTTTTCCTTTAGTTTCAACCCAGTAAGTTAACCTATCATTTATTATTCTTTCCATTATCTTCCCCATGTGAGATGTCAATGCAATTGGCCTGTAATTAATTGGCTGTTTAGGATCTTTCCCAGGCTTCCTAATAGGTATGATTATCACCCTTTTCCATTCAATTGGGATTACCCCTTCCTGCCATATTTTATTGTAAAGACTTAACAGTACCTTAACAGTACTCAGGGCACCAGTGAGTTCAGATTTTGTAAACTCTAAGTTCAGGACCTCCTCTTCATCACCATTCCCCACATCAAATTGATATTTTCTAATGGTTCCTTCCCTACTTCTTTTTTCCTCTTGACTTAGATTGTCTGTGTTCTGCACTTTGACTAATGTCCTTCCAATGGTTTTTGCTTTCTCTTTACTATTGGTAATAACATTCTGACCATCTATCAACACTGGATATTCTTATTCCTTCCCATTCCCTTTCATTTTCTTGATCATACCCCAACTTTCTCCACTGGGGTAGTTCTACCTATGGAGTCACAGAACTTCCTCCAGTACTCTTTCTTTGCTGTTTTAATAGTTTTCCTTACCATACCCTGAGCTTTCGTGTACTCAGTGAGGTTCTGGAAGTTATGTGTTCTTTTTAAGGTTTTGAAGACCTTATTTCTCTGTTTCATGACTTTCTTGCACTCATCTGTCCACCAGGGAACCATTTTCTTTAGATTCTTAGGTTTTGATCTTGGTATTGCTAGTGCTGCCACGTTAATTATCCCACAGCTTATTTCCCCACACAGATTCTCAATGTCTAGATAATTATTAACACTTTGTAGTAGGCTTTCACTAATTTCTCTAAACTTATCCCAGTCAGCCTTTTCTAAAATCCACTTCTCCTCTGTTACTTCAAGTTCCTTCTTAAACCCTATACCCACTACTGTTTTGATTGGGTAGTGATCACTCCCAACTGTATCACCCTTGAGTATGTCCCATTCACATTTATCTGCAATATCCTTTGTCACTATGGTAAGATCAATAGCTGGCTCTGTGCCTCTTACAATATCAACTCTTGTTCCTGTTCCGTCATTAATACATACTAATCCTTCTTCTTCAATAAACTCTTCCACTACCCTCCCATTACCATCATCCCTATCTCCCCATAGTGTGCTGTGTGCATGAAAATCCCCACACCAGATAGCCTTCCCATTGATGTCCCTCCACATCTCTGCTAGCTGTTCCATCTCCAGTACTCTACATGGGTTGTAAAAGTTTATTATTTTTACATTACCCTCATTCAACCATATTTCCACAGTGAGGTATTCCAAGTCATCCCCTCTGTTTATCTCTCTGTACTGAATTCCCTTTTGTATAAATGTAACAACTCCCCCTTTACCAGATTTCCTGTCCATTCTTACTGCAGAGTACCCTTTTATATTAAAATCCAATCTTTGTATTAACCATGACTCTTGAATGCATGTTACATATTACATTCAGATTGTCTATATATTTCTTGAATTCTTGGCCATTTGCTATTAGACTCCTAGTGTTCCATTGTAATATAATTAAAACCATTATACTGAACCAGGCCATTCTTGAGATTGTTGTACTTCATCATTCAATGTGTCTCTAACTGACTCCCACCTCAGTTCTTTAAAGCACCTGAGGGGTGGTGGGATACACACTCTAAGTTCATAACTCATATACCCTATGAAAACCCTTTCAGGAAGTTTTACTTCTTGAAATGTTAGCATGATTGAGAGACTCAGTTGTAACATCATCCCGTCTTGTTTTCAAGCGCCTTGCTTCCTTAACCTTTGCGTTAGTTATGCTTTATTTTACATCATCCACTGATTCCCTTAAAGGGATCCCTGATATCACTCCCCTCACACGTTTTTTGTCAAAGACAATCGAACATTTTAC
Organism: Tenualosa thibaudeaui; assembly: GCA_027481765.1. Classification (NCBI taxonomy): domain Eukaryota; kingdom Metazoa; phylum Chordata; class Actinopteri; order Clupeiformes; family Clupeidae; genus Tenualosa; species Tenualosa thibaudeaui. The sequence goes on from JAIFZK010000001.1 coordinate 23,354,102, forward strand.
TTCGTTACTATTTATTTTATTTACTTTGATTGTATTTCTTTGCTGTTGCTCGTTATTGCAAATTATCAGCAAACGTCACTCCTTACCTCTCCAAACTCCTTGTGTAATTTTCTAAGTTGTATTGGGCTCCAATCATCAAATGTAGTTCCCTCTTGAGTCAGTCTAACAAAGACCTTATACTCACTATACTTTCCGCCACAGTAGCTCTTTCTTCCTCGCCACTAACATTTGTTTTACTATTTTTTCCGTTTTCTACCTTGAACTTCCATGCGTAATTCCTGACTCTCCCTGTTGCTTTTTCCATCATACCGGAGCACACATTTCCTGAACCGTCATTTCCTCTTGCAAACTCCTGACCATTCACAGTCCAGTTGCGACCAACCGCCTCCGCTCGCGAGACCATCATGTCTCCAGTCCTCGTTGCTAGGTGCTTCTTCCTCTGTACTTTTTATTGGCAGCTTGCAAGCTGGACTGAGGTGTGATCAGCTTGGGACATCAACCATCAAAACAAAAGAAACAAAAGAAAAAAAAGGCTAAAAAAAAAGGCTCTTCTTGCAAGTTGTCTCATCAGAAAATCTATCGCCGCTTTTAAAAACATCAGAAAATTTTCATGCATACAATAAGAAATAATGTCAGGTTAAAATCCGTTTGGTAACACCGTTACCAAAATCGGGTAACAGAATAAGAAGTCACAAAATTCTATCATTTAATAAATATTTTATATTTAAGGTTAAAAATTACCCTTTGTACCAGTATTGTTCACTACCTCCTGTTGAAACCACAAGAATTATCAACATTTGATGCCAATATTTTGGGACAATATGCAAAAAAGAGGGAGGCTTCCAGGAAATAATGCTAATTTGGCTATGTGCTGGCTTTATACCCATATCGCACAGTGGTCAGGTTCCATTCCCATCCCATGTCTCACTCTTTCTGTCACTATAACCTGTCTGAATAAAAGCAAACTAGCCTAACTGCTGCTAAGCTAGACTAATGCTAGCCTATGCTAATTCACTTGCCTCGAAGTGAATTGAAAATTGCTGATTTATGCCAATTTATGTTAACCAAATAGACCTATAGGCTCTAAAATTTAAAAAATTTTTGTTTTTGCTAATTATAGGTCTTAATAGGCCTACTGATACTATATACTAATACTAATAAATAAATTATGATTTAGGGGAAAATATAAAATTGTAACTCCATTACCATAATTTATGACACTTAAATGTCTTATAACCATGCAAAACATTTTCACATTCACAAAATATTTGGCAGGACTATAGAAAACACATATAGAACCATGGCTTTTGGTTTGGTTTGGTTCATGGTTTTTAAAACTGCATATTTGATGATTTTTAATGTACAAAGTTGATTAAATTTTCTGTAACATCGTTACCAGGCACTTTTCAGCTTAAAAATCATATAAAGACTTCATTTAGTTAGAACTTTTTCTGTTATCCATTAAGTACAAGTATATGCATACAAAATTAGATCTTGCCAAATGGCATTAAAAATGTAGTGGCAGTGTAACTGCAATGTAGTGGCAGTGTAACTGTGGTAAGCGTGATCTTCTTCAATTACCAATACTATAATATGTCTATTCTTTTGATAAACAAGCCGGGATTTAAACTAACTCTTGGTCTGGGGTGTCTTATTTAACCATTTATGACTGCTGCTACTCCAAACCTTGTACTGATCCTATAAACATCTTAGAAGTAGTAAGTGTTGCACAGGATGTAGGTTGGTTTTAATGGTTCTAATTGTGTTTAATGGTTGTACTGGTTTAATGATGTTCTGTTTTGAATGGCCCAAGTAAACATAAACAACTTTGATAAGCATAGAAGACAAGCAGCAGAAATGTGACGCAATGGATATTTTCAATTAAATCAATGCAATGTAAGTGAGACAAGAGATTTAGACTATGCTAGGTTCATTGTACCGCTGGTGGTAGTTTGGACTGTGATAAAGGGGGAAAAAGCTTGGTTTTATTTGTATGGCAGCAAAATGATTGAACTGGTAGCATAGTATCCTAGATGGCGGCGCGTTAACACGCAGCGGCCACACTGGGGTCAAAAAGTTGGTGTTTTGTTATGTTTTTCCTGTCTGGCATTGGCTCTTTTTAGCAGAAACAATGGAATATGTGTCGAGAATATGCAATACAAGGTTGCAATAGGAATAGATTGCTGCAGATCGGTAGAAATGCAGTCACTTCTATCACAGAGAGCACCCTTGGTGTTTATGATTTATGCCCCCCGCACTTTCTTGCTGCCATCACTTATATTTATGTAGAATAGTCTCTTGTTTACAAATCATAACCCCTAGGCCTTGCTGCTATTATTTATATTTATATAGAACAGTCTTCCGTCTAGCGTGTTTGTTTTAGGTCACCTGTATCTTGACCTGCCAATTGTTTACAACTGTGTTGTAATGTATGTACATATGTGTACAAGAGTGTGTGGAGGGTGCGTGTGAGTGGGTGAGTGAATCTGTGTAGTCCCGCAATACTGTATGTAGGCACTATTACGTATCTGTCTTGTCCATACTGTGTTTTAACAGTTACATGTATCACCAATTGTTCCCGGTGAAATGTCTCGTCTCACTATGTACTGTGTATATGGCTGAAACGACAATAAAATCCTACTTGACTTGACTTGAGTATCAGACATTAGAGTGAGACAAATACATACAGAGTATTAGCTAAAGGTGCTGGTGGTCTCAAACCAAAGGTATTCTGAAGACACAGTGAGTGACGCAGTGAGAACAGAAGTTGCAGAACAAATGGTAAATGGATTGCATTTATATAGTGCTCTTCTACTCCTTCGAGCACTAAGCGTTTTACAATGCATGCTTCACATTCACCCATTCACACACACATTCATACACTGGTGGCAGAGGCTGCCAATAGGCACTTCTAATACATGTGCTACCATCGCCCTACACTTCAATAAAGAGAAGAATCTTGATATCAGAAATTACGTCTGATCTCCTCAGCTAAAGTCTCAACATGCTTATTGGATCCTATCACAACAGATCTTCCCTCTCCTTCTACTGGCTGAGACTATTCTTAAAATGATAAATGACTCACTTATAGCTGGGAATGTCCCAAAATCATCTGTTCATCTGTTATTAAACCATCTATTAAAAAAACCTAACCTTGATCTTGATGTCCTGGCTAACTACCGACCCATATCTAACCTCCCATTTGTATCAAAAATATTTGAAATGTCTGAGCAAATCTGTAGCTTCTTAAATGAAAATATCGAAGAAACCTTCCAGTCAGGCTTCAGAGCTAATCATAGTACAGAATCTGCCCTATTAAAGTCTTCAATAACCTCTTATCGCATCTGATAACGGATAGATATCAATATTGTATTTTAGTGCTGCCTTTGACACTATTGGCCATGGCATCCTATTACACAGGCGTGATAAGCATCAAAGATTATGCATTAGCCTGGTTCAAATTGTAGTTCTCTGGTCGCTACCAGTTTGTACACGCTCATAATGAGTCATCCCACATCAAAGCAAAGTTTGGTGTACCCCAAGGATCAGTGCTAGGGGCCCTATTATTCTCCCTTTACATCTTACCTTGAGGATCTGTTATAAGGAAATATCACCCAACTTAGGCACACCCCCGGAGCAGGAAATCCCAGCACACACCACTACACTGAGACAGTAGGCTGGGGTAAAATGTTACAATACTTTATTATAGCAACTCATAGTCCTGATGCAGTGACAACTACACACAGAATACACAGCAATCCCCACACAAATAATGAGCCAAGCACAGCGGACAAAATAACTCTCCACGGTCTGGTTTGCACACATGCTCAAATAAAAAAAACCCACTCAGGCCGCTGACAATTCTGTTGCTTACCCCCTGCCCAGACCAATGCCCATAAGAATAGGCACAGACCTCACCTGTCATGGTCCTGCTTCCTGATACCTTGGCCCCCCCCCACTGGACTATCAATGAACTGCAACCTCTGTGTTTTGTTTTCATTCCCCATGTGCTTCTGTTCTGTTGCCTGCCCTGCCCCGCCCCTTTCTCCTCCCCTGCTCTACACCTGCTACTCATGATTCTGTTTTCCCCATAATGAGTTTCAGCTGTCTCCTGTTTGTCCTGGTGCTCCTGTTCCCTATATAAACCCCAGTCTTTTCTCTGTCCTTTGTCTGATCATCCGACCTCGTTCCCCATTTGTTGTTAGGTTGTATCTACTCTGCTTACCTACCCGTGAGTTCTGTTTTCATGTTTTTTCCCCGTTCTCGTTTCTCGTGTCTGCCTCTGGAATTCTTGTGAGTTTCTTTTGTTTCCCCGAACCCCTACTCTTTTGATACCTGTTTACCTGTTTCTGCCCCCGTGAAATTTCCAAGATCTCCTGAGCTTACTTCCTCCGCATACTGCTTTTGTATAGTTTTGTTCTTTTGAAATAAACCGTGCCAATCTGCATTTGGGTTTCTGTCTTGAGCTTTAGCGAACGTGACATCACCCACAGAAAAACAGAGAACAACACGTGTCTAAAGTAGAAAAGTAAAATTTCTATTCAGTCGGAGTCCCTTCCGATCGAAAAAAAAATCTTTCCCCACCATAATTCCTAAATGGCAGGGCAGAGATTGAGTCCAGTTCGTTCGTCCAGCACTGTTTGACCGCGACCATTGAATCTGCCAACAAACAAGCAACAAATAAACTCCTTACATCAACTAGTCGCAACACCGCCGAACAATTTTTCCAGCTCCACGCCAACCCGCAGCCTCCCGTCTTCGGGAAGATGATCTGGAGCTCTCCCTCTCCATGAGGAGCGGCAGCCTACGGTGATGAGGAGTGTGGCAAGCGGCTGGCTGGATCCATCGTCCGTGCCACAGCAGTCCGAGCCCGCATCGCAGTCCGGTGAGCAGCCCCGCGCTTCCATGACCATGAGTGCTCACACCTGCACCTCATTATTCCCCGGGCTAGCAGTCGGGTGTCACGGCCAAAGCCACCGTCACGTCCACAGTGGAACCTACAAGGTCTGAACATTACACAGCATCACATCCCCCACATTGTCCCATGAATCAGTCCAGATAATAAAGATCAAAATAACCATTAAAATACAGTCCAGTCCTAAAGGTTTTAGCCAATCAGATTGAAGCTCGGTTTGCCACCGAACGCTCATCAAGGTCCATAAACAGTAAAAATAAGCAGGCCAGCTTCAGTGTGCCTCCTTCACCAGTACATCATCAATCATAGACAAGTTGAACCCATAGACTGTATGTTACGTTATATACAGTGGTTGAACCATACAGTATATGGGTTGAACCTGTCACGATGGATGGCGACGATGACAATGATTTCACAAAGCTACCGTTTGAAAGACAACTTCAAATTAAAGAGAAGGGCAGGTCTACTCCCTTGCTCAGGGAAGAGACAAAGTCAATACACAGAGTTTTCATGAAGGTAACTATGACGGAATGAACTGGCTAACAGGGAGTGCTAAGCTCAACTGTCTTTTCTGCTGGCCTTGCCTCTTGTTTGACCGCTGCAGCACATTAAACAACCCATGGTCAACAACACGGTTTTCGGATCTTAAAAACCTATCGCGGGCCATAGAGACGCTCCTGCTAATTTGTATTTAAATTCATTACTGACATATATGGGTGTGACGTTATTCAGTAGCTTGCTATCTCTCTGGCCTCCTCTGTAAAATTGGCCACGCACTGCCACTGATGCTGACGATACCCAGCTTTACCTTTCCATGAAGCCTAATGACTATATGGCAATAACTAAACTTGATGCCTGCCTTCAAGACATTCAAATCTGGATGACTAATAATTTCCTATGTTTAAACTGATAAAACTGAAGTGATGATGATCGGCTATAAACAGCTGAACAACATTCTACTTCTTCACCAAAACTTACTCAGTGGCCTCTCACTGTCATGTAGCACAAAAGTTAAAGAACTCAGGGTAATTATTGACCAGGACCTCCCTCTAAATAGTCATGTAAAACAAATTTCAAAAACATATTTTTCCACCTACGAAATATCACTAAGGTTAGAAAGTTCCAATCCTTTGAGGATGCTGAAAATTTAATACACACATTTATTACCTCCAGGTTTGATTATTGCAATGTTCTGTTCTCTGGGTGTAGTAATACCTGTATCAGAAACCTACAGCTACTACAAAACGCCATGGCCTGAACACTCACTAGAACAAAAAAATATGAACATATCTCTCCTATCCTTGCTTCCTTACATTGGCTCCCTATTGAAAGTCGAATTGATTTTAAAATACTCCTCCTAACCTACAAAGCCCTCAATGGCCATGGTCCAAGATATATTAAAGATTTACTTGTCCCTTACTACCCTGCTAGAACCCTAAGATCCCAAAATGCTGGTCTTCTTGTAATCCCGAATATCAGAATCTATGATAGGAGTATAGGTTTTTGCTACCGTGCGCCCATCTTGTGGAATAATCCCCCCCCACACACACATCCAACAAGCGAACACTCTCTCTACTCTTAAGTGTAGACTTAAAACCTTCCTCTTTACCGTTTCCCATAGTTATGGATGGTGCATGGTAAATCATCACTCCTCATGGGTCTTTTGTGAGGACTGCCTCTGCTGTTGCCCGCAGTTGTGAGGCAGTAGTTCTGGGTTGCCATGCACAAAACCTTTCATGTGTCATGCCGTACAACTTTCTCTGGCCCTGGCCTGACTCATTTGCTTCCTCTGTCCACAATCATCTCTGCTGAGCGTCATCCCTGCCTCCTTCTGGTGAACTCCTGTCATGTTCCCTTCCTGAGTGGACTGCAACTAACTCTATGCCAGGACCAACTCTCTATCCAAAAGGCCCTAGACGCCCTTGCCAGGACCGATTCCCCTGAGACTTTGTGACTGACCCCCCCTCACAATGGCACTGTCAAAATGGACCCTTTTTGTTACCCAAAATGGACCCTTGACCCATCTCACTCCTTAAGTTTAACACTATGCCTGGCTACTACTACACTGCCAGCCATAATTCTTGATAACCACCATTCTTGCCTGCCTACCATGTAATGTTATGGGATAATAGCCTGTAACTATTATTATCCTTAGTTAAAACCATGGACAACTTAGTCTATCATGGTTACTACTGATTGTAGTTTTCCTGCATGACCCCTGGCAGTTGGGTTGTCGTGGCTCTGCCCAAGGTTTCTTCCTAGACTAACTAAACGTAAGGGAGTTTTTCCTTGTCCCTGTTGCTCTTGGATGCTCCTTCTGTAAAGCGCCATGAGACAATAGTATTGTAAAAGGCACTGTATAAATAAAATTCCGTTGAATTGAACTGAAGTATACTCATGAAACTAAACATTTGTTGTGAAAGAGTAGATATAGATATAAACAGGGCTCTCAAGTCTTACACATTAAGCGTGAGACACACAATTGATGGGTCTCACACGCTCTCACACCACACATGCCTTTCCTCACATTAACTTTTCGTCTTGAAGTTCATCTATGTTGCCTATATTAGTATTATGAAGAAGTCCTCTGTGCTACTTCCCCCTCCCAAGCGCATGCAGGTGCAAGTCAATTTATCAAAAAGAGCTAATGCCTAAGATCATCTAATGCGCTGTCCTTTCTTACATGAAACATTGCATCTAAAGCTTTCCAGTTATGCTAGTCACCAGTCTCTGTGATAAACCTTTTGCAAGAGAATCAGGTAGGAGCACTCGTGGTCAGGCAGGCGGTGAGTCGGGAACCGGGACAGGAGAGCAGGCGAGTCACAGGCAGGCGGCGGGTCAGAAACCAGGGCAGGAGAGCAGGCGAGAGTCGTAGGCAGGCGACGGGTCAGACAACAGGGCTGGGATGAAGAGCGTAGTCGAGGACAGATCACGGTTCGGAAACCAGGAGAGGCAGACAGAGAACAAGCCGTGGTCAGACAGCGGGTCAGTAACAAAGGCAGAGAAGCAGAGGCGTAGGTCCCAGGCAGTCCGAGTTCGGCAACAGGCAGACGATCTTTAAGGGCATAAACAAACAGGGACAGAACGGGAAACAGACCGGGAAAACAAAACCCTTGTGGGAAAACAAACACGGGTAAACAATCAGGGGAAACAACAAAACAGAGAGAGTCAGAATTGTTGGCTTGCCTTCAGCAGTAATCGCGTACAGGTTCGCTAATTCTCCGACGGGGAGTGAAGGAAACAGAGGGAATAAATAACCAGGGCGATCGGGGCAGACAAGACACAGGTGGGGGCAATCAGTAAGGACAGGTGAGAGGGATCCAGTGATTAACGGGGAATGAGGAAGTGAGATAGAGCAGACAGGGAGAGAACGTGAGGAAACAGAGGTAGACAAAACAGGGTGGTGACATAGACTACCCCAAAGATGCCATGGGTGATCAGGAGATTCTGTGGGATTCCGAATGAGCAGGTCCACTTTCACCTGTCTTTTTGGCTGATGTAGGGCAAAATAATCCCCAAAAATATTTTATTCTTCTTCAACACGTTCTCCATTCTGTAAATACAGCCCCAATGTTGCAGTGGTTCTGGCTACCTAAGGGGTTTCTCCACTCCCAAATGCATTGGTTGGGCATGGTGTCTTATGTCTAAACCACTATGATGGGTGCTTATATGTCCCCTATCATATTTGTTTCTTATACATGCTTTTGAGCACTGGCCACATATAGGTTATGCATCGCACATCTGACATGACTTACACATTATGGTCAAGTTGACTATTGCTTCCTCTGATGTAGCCTAGTTTTAATTTAATATGACAAGGATGTAATCAACAGAACAATCCATGCACTTTGTAGGTCTACATGTTTTTCAAGTTAAACTTAAGATTAGTTCTGCACTCCATGTTCATTTCTTTTCATGTTAGGCCTATTATTGAGGCAATCTCCTGTTTTGTCCATTCGCACAATTGGTCATCTGAATCTCATGGTGTAGCCAAGTGCTCCCATTATACTGAATGCAAGATAGGTCTCTAGCACTAATGAGTAGAAGGAAAGCCACTTTCACTTTTAAATAGCAAAATCTAAGCCTGAGTAAAATCAGGTGCACCATGAATTGGTTCAAAAAAAGGATTAATTTCTTTCAACTATCCAAACTGCTCTAAATTTCAGTTTACTGTTGTTGTAGAGCTGGAAAATTCCACAGCTTCCTGAAATTGTTAAAAATGCCCCAATGCAAAATTAATCCTATATACACTATCAGTGTAGGTTACAGTACTGGTTGACTTGTTAACCTGGACCTGGTAATTAAGAATGCCTTTTCAGTCCTAAATCATTAGCCTATAATTTAAAAATATAACAAAACTACATATCATTTTAAAACTTTCTTTATGGTCTCTAAGCCATGGCACAACCAGCCATCTACTATGTGTTTCACTGCAATGCCAGTCCATTTGTATACTACTTTCGACAAAATTCACCTGAGGTCATTAGTTTAGGGATTATTTTTCAAAACCTTCTTGAGCATGCTGTACCTGTCTGTAAGTCACATACAGTGCATCCGGAAAGTATTCACAACGCTTCACTCTTTCCATATTTTATTATGTTACAGCCTTATTCCAAAATGGATTCAATTATTTTTTTTCCTCACAATTCTACACACAACACCCCATAATGACAACGTGAAAAAAGTCTTTTTAAGATTTTTGCAAATTTATTACAAATAAAAAAACTAAGAAACCACATGTACATAACTATTCACAGCGTTTGCCATGAAGCACAAAATTGAGCTCAGGTACATCCTGTCTCCACTGATTATCCTTGAGATGTTTCTACAGCTTAATTGGAGTCCAATTGTGGTAAATTCAGTTGATTGGACATGATTTGGAAAGGTACACACCTGTCTATATAAGGTCCCACAGTTGACAGTGCATGTCAGAGCACAAACCAAGCAGGAAGTAAAGAAAGAAAATTTTCTGCTGCTTTGAAGGTCCCAATGAGCACAGTGGCCTCCATCATCCGTAAATGGAAGAAGTTCGGAACCACTAGGACTCTTCCTAGAGCTGGCCGGCCATCTAAACTGAGCAATCGGGGGAGAAGGGCCTTAGTCAGGGAGGTGACTAAGAACCCGATGGTCACTCTGTCAGAGCTCTAGCATTCCTCTGTGGAGAGAGGAGAACCTTTCAGAAGGACAACCATCTCTGCAGCAATCCACCAAACAGGCCTGTATGGTAGAGTGTATGGTAGCACCTGAAGGACTCTCAGACCATGAGAAACAAAATTCTCTGGTCTGATGAGACAAAGATTGAACTCTTTGGCGTGAATGGCAGGCGTCATGTTTCAATTCAATTCAATTCAGTTTTATTTATACAGCGCCTTTTACAATAGTATTGTCTTGTGGCGCTTCACAGAAGGAGCACCCAAGAGCAACAGGGGCAAGGAAAAACTCCCTTATGTTCAGTTAATCTAGGAAGAAACCTTGGGCAGATCCACGACTCAAGGGGCTAACCCAACTGCCAGGGGTTATGCAGAAAAATTACAATCAGTAGTAATCATGACAGACTATAAGTTGCCTATGGTTTTAGCTAAGGTTCATAATAGTTCATAATAGAGTATTATCCCACTTTTACAATACATGGTAGTCAGTCTATAGGTGGTTATCAGGAATTATGGCTGGACAATGTAGCAGCGGCCAGGCATAGTGACAAACTCAAAGGAATGAGATGGGTCATGGGGGTAACAGTAAAGGTCCATTTGACAGCGCCATTGTGAGGGGGGGTCAATCACAAAGCCTCTGGAAGGGGAGTCGGGCCCAGCGTCGGCGTCCAGGAAGGTCCTCTGTGATGGGGAGTCGGTCGTGAGATGTGCCTCCCGTAGTGTTGGTTGTAGTCCACTCAGGAGGGGAGGGTGAGAGGAGTCCACCGGAATGAGGGAGGGATGACACTCAGCAAAGATAATTGTGGACAGAGGAAAATAGTGAATTAGGCCAGGCTCGCACATCAGAAGCAAAAAGCAGAAAGCAGTAATTTGGGCATACCTATGTGCGCATAAATATACATATATACAAATACACACACACACACACATATACATATATATACATATACATACATACATACATATACACATATATATACATATATATACACATACATACACATACACATACACACACACACACACACACATACATATACATATACACACACACACACATATATATACATATATATATATATACATATACACATACACATACATACACATACACATACACATACATACACATATACACACACACACACATATATAAATAGAGAGAGAGCTGAAAGAGAGAGAGAGAGAGTTGTACGGCATGACACATGAAGGTTGTGTGGCGGCACTAGGCTATAGCAGCATAACTAAGGTATGATGCATGGCAACCCAGCACCACTGCAGGGATGGTCAGTGGCTGCCATGCCCCGCAAGTGGGGGCAACAGCAGAGGCAGTCCCTTCCAAAAGACCCATGAGAAGTGATGATTTGCCATGCACCATCCCTAACTATGGGAAACAGTAAAGAGGAAGGTTTTAAGTCTAGACTTAAAGGTATTGAGAGTGTCCACTTGTCGAATGTGGGGGGGGAGACTATTCCACAGGAGGGGTGCACGGTAACAGAAGGCTCTTCCTCCTATCGTAGATTTTGATATTCTTGGGATTACAAGGAGACCAGCATTTTGGGATCTTAGGGTTCTAGGAGGGTGGTAAGGGACAAGTAAGTCTTTAATATATGTTGGTGCATCACCCTTGAGGGCTTTGTAGGTTAGGAGGAGTATTTTAAAAACAATTCGACTTTTAATAGGGAGCCAATGTAGGGAAGCAAGTATAGGAGAGATATGTTCATATTTTTTAGTCCTGGTCAGTGTTCGGGCCGCAGCATTTTGTATTAGTTGTAGGTTTTTGATGCAAGTATTGCTACACCCAGAGAACAGAGCAGCCTGGAAGTAATAAATGCATGTATTAATTTTTCAGCATCCTCAAAGGATAGGAACTTTCTAACCTTAGCAATATTTCGTAGGTGGAAAAAAGATGTTTTTGAAATGTGTTTTACATGACTATTTAGAGAGAGGTCCTGGTCAATAATTACCCCGAGGTCTTTATTTTTTGCATTACATGACAGTGACAGGCCACTGAGTAAGTTTTGGTGATGGGGTAGAATTTTGGTCAGCTGTTTAGGACCAATCATCATAACTTCAGTTTTATCAGAATTTAAACAAAGGAAATTATTAGTCATCCAGGTTTTGATGTCTAGGAGACATGCATCAAGTTTAGACATTGGCATATAGTCATTAGGCTTCATAGAAAGGTAAAGCTGGGTATCATCAGCATAGGAGTGGAAAGTAATACCATGTTTCCTTATAACAGATCCTAAAGGTAACATGTATAGGGAGGACAGCAGGGGACCTAGCACTGAGCCTTGGGGTACACCAAACTTTACTTTAGTATGGGTTGATGACTCATTATGAGCGTGTACAAAATGGTAGCGACCAGAGAGGTATGATTTGAACCAGGCTAATGCAGTGTCTTTGATGCCTATCATGTGTTCAAGTCTGTGTAGTAGGATACCATGGTCAATAGTGTCAAAGGCAGCACTAAGATCCAGTAGGATTAATATTGATATATATCCATCATCAGATGCGATAAGGAGGTCATTAAAGACTTTAACTAGGGCTGATTCTGTGCTATGATTAGTTCTAAAGCCTGACTGAAAGGTTTCCTGGATATTATTGTCATTTAAGAAGCTACAGATTTGCTTAGACACTATTTTCTCAAGTATTTTTGAAACAAATGGGAGGTTAGATATGGGTCTGTAATTAGCAAGAACATCAGGATCAAGGTTTGGTTTTTTAATTGATGGTTTAATAACAGATGTCTTGAAAAATTTTGGGACATGCCCAGCTATGAGTGAGTCATTTATAATTTTAAGAATCGTCTCAGCCAATATAGGGAGAGCTGCCTTAAGAAGATCAGTTGGGATAGGGTCCAATAAGCATGTTGAGGCTTTAGCTGAAGAGATCAAAGATGTAATTTCTGATATATTGGTGGGTGTGAATGAATCAAAGTATGCTACAGGTTGACTAGAGCTAGCTGTAACCATTACATGTGGTCCAACTGGATTTGAGGTTACAAGGGAGTTGTTTATTTTAAGTCTAATAGATTCAATTTTGTCATTAAAATAGTCCATGAAGTCCTTGCTGCTTAGACTTATTGGAATGGAATGGGACACCTCAATCCTGCTTTTTGTTAAACGGGATATAGTGTTAAAAAGGAATTTTGGATTATCTTTATTATTGTGTATAAGTGAGGAATAATATGCTGATTTGGCATTGTTAAGTGCTGTCTTGTACTCTTTTAAGCTATCTTTCCAAGCAAGGCGGAACACTTCAAGTTTAGTGGCATACCATTTCCTTTCAAGTCTACGAGCAGCTTGTTTCAGTAAGCGAGTCTGTGTGGTATACCATGGGGCAATTTTTTCTTGTTTCCTAGTTTTCTTTTTGAGTGGTGCAATTGTGTTGAATGTGGAGTATAGTACATTTACAACGCTGTCAGTTAATTGATCAACTTTGGTTGGGCTTGGCATAGAGCCTTCTAATACAGGGCTATATTGGCTCAACAGAGACTCAAGGAGAGATGGAATTTTTGCTATGAAGTCATCTGTAGTTTTGGGAGTTATGTTTCTAGTGTAGTAGTAAACTGAGTTAGGTGCTACATAGTCTAATGTGATTTTTAAAGTTAATAAGTAGTGGTCAGTTAGTGTAGAGTGTTGAGGTAGGGTTGTAAGTTGTTCTATTTGTACTCCATGTGTCAGAACAAGATCAAGGGTGTGGTTACCTTGATGTGTAGGCGTATTTACATTTTGGCAGAAGCCGATGTGATCAAGCAGAGATTGGAAACTAATTGCCAGGCTATCGTTTGCAACATCGATGTGGATATTAAAATCACCTAATATGATTATGTTTTCTGTTTTAATGACTAGAGAGGACAGGAAGTCAGAGAATTCTGATAAGAATTCAGTGTAGGGGCCTGGAGGTCTATATAATGTTACAATTGTTAAGGGTTTAGCACCATTCCCATCAGGATGAAAAACTTCAAAAGATTTAAAAATATAATCAAGCTTAGGGGCCATAGTGAGAATTGAATTGTGAATTGTGGCTACTCCACCACCACGGCCATAACGACGTGGTATGTCATAATTTAGATGACTAGGGGGGGTAGCTTCATTTAGTGGGAGGTATTCATCAGGTTTTAGCCAGGTTTCTGTAAGACAGAGTATGTCAATTTGATTATCAGAAATAAGTTAATTTATTAAAGTCGTCTTTGAGGAGAGCGAACGAATATTTAATAAGCCAAATTTCAGTTGTGATTTCTGGCTATATTCTTTTTTTTCTTTCTGGTTTTATTTTTGTGAGGTTGGTATAATTTATACCTCTACCGGGTCGTTTTGAAAACGTTTTCGTCGCGGACACTCTCACTGTCTGTCTGCTGCTAGGGTGACGGCGGGACCGCAGAGAACTGTGTAGGACAGTAATTCTGCTACCTGGACCAAACTCTGGTTTGTCAGGAACAAGCCGAGTTTAAGTGACGGTCAATGTTCCTAGAAAGGAGCTCAGCACCCATCCGAGACGGATGGATACCATCTCGATTCAGAAGTCCAGGCTTTCCCCAGAAGGAGCTGAAGTTATCGATGAAGCCCACATTGTTATCGGCACACCATTCTGACAACCATCGGTTCAGTGAAAAAACTCTGCTGAGCATTTCTTCACCGCGTTTAATAGGTATGGGACCAGAGAAAGTTACAGAGTCTGACATCGTTTGTGCCAACCTGCACAAAGAAATAAAACTTGTTTTGGTGATCTCCGACTGCCTTAATCGGACGTCGTTAGTGCCAGTATGGATAACTATCCGGGGGTATTTCATTACTTGTTTAGCCGCCAGCACTTTTAAATAGGCTTCGATGTCGCTTGCTCTAGCCCCAGAGATTGAAGTGACTACAGCCGACGGAGTCGCTAGATTCACATTTCGTACAGTAGAAGCGCCAATTACCAGAGTTTTGTCTTGGTTGGAGGAGTTACTTAAGGGGGAGAATCGATTAGAAACATGAAGTGGTTGGTGGTGTGCAGGGGGTTTCGTTCTGCGACTAGTGCCTCACCGTAACCCACTTTCCCTGCTGCGAGAGAGATGCCGCCGGTTCACTGGCTAGCTTGCTAGGGGATGATCTCTCTGGTGCATCCACACTTGCTAAGGGGGCAGCAGTGCTATCTGGCGCTGAGTAAGTCTTCTCTAATGTGTGGAAGCGGCTTTCTAACTCAGTGATCCTCGCCTCCAGACTAGCCAGCTGTCTACAAGTGTTACACGTATCATAACCGCTAAAGGAGGCTGGGGAGTAGCTAAACATCTGACAAGCCGGGCAACGGATAGAGAGAGAGTGAGGAGGAGAAGTCATACTGTAGTGTGTGAAGGAATTTAACAGTTGTGTTAAGGTATAGTTTAAGAAACAAAATGGATAAGTGGGTAGAGAGTATGCGAATAATATCTGCAATTTGGACTAGCGTTGCACACAGCTACAAACACAGTGTAAAGAGGAAATGACGTAGCACGCTTACCGCAATGACGCAATCTGAGTACCCGCTCAGTGAGAGGAGTAAAGCCTGTCTGTCTGTTTGGAGGAAACCAGGCACCGCTCATCACCAGGCCAATATCATCCCTACAGTGAAGCATGGTGGTGGCAGCATCATGCTGTGGGGATGTTTTTCAGTGGCAGGAACTGGGAGACTAGTCAGGATAGAGGGACAGATGAATGCAGCAATGTACAGAGACATCATGGATGAAAACCTGCTCCAGAGCGCTCTTGACCTCAGACTGGGCCAATGGTTCATCTTTCAGCAGTACAATGACCCTAAGCACACAGCCAAGATATCAAAGAAGTGGCTTCAGGACAACTGTGTGAATGTCCTTGAGTGGCCCAGACAGAGCCCAGACTTGAATCCGATTGAACATCTCTGGAGAGAATGAAAATGGCTGTGTATCGACGCTTCCCATCCAACTTGATGGAGCTTGAGAGGTGCTGCAAAGAGGAATTGGCAAAACTGCCCAAAGATAGGTGTGCCAAGCTTGTGGCATCATATTCAAAAAGACTTGAGGCTGTAATTGCTTCCAAAGGTGCATCAACAAAGTATTGTGCAAAGGCTGTGAATACTTATGTACATGTGGTTTCTTAGTTTTTTATTTTTAATAAATTTGCAAAAGTCTCATGTTTCTTCACGTTGTCATTATGGGGTGTTGTGTGTAGAATTGTGAGGAAATGATTTGATGATGACAGAGAGAAAGGTCATCTGTTAAGGTATAGGCCTATGTCTGCAAAAAATCTACATGGGGCTGATCTCCCCCTGCTCCCCCTTCTCATTGTCACTCACTTGCGCTGCTTGCATTGCACTGCTTCTGCTCAACCTGGTCTCACAGAATTGCCATGTTCTGCCACTTGTTCTGACTGCTTCGCTCACTTGAAAATGACATTTGTGTGATTGCACTAAGGGAGATTTTATCACCTGGTGATAAAGGTGATAAAATCTCCCTTAGTGCAATCACTAAGGGAGATGTGGTGATTTTATCACCACAATCTAAATACTCATACCCATGGCCATAGCCAGATCCGAGTCCAGATCACAATTATTTTTCAGGGCTAAAAATAATATTTGAGGAGAAATATATTCGAATTGTAAAATAATGTCTTCTCAGATGTATAGGCAAACAAGCGAACATTCAACCTTTTCAATATATTAATTGAGAGCGTCTTTACAGTAAGTGGTTAAATCCTCTAACATATTTAAATATTCAATATAATGGTTTACTACGCCATCCCATTAAGTACGGTGTGGATCTTTTAGTATTAAAATGCAAATTCTAGGTAGCCTAAATGTTAGCAAGAGAAGTAATATCAATAATTTTAAATGAGTCAGGTCTTGGTATATTAACAGCACTGTATGTATTTTGGCTCACTGTAGCCAAAGACAACATGGTAACTTCCTACTGATGTTAAATATTGGACTTCCAGTGATGTGACTTTATACTAATGAAACTGCTTTATTTTGTGTGATACAAGGTATAGCACATGGATGCATGCTTAAGAGGACATAAATAAATACAATGTTAAAATGTCAATAAAAAATTATACAAGTGAAAATTAACATGGACGCATACTTTCATAAAATTTAAATTGGTTTCTTTTAGATACGTCGTCAAATCATTTGGAAGGCTGTACCAGAACTTGACTTTGAAAGCATCCCGAAGCAGAGTAGAAGTGTAAGTAGGTAATTTTTCCTTGATATGTCATTTATTTGAAATCACACTTTTCTGGTATTTTCCCTCCATAGATTTGCTTGTCATCTGATATTTGGTCAAATGTTTACTGTTTTTAGGAAGTGGATGATTGCTGTAAACCAGACACTCTCACAGCTGGCATCATACATCAGCCAGCTTATAGAGATGTGTCAAAGTCTTGGCAACTGGTCATGGGTGGATTTACTGTTGCTCATGTTCACCCCGGGAGAGAACATTGATTAAATTTATAGCCAGGGTGATTACTTCAGCAACACGTGAGATGAAGATGCCATTTGTTTGCTTTTTGGCAGACATTATGGGATTATGTTACTGTTACTGTTATTATGTTACTGTTAAAAACTTTCTTTCTTCTATTCAACCAGGAATTACAGAGCAGTATTGCCTGCATGTTCAGGCACTCCTCCAAATTGTGGAAGAGCTTGATTTTACATATGGTTTAAATGAATGATCATGGTTAGTTGTATGTATGCTAATGTAATTGGAATTTATTAGCTGTATGTATGTGTGGTTTTTATGTCTGTTTGTGTATGTATTTATTTATATCTATATGAATGTAAAAACACACACATATGAATTGTTTGACACTGAAGAGATCTTTTATGTCACACCAAACTTTATTCCATTTCAGAGCACAGCTATGCCATGCCCACATCTATACTAGGGCCTAAGGCATTTCATAATGATATAATTTAAAACACAATTAGATTTCATGTACTCACATAGTGTGTATTGACAAGTTGACATACTGTCACTTAAATCTACTTAAATTCTTGCCAATACATATATATATATATTCGTTTACAAGCCAAAGGATAGGAACCAACAATGATAATTTCAGAAAAGTTATGTTGATTGGCAAGGTAATAAACACAGATTTATGAGGATTGTGAATCAAATGTAGGGGCAGTTAAGAGAGCCTTTATTTGCCATGGATGGAGTGATTTAACTTAACTTAAATTGCAATGCAGAATCTACACATTTTAGTTATCACATTCACCTATAATTCATAACATATGTCTTATATGTCACTCATTGTGTTCTTGCATGCCTGTGGCTTATGTTTGCAATCGCACTTCTTGCCTCAGGGTGCTCACAAGGATACCAGCTGGCTGCATACCTCCAACAGGATGCCATCAACTCTCAAGTGGTGGAACAATACCACCTTGAAAAAGTTAAAGAGCCAGCTGTCGTACATGACTCCAGATGATTTTGTAAGGCAGCTGAAATTGTTCTTGACGTTAAAACTGTAATTGGGGTTAAATGCTTGGACACCGTGCTTCACACACACACACACACGAACTGCGAGAACACCCTCTGCCCCCCACCCCCCAATATATGGACATTTATGTGCAGTGCCTCTCACACACATACCCCACTGGGGGTATGGACACTTATGTGCAATGCCTCTTAAACACGCACACACAACTGGTGGTCCAGGCTTGTTGCATATTTCCCTCGCCTAAATGTGTTTCATCTTTGGAGCAGAATTGAAACCCTCAGTGGATGTGCCTGGTTGCATAGATGTATTTGGTTGTAGTGGTTGCATAGTATTTGGAAAGGCAGCAGTGTAATCACTGTCAGTTATTCAAACAGCTGGAAGCAAACAACTAAAAGGATGTCCACAGCAACATACACACACATACACACACAGTTACATTTTTGAAACGATTTTATGGTACTGCTCATTGAAACTATACATTAAATAGAGTGACCTGGGAATGATTTTGCAGCCGACAGTGCCTAAGACAGAGTTGAAAAGGACCTCAGGGAGGGCTTTAAAACTGTCAATGTGGATGACATTACCTACTACAACCTGAAAGTTGTGGTTTCCTCATTTGCAGAAAGTATGTTGCATCACTTGCTATTTTAACACATTTAAATGTGGTGCTGACATTTTTTAGGGAGAAAGAACTCCAGGCGAGCTGAAAATAGGCGACAGTGGTGGTCAAGAAATCTGCTGATGAGTTGCTTTTGTGTAATGAATTGCAGTAGTAGTTATAACATTTAGAGTAATTGTAAATGTAAAAGTTGGAGATACTAAATGGTTAAGATCGAGAGAAAAGTTGGACTGTTTTGTTTCCTTGACTGCATCTCCACAGGTCATGTCTCCACTTAAATGAATAAAGCACAAATAAGGTTTGACAACATTAAACCATGAAATCAAGAACAACTCATCTGTAGAACTATTCATAACAGTAAAATCATTTAAAATGATTCATATCAAAAGCTATAGAGTATGAAATGATAAAAGGTTAAAATCAACAACCCGTTTATATGACAAAGGATAAAAGCATAAGCACTCTTTTCCTGTCTTTCAATCAAGTTAACATTTAGCCAGCACTCTAAGAGTAAGAAAAAATTGTCTGAGTGAAGCCTGCTCCTACCCTTATGAACTTTTATAACAGATGGCCATTCACGGTGATGTTTACTTCCTTCCTACATCCATATGTATTGGACGCCTAACACAGATGAAACATAGAAAGGTGGGATATGGCTCATGATGCATTAAATCACATCTACTCATCATAAGCTTTACAAAAATATATATGATTTAGGCTACCTACACTGATCCTGTCAGGCACAGACAGGGCTGAGGCAGGATTTTAATCAAAAGGTATTTATTAAACAGAAACCAAACAGGGATTAACAAAGGTCGCGTCCGCTACTATAACGGAGGGGGGAAACAGAATACTAACACACAAAAGATTTAGTACACAAAAGTACTAACAGGGAAAACAAGGAGATAACAATACCAATAGAGAAGTCATGTAAGACTACATGTAAAGTCATTGGATTTGGGGAGGTCAGAGATAAAATCAATACCTAGGTGTGACCACGGCCTCTGGGGTATCGGGAGTGGCTGGAGTTTACCCTCTGGGAGCTGTCTGGGAGTCTTCACCATGGCACACTCGGCGCACCCAGCCACATACCTCTGGACGTCGAGATCCATCCGAGGCCACCAGTACTGGTCGCGGAGGAGAGTGAGGGTCTGGGTAGCCCCCGGATGGCCAGTGCCTAGGGAGGTATGGAGACTCTCGAGCACCTCCTGGCGGAGCCCGGTGGGCACATATTGCCGATGAGCCGGGGTTTCGGGCGGTGCTGGGTCCTGGGTCACTGCCTGGGCAATGCGGTTGTCCAGAGCCCACTGGATAGGGCTCACAATGAGACGGGCCGGTAAGATGGGTTCGTTGGATTTAGGTGAATCCGCATCCCCGTGGACTCTGGACAACGCGTCGGCCACCACATTTTAAGACCCCGGCCTGTAAGACAAGACAAAGTTAAATTGGGTAAAGAATAGTGCCCACCGGGCTTGGTGGGGGTTTAGCCTCCTGGCCTCCCGAAGGTAGGTTCTTGTGGTCAGTGAGTACTCGGAAGGGATGTTGAGCCCCCTCTAGTCAGTGGCGCCATTCCTCTAGGGCAAGTTTGACGGCGAGCAGCTCACGATTGCCGATGTCGTAGTTCTGCTCTGCCGGTGAGAACTTACGGGAGAAGAAGGCGCATGGATGGAGACTGGCAGGGGACCCACTCTCCTGTGAGAGGACCGCCCCGGCCCCGGTGGTGGAAGCATCCACCTCCACAATGAAGGGTTTGTTTGGGTCCGGGAGTGTGAGGAGAGGGGCAGAGGTGAAGGAGGCTTTGAGATCCAGGAAAGCCTGTGTGGCTTCAGGTGGCCACTGGAGGGACTTCGGTTTCGCCTGAAGCAGGTCGGTGAGCAGGGCAACAAGCTGACTATAGTTACGTATAAACCGGCGATAAAAGTTTGCAAAACCCAGGAACCGCTGCAGCTCCTTCACCGACGTGGGGGGAGGCCAGTTGAGCGCGGCGTCGACCTTCCCCTGGTCCATCTCCACCCCCTGGGAGGAGATGTGATAACCTAGGAACTGCACCTGGTCTGTGTGGAAGGTACACTTCTCCTCCTTGAGGAAGAGGTGATGTTCACAAAGCTTACGAACTACCTGAACTACATGATGGCGGCGTTCGGCCTCGTTCCGGGAGTAAATCAAGATGTCGTCGATGTACACCAAGACAAAGCGATGGAGATACTCCGCACCACGAAGCTGTTCCAGGGCGGCCGGGACCAGGGGAAGAGGATGGCGGAACTTTACCGTGATCTTATTTAGGTGCATGAGTGGGAGAGAACACCTCTGCGAAGTGACGGTAATCGTGGGGAATGGCCGTGCTACGTGCTGGAGGCGAGGGATCACTGAGTTAGAAACCTGCTTCCACATGTTAGTGAAGACTTACTCAGCACCAGATAGCACTGCTGCCCCCCTAGCAAGTGTGGATGCACGAGAGAGATCATCCCCTAGCAAGCTAGCCAGTGAACCAGCGGCATCTCCCTTGCAGCAGGGAAAGTGGGTTACAGTGAGGGGCACTAGTCGCAGAACGAAGCCCCCCTGCACACCACCAACCACTTCATGTTTCTAATCGATTCTCCCCCCTAAGTAACTCTTCCAACCAAGACAAAACTCTGGTAATTGGCGCCTCTACTGTACGAAATGTGAATCTAGCGACTCCGTCGGCTGTAGTCACTTCAATCTCTGGGGATAGACCAAGCGACATCGAAGCCTATTTGAAAGAAACTCTGTAACTTTCTCTGGTCCCATACCTATTAAACGCGGCGAAGAAATGCTCAGCAGAGTTTTTTCACTGAACCGATGGCTGTCAGGATGGTGTGCCGACAACAATGTGGGCTACATCGATAACTTTAGCTTCTGGGGGAAGCCTGGACTTTTGAATCAAGATGGTATCCATCCGTCTCCATCCGTCTTGTTCCTGACAAACCAGAGTTTGGTCCAGGTGGCAGAATGTCCTACACAGTGCTCTGCAGCCCCGCTGTCACCCTAGCAGCAGACAGACAGTGAGAGTGTCTGCGACAAAAATGTTTTCAAAACAACCCGGTAGGGGCATAAATTATACCAACCTCACAAAAATAAAAACAGAAACAAAAAAACAATATAGGCAGAAATCACAACTAAAATTTGGCTTATTAAATATTCGTTCGCCCTCCTCAAAGACGACCTTAATAAATGAACTTATTTCTGATAATCAACTTGACATACTTTGTCTTACAGAAACCTGGCTAAAACCTGATGAATACCTCCCACTAAATGAAGCTACCTCCCCAAGTCATCTAA
This sequence comes from Tenualosa thibaudeaui, assembly GCA_027481765.1. NCBI lineage: Eukaryota > Metazoa > Chordata > Actinopteri > Clupeiformes > Clupeidae > Tenualosa > Tenualosa thibaudeaui. The sequence goes on from JAIFZK010000001.1 coordinate 23,376,524, forward strand.
ATTATCACATACCACGTCATTATGGCCGTGGTGGCGGAGTAGCCACAATTCACAATTCAAATCTCATCATGGCCCCTAAGCTTGATTATATTTTTAAATCTTTTGAAGTTCTTGTCCTTAACTTGATTTATCCTGATAGGAATGGTGCTAAACCCTTAACAATTGTAACATTATATAGACCTCCAGGCCCCTACACTGAATTCTTATCAGAATTCTCTGACTTCCTGTCCTCTCTAGTCATTAGAACAGAAAAGATAATCATATTAGGTGATTTTAATATCCACTTGGATGTTGCAAATGATAGCCTGGCAATTGGATTCCAATCTCTGCTTGATCACATTGACTTCTGCCAAAATGTAAATACGCCTACACACCAAGGTAACCACACCCTTGATCTTGTTCTGACACATGGAGTACAAATAGAACAACTTACAACCCTACCTCAACACTCTACACTATCTGACCACTATTTATTAACTTTAAAAATCACATTAGACTATGTAGCACCTAACTCAATCTACTACTACACTAGAAACATAACCTCCAAAACTACAGATGACTTAATAGCAAAAATTCTGTCTCTCCTTGAGCCTCTACTGAGCCAATATAGCCCTGCTTTAGAAGGCTTAAAAGAGTACAAGACAGCACTTAACAATGCCAAATCAGCATATTATTCCTCACTTATACACAACAATAAAAATAATCCGAAATTCCTCTTTAACACTCTATCCCATTTAACAAAAAGCAGGAATGAGGTGTCCCATTCCATTCTAATAACTCTAAGCAGCAATGACTCATGGACTATTTTAATGACAAAATTGAATCTATTAGACTTAATATAAACAACTCCCTTGTAACCTCAAATCCAGTTGGACCACATGTAATGGTTACAGCTAGCTGAAGTCAACCTGTAGCATACCTTGATTCATTCACACCCACCAATATATCAGAAATTAATCTTTGATCTCTTCAGCTAAAGCCTCAACATGCTTATTGGATCCTATCCCAACTGATCTTCTTAAGGCTGTTCTCCCTCTATTGGCTGAGACGATTCTTAAAATTATAAATGACTCACTCATAGCTGGGCATGTCCCAAAATCTTTCAAGACATCTGCTATTAAACCATCAATTACAAAACCAAACCGTGATCCTGATGTCCTTGCTAATTACCGACCCATATCCAACCTCCCATTTGTATCAAAAATACTTGAAAAAATAGTGTCTAAGCAAATCTGTAGCTTCTTAAATGAAAATAATATCCAGGAAACCTTCCAGTCAGGCTTTAGAACTAATCATAGTACAGAATCAGCCCTAGTTAAAGTCTTCAATGACCTCCTTATCACATCTGATAATGGATATATATCAATATTAATCCTATTGGACCTTAGTGCTGCCTTTGACACTATTGACCACGGTATCTTACTACACAGGCTTGAACACATGACAGGCATCAAAGACTCTGCATTAGCCTGGTTCAAATCGTTCAAAATATGTACAGTTTGTACATGCTCATGAGTCGTCAACCCATACCAAAGTAAAGTTTAGTGTACCCCAAGGCTGAGTGCTAGGTCCCCTGCTGTTCTCTCTGTACATGTTACCTTTAGGATCTTTTATAAGGAAACATGGCATTACCTTCCACTCCTATGCTGATGATACCCAGCTTTACCTTTCTATGAAGCCTAATGACTATATGCCAATTCTGATATTCTGATTCTGATATGATGATTGGCCCTAAACAGCTGACCAACACTCTACCCCATCACCAAAACTTACTCATTGGCCTGTCACCGTCATGCATCGCAAAAGTGAAAGACCTCGGGGTACCTTGGGGTACTCCTGTGGTGAGTTGGTGAAGTGCCGATGTCTGTCCTAGCCATGAAACGTTGAACGACCGTCCAGTAAGATAGGATTTGAACCAGGTGTGCACTGTGCCTTCAATACCCATGTTGGCTTGTCCAGTAGGCTGCGGTGGTTGACCGTGTCAAATGCTGCTGATAGGTCCAGCAGGATGAGTACTGAGGATTGACCTGCTGTTCTGGCCTCTTTTAATGCTTCCGTCACAGACAGAAGCGCCATTTCAGTGGAGTGGTCACTTCTGAAACCGAATTGGTTGGAGTTGAGGAGGTTGTTTAAAGACAGCTTGTTCAATGGTTTTGGAAAGGAAGGCAAGAAGAGAGACAGGCCGGTAGGTCTCCACTTGAGTGGGAGCAAGGGATGGTTTTTTGATCAGTGGTGTTACCTGGGCTTGTTTGAAGGTGGTGGGAAATGTACCCCTAGTTAGTGAAGCAGTGACCACATGTGTGGCTGCTGTCACAATGGTGGGGGTTATGGCCTGAAGAAGGGTTGTTAGGATAGGATCCAGAAGACAAGAGGTAGGCTGGCTGTCTGTGAGAAGCTTAGACACCTCTGCCACAGAGAGAGGAGTGAAAGAAGCAGTTGGTTTAGAGAGGCTTGGAGGAGGAACCTGTGTAGATTGGCTAGAGATTGGCTAACTGACTACTAATTGTAGTAAAAGACACAGCAAAACTGTTAGTTGCAGGAGGTGGGTTTAGTAAAGATTGGCATTGTGAATCTTGTCATGATAGAAAGCCATTTTTTGCAGCAGTGACACTGGATGAGAAGGATGATAGCAGTTCTTGGAATTGTGTTAGATCGGCCGAAATATAATTAAAAGCAGTAATTCATGTGTCCAGTCTTTTTAATTGGAACATAGGAACATATTAGAAATGTGTACTCAGTGGTACCAGGAACTTCTTTGTGTGACTATGAGACCTCGGCCTTGTCTCCTACAGGTGGCTTGCCTTACTTATCTCATAAAAGAAAAATGAAAAGAAACAAAAACAAAATAACACTTCAAGGAAAATCCACTCTCTCTACCTCCCCCTGCACAAGTCCCAGTGTGGGTTTTTTCTAAATGCTTGCCAGCGGCCGTCTGTCAAGGTCAGATTTCACACTCTACCCGCCTCTGGCCAACTCTCACAGCAGGACTGAAATGACAGAGTAAATTCCCCTCTTTAAATTTAATGACCGTTCATGTCATCTGCCTCTCAGACAGGATTATTTGCATGCCTCTCACTTGACTAGTATCTTTTAAGTTAAGCTTTACATGACAAATAAAGAGGTGTTTAAATCAATACCTACTCATATTAATCATTAATCAATAAATCAATAATTGTCCATAATTGTAAATGTTCAAAATATCTACACCGTCAATCAAGTCATGCAATATCTCAACACTGCATACAGGATTACCCACAAATATTTTAAAACACTCAATCATGCCACTGTCACCACTTTAACTTCTCGACTAGTAATACAGGTACCTCTCTCACTCTGGGTGTACACACCCTTGGAATTCCTTTCTTTTAATTCGTATGAATTTAAGTTTACTCAGGCCTTTATCTTACATCAATGATTTCTTGAGCTCAAAAACCAATGACATAGGTACATAGATTACATCCAACTTCTATTTTAGATAGTTATTAATTCTTAAACTAGGAAAGGCACCTGTTGATTATTGTTTCTTTATACTAAAAGAGTCAGAGATTTGTTTCCCACCTAAAGTAGATCAGAGTTGGAGTAGAGGCGTCCCTCACACCCACGGCTCCGTCAGCACAGGCAAGTTCAGATGCAGGTCAGCAGGGCATAAAGTGCAGCTCCAGGACAGAAGAGTTGGCAGCTCTCCCACTGGCAACACTGCACTCCCACTGTTCTAGTATCCGGGTCACGGCACCATCTGTTAGATTTTGGTAGCTTTTCCCAATTTGACTTTTTTCCTGAAGTCACTGTTCACCTTACACCTTACGCTGTGTTGTGTTTTCTTTCCGTTAGAATAGAAGATTGGACGTCTCAGTTGCATTGGATCAGGATCAAAGATTTATTACAAATTGGATTACAACAGTTGATTGGATGGAATGTTAGATGAAATAACTGAAATAAAAAGCTGAAGTAACAGAGTGAAGTCTAAAGACTATAAGACTAAGTTACTCTTCTATCTCACCCACTAGGTTGAGACAGGATAACCGAGATGATGTAGCGTAACTTGTCTGGATCCTTCTCACCGGGTGAAAAGAAAATGGGCTGTACATGTACTCAAAAATCTAATTGTAAATCTATCCTAAACAGTGGAAAATAACTTCAACAGTTTCTAAATCAGGACGGAACTCCAAGTACATAACTCAGGGACACACTCAAGGGTTTAGATTTGAGCAAACCACACATTGCATAAGTAGGAACATACATGCACATACCAAGGCCTTGCACCTGCCTAGCATACGACATATGATCACTGGTCAAGGAGACCTCTAAGGTCTCCACCATGCAACACAAGTTGTTGACTGAACATTTTGTACAGACTTAGCTAGATGGATAACTTGGAGCAGTACACACATGAGGATTATTCATTTGACATTTGATTATTCATTTCATTTGACATTGTCAAAAAGGAGTTACATGAAATCATATAAAATTATATAAAATTATACACTACAATGATGGACTATACTTTTCTTGCTCTTCCAGACTAACCAGGTCATTTATATAATAGTGGTCTGTACTACTTTGCTGACTTGGTAAGAACTTGTTTGTATTCTCAGGATTTCTAAGGGGCCCCTCTTTTCTATTTGACCTTTGAAAAACAGGCCTGTGCCCTGCCGTTTTCTGGTTTTGTGAAAGACAAGCTTTCTCATACAGCTGAGCACATCATTTAAGGACAGTATTTTAGAAATTCTCACAACAATACAAACAACACTCATTAAAACAATTCAAGAAACGATTAAAATAAACAAAGCTGAGAGTACAAGTAGGCAAGGACAGAACTGAATAGAAAGTAGCTCTGAGGATGAGGACTCACTGGTGAGAAGACCAGAGACATCACCACAGAGACTTGTTCTGTTAACCAGCCAAGAGAGGGGAGTAGACTCAATATTCCCAGGCGAGGACCCACCATCACCATTTGGAGTGTCATCATCTTCAACAGAGGCAAGCTCACCCAAAAGCTAAGCATCCTCACTAGGGGGGCCCTATCTGGGAGCTTCATCACCCTGGAACATGGAGAGAAGTTGGCCAAAAGCCAAATATATAACACCACATCCAGACACTCTCCAGGAATATAATACCCCACCAAGTAGACAGTATAACAACCCATTCAGACACCCCTCAGAAGAATCGGCAGACCAAGAGAACACACTGTCTAGACACCTTCCAGGAAGTTGGCCCAACGGCCCAAGAGTCCATGACATAGTACCTCATCTAGACACTCCTTGGGAGAATCAGCAGACCAAAGTACTAAGAACACCACCACTGGAAAGTGGAATTCCAAAAATGATGACAGAACCAACCACACCGGTGAAGGAACTCGGTGGAAAGCTAAGCACCTACAAGCCATATTAGAGAGATGCTGTAAAAAGTAGATTGAGAGAACAAAAAAGGATGCCAGTGTCTGGCCGACGGGAGGCTCCTGGGACCTAAGTGCTGATGGAAGAAAAGATCAGGAACTATGAGAGACAATACAAGAGCAAGAAAAGAGCACAGAGAAGAGAAACTGACCTCCAAGCATTAAAAATGTTCCTGGATGAAGCCAGGGAACACAAAAGAAATGAGCAGGAAGCCAGAGCAAAAAAAGGGATTCCTCCTTCCCCTGAAGAGCCCAGGCCACCATTATATGCCATTACGAGTGAGCAGAGAGGGAAAGACAGATTAAATCTTCATATGCCATTGATAAAGACTGAGAGGACAGCGTCACCGAAAGTGCCCTTCAGTTTATTATTTATTTGCTGAGCCTATACTTGTAGTTCTAAGCAACCTGTCTTTGTGTTTTAATGTGATTGATTGTCTTTTAATGCAATGTGTCTGAAGCATAAAGAATGATTTTTGTAAATTGATATATTGACTGCATTATTTCATTAGACTTTAATTTGTGTACTGTGAGTAATTACAAACAATATCTGATATTGGAAGAAGAGAGCAACAGACACAAGGGTTTCCACTGGCAGTAAACAGTAGGTATATCCTCTAACTATGGGACTCTTTTTAATGTTCTCAGTGTCTGATCTGGGCATTTTGCCCAAATGATTCTCCAGGCACACGCTTCAGAAAAACTTTTAAAAGAGGGGGTTTTTGGTAACTCAACTGCACATATGTAAGTTTGTTTTAAAGGTTTCTTTCTAATTTAAATATATTTCATCACTGTATGCTTGCCCACTGCCTATAAAACCAGCTGTCCTCAGCGAGGAGATAATAATTTCAACCTGATTAAAAAACAAAAAAATAATAATGGAATTAAATAATATCTTCACCACATGAAAGAATGCACTGGGCTAGGGTTAGGGTTAGGGTTAGTATATATAAAAAACTACAAATAATTAGTTTTAAACAACATTTACTATTATTTTGTGGTTGCTCAAAATGTGTCCCACATATTCGTCACCACCATCAGATATTTTTAAAAAGCAATAAAATCAGGCAGGTACAAGGTCAACTAAATTCCTAAGGGCCCCCTTTAGGAACCTTCAGCTCTACTGCATGCTGCACCATCACCCAAACTTCTGTAAGTTTACCATTTTCTCTTAAATTTGTCACTATTTTTGAACACTGCTACTGTCGCAACCATAACGTGTCAACATTGTCTATTTTGTTTGAAAAATATTAGTTTAGATAATAACATAAATATATACTTTTTAAGAAGAAGTGTGAAGTAGCTAACAACAGAGGGAAAACAAGATGGTTAATGTGAACCACTCATGCATATTATGGAAAAGTGTAGGTTTTTGTCACCACCATCAGATGTCACCACCGTCAGGTTTTGTGACGGTGACCTGTGACCTGACGGTGGTGATATACAGTCTGATGGTGGTGACAAAAACCTTCTAATTAGATTAGATTAGATTCAACTTTATTGTCATTACTCATGTATAAATACAGGTAACAAATGCGGTTTGGCATTTAATCAAAAGTGCAAAGAGCAGCAAGTGCAGTATATACAGTATATGCAATATGTACAGTTAAAGAGCAAATTATATTCAGATAAGTGTAGTAATAATAAATAGGCAGAATAATAATTAGGCAGAAGAGCAATATACATGTAAGGTGAAGAGATAATGAGGGTAATATACAGATGTGCTATATAGATTCAATATAAAAGCCAATATACAGATGTGCTAATGGTCTTCAGTGGAGGCTAGACTATAATTGTTGATCACAATAAATACTACTATGTCCTATAATGTTTTATTAACCTCTCATATTTGTATATATGTTATGTCCTCTATATAAGTTTGCCTTCCCTCACTCGCAATTCACTGTAGTTACCAATATCGCTTCAGCATTTTTAATAAAACAGTGCTCTTCATGACAACAATAGGCCATGGAGTGGTTCAAGAGTGATAAACTCACTTGCACTCACTCACAAACCTTGCATGGGAGTGGAGAAATGTATATTCGTACAAAGGTTGCTTTCCCACAACTCAGAAAAAAGAGTATATTACCAGTATAAAAATAAAGTTCAGCAGCAGAATCAGTGAAAACAAAAACACAAAATCTATAAAATAAAATTTGTAATCAAGGGCAACCAGCATTTTTTTTTCCAGTGCAACCAGCATTGTTTGAAAACTGTAATGACAACCGCCACATGACTTTGTACAGTGTGGAGAGCTTTTTTTTCGTTCATAGAGGGGGAAAAAGAACATTTAAGTCTTCAGCTTGAAATGAGCTGAACAACAATTATATAAAGCAAATACATAAAGACTTTTTTCTGTTTAACATGATGATTCATAGACCATAGAGGACTGGTTCAACAGTAATAAATTAACTTGCACTCACTCACAAACTTTGCATTGCAATGCAGAAACGTTAACATGTCCACATGCTCTGGGCTGAGACTTGCTCTCTTCCTTGAAGCTATATTGCCTGCAGCTGAGAAGAGTCGCTCTGATGGTGTTGAGGTGCAAGGGATGCACGAGTAAGTTTTTGCTAACCTAGCCAAGGTGGGATATCTATACTCATTGGCCTTCCACCAATGTAATGGATTCTCTTCCTTGGCAAGGGGCTTCTCCCCAAAGTATGAGAGAACCTTGTTCCTAACTTGCCTTTGAAGATCTTTGGCTTCCACTTCTCTCTGCTCTTCCTCGCTGCTGGTTCCAGAATCAAACAATGAATCAAGCGTTGTAGATCCCGAAGCAGCTTCAGTAATGGTTGAGGAGCAACTGGCTTGCTCATGGACATTGTCATGCACATGCATCTCCTGACACACTCTGAGTGCACATGTTTGTATTTTGTTTTGCACATTAAAGACCTGTTCAAAAGCCAGGAACTTTAACTTTCTGAACCTAGGGTCTAGTGCAGAGGAGAGGATGACTGTGCTTGGTGTTGTCTCTGAGAATGTAGTGTCGTTTTTCCATTGTTGTTGAGGCTGCTCTTTAGCAGTCATTTGGAAAGCCTGCATTGCTGTTGTCTGAAATGCAGCACTCTGGGTGGACTTAACTAGCCCCTGCACAAGTGGAGGCACTGCAGAGATTGTGGTATATTTGTCCCCACTTAAAAACACAGTGGCACATTCAAACATTTCAGGGCTGTGCAAAGCTCTTTAAGCAGGCCCCACTGGTCAGCTTTCAAGTCAAGGTACTGTTTATCTCTCTGTTTGACAGTGGAGTCGGACAACGCTGCAGTTACAGGCCACCTTTGCTCAAGCAGTCGGCTAACCATGTAGTACGTGCTGTTCCATCGTGTACTAACATCCTGTATTAGTTTGTGCTCAGGTGTACCCATTTGTTTTTGCTTTTGTCGTAGCTTGTTGGATGCTAGCTCGCTTTTCTAAAATGTTCCATGAGACATCTGGAAGCACAGACTGCTTATCAATGGCAGACTGCTTCAATGCAGTATTAATGACCAGTTGCAAGGTGTGGCCAGTGCAGCGGACAGAGGACCACCCATGCTTCTCCTACAGTGTTTTTTCTGTAGCCACAATGTTGGCACCATTGTCATGGACAATGGCGATGACCTTGCTAAGAGGAATTTTAAATCTGGCTACTACCTCCTCCAACCACTCCACAATGTTCGATGCTGTATGTCTGTCCTCTGGTGGCAGAGTGGTAAGGCAGACCGACTTCATGTCCCAGTCATCTCCTATGAAGTGGCATGTGATGCCAAGATAGGCTTCAATGGCTACACTTGTCCAGATATCAGTGGTGAGAGCAATTTCGCTGTTGGCACCCTTCACAGCCTGGAATGTCTCCTGGTACTTCCTTGGTCCTTGAGGGAAGTGTGTAACCAGAGTGGAAGGTGTTAATCATTGTTCTGAATCCACCATCCTCCACCATTGATAGTGGCCTCATGTCTGATACCAGCATGTTGAGAATGCTGTCAGTGAGACCAGCTGCTTGCTGTGATGTGCAGATCATTCTTGAAACGTAGTCACCAATGCTAGGCTGTTTTTTCCTGAGGTGAGAGAGACAGCATCAGTACAGTAAAGCACATTAACTGAAACATACATGTTGTTACTGCAGATGAGGAAAAATTAAATTAGATGCAAAAGGTAAGTGCAATTACTCTACTATTTATATATTTGACCAGATATTGCTCAAGTTTCAGCCATGAAGGATGTGTTCAATTGGAACTCTCAAACTAATTGACTACTGCTGTTTCAGACGTGACCTCAGAATAATAAACATATACGTTTATCAAACCATCTTAACGTTCATAGATATTGAGTGAATAAAGCGTACAGGATTAAAACACAACGGCAATGTAATTAAACTGTGCAATGACTAAAAACGGACAGTTCTAGTAGTGTCACCGGGCATCTTAATATATGCTAAACCTTAACTAGTAACAAGTAATAAAATGAGGGGAAAGTATTTCTGTGAGCTGTACCACTGTTCACAATTGCATATGATGTCAATGATTCACTATTTCGACATGCGTCCTTTAACTGGTGTTAGCTTAGAAACACATTGTTCCAATGCAATCGCGGCTAATATATGCTAACTAGCCAACACCAAGCAACTTCGGTTTAACGTGTATTGTGTCAAACAATAAGTTGTGTTTAAAACATTGGTATTAACTTATACCAGTAATGCAACCCAACTACTTTTCATGTAAAAAAACATATCAGATTAAAATGTTACGTGAGCTAGCATAGATAGGTAGTGAGGAACCAGCAGAAAGTAGCCTACATGTTGGGTATCTACATGGGCTTGAATTGTCGTTTTCCCCCAAAAAATGTCGATCACTGACCACAGACTTAAGCTAAAGTGCGTACAGCGAACTGTTGACAATCATAAATGATCCAAAAAAGACCACATACGATAGAATTCAAAGTGGACACACGTTGGACCAAGTTAAAAACAAAAAGTTTCTAGATAAATCTGTGATAGATATCTTAATTTAACATGAATTTACAGTGAATCTCCTTCATCCATGGCTCCAACATGCAACCCCTTTTGATTGGTTCTCCAGACTTGTCCAGACAAGTTCATGAACCTACCAAATAAAGCTACATTAGAATGTGTTTTATGGTCTTGCATCGTTCTGTGAATTTTTTTTTTAATCTGTGTTTTTGATTTAGCATATTGTTGCATAGGCTAGGGTAGTGTAACTAGTGTGTGTTTAGTTTTCACTGGCAGCATTATCAGTATTTTACAAATGAGCCAAGGTCAACATTAAAAAACAATAGGTAACACGCCAACGCCGAATTTGGTTGGTTACGTTGGGCCCGACCTACACAACATACACAACATAAATCAAAAAGAAATTAACGATTTAAAACTATTGGAAACAAAACGTCGGTATGCGTTGGTATTCGGAAATATTTTTTCACGTTTCATATTAGCATGTTACGCGTGGATTTGGTCCACGTTTTATCCACGGTTTGTATTTTTAATTTTTTCAGCCAATGTTTATAAAATGATGACATGTTGGCCCGATGTACTGTCCTCTTGAGGGCGACGTGACGCCACAACCATAGTATACAACAACCATCAATCCGGTCACAAATGAGGCTCATGCAAAGCCCATCAGAGTGAGGTATATAGGTATAATTTTTTATCTTATTTTATTTCTCTACAATTAATAAATCGCCTATTTAGTCAGGCTGCCAAGGATATGGTAACAATTACAAGGATTTACAAGCACTTTACCCGAAATTCAAAACACAATGTTAAATGAAGTTTCAACGATTTCAAGCACCCGCATGAACCCTGTGTTAACTTTTAACTTCTTCTTTGGGTCAAGGAAGTCGGGAGATATTTCTTGAAGCTTTACATCAAAATGAAATGCATGACTTTAGAAACATATTTAGAAACAGCTTTTATTGACCAAGTGTACTTGCATACAAGAAATTTGACTTCGGTAGCTCTGTACAACGAATAGGTATGCACATGCACATGCACATTCAGTGGGCACCACTTCTGCTCTATTTCATGACAGCACAGTATTACAATGTGAAATTATTGTATCCTTGTCGGACACTGACCATCTCACTTTTATTTTTTTAATAACCTTATTATAAACTGATAGGCAAGTAGGGAAAGCTGTTGCTATTAAGCAGCCAAGCTTTCTTGGTGAACTATATATAATATTAGCCAGCAAGCTAGTTTTCAGCTGATCTGTTGAATTAGCCTACTGTTGCCTAACGATGTCTGCCAACATATATTCCGAAAGGACAATAAAACGTCAGGCAAAGAGAAGGGCTTTTGAAGTCCTCCAGCAGCCTGTCAGATTCTGACAGTGAATCTGATAGCCAATCTGATTTTATGGAAGTGCCACTGTGCCACTGGTAATCAAGTGCCACAGTGCCATTTAAATGGGCTCTTGGGTATCCTTAAAAAATATCACCCATCACTTCCAAAGGTTGCCCGCACACTTATAGGCACCCCACTTCATTATGATATTGAACTGGGGGCTGGTGGCACCATGCATTATATTGGAATAGAGGCAGGCATTAGGCAAGGAAATTAAAGGCCAAGTAAGGCAAAACCCCCCCTTCTGCTCCAGGACATTGCTAGAAGAGAGGCTACATCTGAGGTGGGGGGCACAGATTTTGGATTTCCCCTACATTCTATGAATAATGTAAGGCAGATGAAGGATCGCCTCTCTGAGAGGGAGACACGTCACTCTCTGGTAAAATTTCATTGTGTCCAAGCAAGTTTTTATTACTTTTATTACTTAATTCAAAAGCCACACTGCACTAACTTAACCCTTAATTGACCTTTTTTTCATAGACAAGACATCTCATGAGCCTACAAAAGATATCATCAACAGAATAATGAGAGAAACTATCAGCAATGACTTGGCAAAAAAGTTTAATTGGCAGGGGAGAGGGCACAAGAGCCCATTCTCCACTTAGGAGATAGGTATAGGTAGGCCTACAGTTTCTCATTTTTATCGTTTTGATGCTGTTAGTGGATTAAATGATACTGCAAGCTTATTTGTTATTTATTCATTTATTTATTTAAGTATATTTATTTACATTTTCTTAACAGAGGCAGCAAAAAGGCAAGGAGCCACCATAGTGGAGGCAGAGGACAAAATTAAGTCCTGGTTGAAATACAGTGGAGACCAAAATGGTGGAAGGAAGAAGAGGGCGTCTAAAAAGGGTATGTCAACAACCAAATGTTAATTTTCTAATACTGTACACAGGCCTATGACAATAATAGCTTTTGAAAAAACATGCTAAATGTCTTGTAAAGACACAACTTTATTGACTAGAAAACACACACCTCTTTTAATCACACAGGTTCCTGCACATTCATCATGTTTCGCTAGACTGTTTATTGACTAGACATGTTTGTTATGAGGCATGCGATGGATTATTAACTTTCAAGTTTTCCTCAATTCAGAAAGGCGCATTCTCAACCCCCTTGACAGCAGTGACTCTGGCGACTGATGCAGCTGGAGCATCTAGAAATTAATGTAAGTTCTTTGATTTTTCAGAGCTGCTCCTTTTATGCTGAACCTAGAAAGGCCTTGACCCCAAACTCCCCTAAATGTACCTCTTTGTAACTTTAGATAGACCAGCAAATCCCCAGTGATCCCCCGTCCAGTGATCCCCCGTCCAGTGATTCCCCGTCCAGTGATCCCCCGTCCAGTGATCCCCCGTCCAGTGATTCCCCGTCCAGTGAGTTCCCGTCCAGTAAGCCCCAGTCCGGCGAGCCTCAGTCCGGCGAGCCCCAGTCCGGCGAGCGCCTTCCAGTGTCTCCGGCCTGCGCGAGCCCTCCAGTGTCTCCGGCCCGCGGGCTCCCTTCAGAGTCTCCGGCCCGCGGACACCCTCCTGAGTCTCCGGCCCGCGGACACCCTCCTGAACCTCCGGTCCGCGAGCACCTTCCAGAGTCTCCGGCCCACGGGCTCCCTACAGAGTTTCCGGCCCGCGGGCTCCCTACAAAGTCTACTACCCGCGGGCTTCCTCCTGAGTCTCCGGTCCACGGCCGCCCTCCAGAGTCTCCGATCCGCGGCCGCCCTCCAGAGTCTCCGACCCGCGGCCGCCCTCCAGAGTCTCCGACCCGCGGCCGCCCTCCAGAGTCTCCGACCCGCGAGCTCCCTCCAGCGCCTCCGACCCGAGGTCGTCCTCCAGCATCTCCGACCCGCGGCCGCTCTCCAGAGTCTCCGGCCCGTGAGCTCTCTCCAGAGTCTCCAACCCGTGGACGCACCCCAGAGTCTCCGGCCCGTGGACACCCTCCGGAGTCTGATGCACAACCGGACCTGCCTTTGCCGCTCCTGGTGGACGACGGCCCGGCTTATTCGGTCGATGTCAGCCTTAGCGGCGTGCCCGACGCCCGGACCGCCGTCCCCCACGAGCGGCCCCTGAAGGGGGGGGTAATGTCAGGTCAGCATCGGATCTGGTCACGGCCACGCCCCCTCACTCAGACTCACTGCTCGTCTCCCCGTTTGCAATCATTTGATTTATAATTGCTATCTCGCCTCTGCCTCCATCCGTCTGTGTCTGACAATTACAAAGAAAATTTTGAACAATATTGGATAAGTTGTTCTTTAGGTTGGCAGAAGGTCTGGTAAGGTAGGGTTTAGATTGGCAGAAGGTCTGCTGCTAATGCAATGAAAAAGTTGGCCTAACATTTGCCCAACGTGGGATGAGTTGGTTTTAGATTGGCAATAGGTTTAGTAAGCTACTTTTTAGGTTGGCAGGAGGTCTGCTGGCAGGCTAATAAAAACGTTGGCCCACTGGACAAAATCACGTTGGGCCAACGGTGGCACCCAATATTGGCCCAACACAAGGGCTGACATTAGGCCAACGTTGGCCCAAAGTCTGCTTGCTACCAAAGCTTGATATTTTGTGTCACTCCTAGATGATTGTTACAGCACCCACTTTCAGAACCCTTCCTCTAAGCCTTCTGCCACTTCAGACTATAGGCTATAGGCTAAATTGCCTAAGACCTTCAGGCAAGTAGCCTACACAGGACTGATGCTGTGCTCTCTCTCACTCTCCCTCTCCCCCTGTCTCACCGTCACTTCCTTGCACTGCTTCTGAATTTCAGTTGACTGCTTCTCCCACTTGAAATTTGCACAACTGCATGACTCAGGGTACACTTTATATCACTCTCGGGCGTCCAGATAACAAGCATACGTTGGGCCGACGTTGGCCCAATGATGTGACAAATGTCATTTTGGCCGCCGGGGGAATGTTGGGCCGACATCCAGGTGGCGCGTTGCGTTGGCACCATGGTAGGCAAGACGTTGGCTTATAACCAATTGCCAACGGTAGTCTACATTCATTTTCATTTCCTTTTTTATTAACATATGATGAAATTTGTAAATAACCAGTGTCCAAAGTAACGTGCAATTGCTTTTTATTAAATAAACAAAGAAATAACAAAATAAACAGATAATAGAAACAGAGAACGTTCAGGCTTCCATCCTGCGAAAACAAACAAAAAAAGCATAAGTTTATAGCCTATTCCATTGTCTAACACAACGAAAGGCAAATACACTTGCCAACAAGCCTCAATTACTTACTCTGAATCCGAATTCAACTTGCTGGACGAACAATGTACAGCTAAGCCAAGGCCTTGCTCAAGGGCCAGGATTCGAACCCACAATTTTCCAGGCTACTTGCATGCTAGTGAGGTTCCTTAACCACTACGCCACCATCACCCAGTAAGGCTGATTGCTGATCTAAAGTAAACTTGGATAGCTCTTAATGGACTCCTGCACTTTCTTTAACCTTAATTAGGCTAAAGGCAATGGAACAGAGTAGGCTACATTTGAAATTGTCAATTAATAGACCTTTAAGTTAACGCATAACTTGTCATTTTTATGATAGAATATTTTCCGCCATTAAAAACGTTATGGAATGAGCAACGGTTTAAATTTAAATATTTCTTTTCTGAATTTAATTTGCATTTAATTTTCAAAATGCAGTAATTTACTCACTTTGCAAGGCCTAGTCCATGTAGTCAATTGAAGCCAGCATGAGCTGCCAGCTGCTGATTACCACAGGATGATAATGCTACCTATTTACCTTTGAAATAATGTAAAGCCACTGGTTCTTGTCGAGAAAATATCTAACAGGTAGAAAAATATATTTTTCTTCTGAAGTTGTTTAGGCTGTAATTTCTATAAAGATATTTAGTAATGGTTGTTGGATTATTTAGATTTTAATTGAATCATCAACGCTTCTGGGGTAACCTTGTAAACTTTAACTGAGGTAACTAAAGGCAATTATGGAGTTTTTCTTCGGTCAACATTTTAGATCACTTAAATTTCTTTCTTTGATAGCCATTGATAACTATTCTGCTAAGTCAATACAAAACATAGCAAATGAACAGGACATACGGGTTTTAATTATTAGTTATTTAATTATTAATTATTTTTAATCATTAATTATAATTAATGATTTTATTTGAAATGATGAATGTGTTCCTTAGACTTTGTGTCCACTTAAAAAGGTTTGTGGCAATTATAGGCTGGAAGACATGAGGAATTCCAGATTCCAGAAGTATTGTGATTTCAAGTTTCAACCATATCGTTGACAAGATAGATTAACTCAGTGGATACTTTCTCCATAACAGTTTGCCACATAATGTTCAGTTGTGGCTACTCCATTCAGAATTCTGTTCTGTACACACACATTCATCATTTCAGATAAAATCAACAGTAAGGGTCCATTTGACAGCGCCATTGTGAGGGGGGGTCAATCACAAAGCCTCAGGAAGGGGAGTCGGGTCCAGCATCTGCGTCCAGGAAGGTCCTCTGTGATGGGGAGTCGGTCCTGACATGGGCCTCCTGTCCACTCAGGAGGGGAGGGTGAGAGGAGTCCACCGGAATAATGCATTTTTGTGTTCAGGTAAACAGGTTAAACAGAAAAAACTATAAATTTTCTGAAAGCTTGTGATTTAACAAGCACTGAGATTTGTCCCTACTTCCTCCAACCCGTGGTCTGTCAATTCTAATGTATTTCAATGGAACAAAATGCTTTCAAAAGTAATGGGTTTCAATGGGGTGGCTGAAACAACTAGTGCATCACAAAATATTCCCTGTTAACATTCTAATTCACATTCAGCATGGCCAGAACATGCAAAAAAAGTTGGTTTCGTTTAAGAGGTGGGAGGGGTGCACTCGGACCCTATTTGGCCTGTGGCCTACACTTTATTAAATACCATTTTGTCAACTAAACAATATTTTCTGCAATTAGTAATGCCAGCAATATACTGATATATACCTCTTATGACTGATGTGATGCCTAAGGCTGAAAAAGCCTTTTTCTGTCCCCCTCTCCCAAGCCAGTTGAACTGTAGCGCAAGGGCATCAGACAACAGGTGACGCATAATTCGTCTGACGGTATCCCCTGGATTTAGTGTTGGCAGGTATGATGTCTACAGATATAGCAAAAAAAGATGATAGATTGTTTAAATTACACAATTTTTGTTTGTCTTTGTCTACCTGGACGACATTCTGATCTTCTCAAGGAACCTGTCAGAACACACGCAGCATGTCCGCCTGGTCCTTCGTCGCCTCCTGGAGAACTCTCTATTTGTCAAAGCGTGTGAGTGTGAGTTCCATGTGAAGACTGTGGCTTTCCTCAGATACATTGTGGCAGAGGGGAGTATACAGATGGACCCAGCCAAAGTGTCAGCAGTCTTGTCTTGGCCTGTTCCAGACTCCCGGAAGAGACTGCAACAGTTCCTTGGCTTTGCAAACTTTTACCACCGCTTCATACGGAACTACAGTTCTATCACCGCTCCGCTAACGGCCCTGACCAGCTCCAAGCAGCAATTCGTGTGGACCCCAGCAGCCGACCAAGCCTTCCACGCACTCAAGACCCGCTTCACCTCTGCCCCAATCCTCCAGATGCCAGACCCCGAGCTACAGTGCGTGGCTGAGGTGGATGCCTCGGATGTGGGGGTTGGCGTGGTCCTCTCCCAACGATCGGCCTCTGACCAGAAGCTCCACCCCTGCACATTCTTTTCACGCCGACTGTCCTCGGCAGAGCGCAACTATGACATCAGGGACCGGGAGCTGCTGGCAGTCAAGCTCGCCTTCGAGGAGTGGCGTCACTGGCTGGAGGGGGCTACTATCCCGTTTCTGGTATGGACTGAACAGCACAATAGGTATGAAAAACAGCAACCCCTTATTCAGGTCATATGTGAAAGTACTGAACAGTTCTTACATCGTTTGCCTTTTGGCCCCCTCGTCCTCAGATGTGAGGGAGTCCTTTTTTGTGGCCTTAACCAGTTTTTTTCTGGCCTTTTCATAACAATCTGCATTTAAGGGAAACATTTGTTAAACAAAGGCCCCACTTTGTCTCTCTCTCTGTTCTGTATGTGTGTCTACAGGAGGAGGGGCCTCGCCATATTGTTTCAGGACCCTGATAAAGTGCTCATCCCAGGTCTCGTCAGGTTCCTCCTGATTTTGAACTGCCTGCTTCGCCCTTTGCATACTCTTGTATGGCGGCCAGAGTGAAATCTTCTGGTCGACACTCAGCCAGCTGGTGGGGACTACCTCAACTTCATTTTTCATGGTTCTCATGTGTAGAGCATCTATTCCTATCACGGTTCTCATCTGAACAGCACCCATTGAACAGCGGATCTCCGTCACTGCCACATATCATGGTGTCCACCCAATGAATAATCATTCTTCAAACATGTCATGGTATCCACGCAAACTGAGGTATCTCATGCACAATACATGTATGGAATCTACACAGTCCTAGGCGTCCCAGGCTCCGAAGCACATTCCTGCACTAAATCTTGTCTGCACTAAATCTTTCTTGTCTTTCTCTGCCTGGAATGCTTCGGCCTTCTGGGCTACCATTAAGATGTTGCAAACCACCCTTCTTTCATAAGTTAGTATAAGCATTACACCCTCAGGTTAATATTGTATATACCAGAATACTATATTCTTTATGATAATAATTTCCACAAAATACACTTTTATAAGTGATTAAGAGAGGAAACGACAAGTCCTTTTTTATATGGAAAGGCCACCATCTTGTAGTCGATGTCATCTTCTGTTAATATTATTGATGTTTCTCTGGACATTTTTCCTACAACACTAGTTCCCAGTTGAAGGGAGTTAATTGGGTAGTTGTAAAATGGCTGCTGTTGCAAATATTTCTGTACTACAAACGAGGTACTGCCAAGCATTCAACGAATTTCCACAATTCTGAAAGTGGTGTTGGCATACGATATTATGTTATTATTGTGTTGAGTGGAGAGTGTGAATCTGTCACAGGTGTAGTGAGACAGTATAGCAGTGAGACTGGATTGAGGGGAACTAGAGGGCAGACTGACCCTGCTGATACCGGCTTGTTCAGATAGTCGTCTGACAACCTGTTGCAGTGACTTGTTTGGCTTTCTGATTTGTCTTTTTAATTTATACAAGAAATTCTCAAAAGGAAAGGCTGAAATTTGGGGCAATGGGCCAAATTTACTCACACCACTTGCCAGGTGAATCAAATTATGGACATTGTAAACAACAAAATCTCCATAAATCCAAGTAATGCTTATGTAAACGGGGTGAGCATAATATGGATATGGCGATTTACATACATTAGCTTAGGCAGTGTTTTCTTTAGAACAATGGGGCCAGTGTAAAGCAAAAATATTCTGAACTCGGTGGCTTTACACCGATCGAGCTCCCTCAATGACCTTCCCTTTCTGCCAAACTCTTTTTAGGGAGATTCTTCCCCATTCTTATCAGCCTATCTGATATGACCATTAATGAGTGGTTTCCCATTCTAGTTGGGAGTGGGCCTTTCATCCATAGCCATATGAGCTTGCGCACCACTCCCAAGCATACAAGATGCATAAAATCCAGGACAAATTGAGAGACCATACCTACATTAATTTGTAGTAGAGCACTTGCGCCCTCTTTGTGATGGTCAGTATGTGTTTTCTCTCTAAAGTCCTTTGGTCACCTACAGTATTTTGTGAGCTTTCAAAAAACAAACAAACAAACAAAAAAAAAGCAACAGAGTTATTCTAGAGTCGACCAGCTGTACAAAGAGTTTAGCGGAATGCTTGACAACCTAAAAAATAAATTGATTAGATACACCTTGAACAACATTTCCTAAACATAACGAGTGGTGGTTTGGCCCACTGTTGTAACTTGTAGCTTGTGAGTTTCTGAGCTTGGCTCTGTGTTAGTTTTAGGGCAGTAAGGAAAGACTAGCAGGGTGGAGGGGTGAGAACTAGAGGAAGCGGCAGGTGGCCGTGGTCAGCTTTGGTGTCTGGGTAGTTAAGGCTTTGGTTTAACCAAACACCTTCTTGAACACATCACTCACATCCGTTGTAGGAATTGTGAGCTTTAATGTTTTTTAGAAAGGCTCTTGCCGGTGCGTCACACACAAACGCTGAAATTTCAATCCTATACAAATAGGACTGATACTCTAATCCATCAAAAGCAAGCTTTCCCATCTCTGTGACAAAGTCTGAGAGGTACTCATTTGCATCTGATGGTTTGGACTATCCACAGTACACAGTACTTTTGGGTCATCTCGCAAGTTACTGTCATCAATAAAGTCAATGTCTCTGTCTCATCTAAGCTATAATAATCATCTGTCATGTCAACCTCTTCCTGGAAGTGGCGCTCATATCCTCCGAGTCAGTGGTCATAAACCACTCCTCTTCTTCACACTCGCTGTCAGTTTCTGAATCTGAACAGACCGAAACGGCAGGTGACAGCTTGGTGGAAGTTGGTTTGAGGTAGGTGGTACAATTATGTTGTTTTGCCATTGCACTGTCTGTGTTTTTCTTAACGTGTCGTTGCAATGACCGATTAGATAAAATGTTTTTGCTGTCAGCCATACTTAATAAAGATGTTGACAACTAAAATGATGGTACTGCTAGCTGCTACAGCTAACATACGGATAGCATGCTAGCGTTGGCTAGAATATGCTAGCCGATAACGTTACGTCTAAAAGGCAAAACATCACTTTGTGCAGTCAGGCTGGCGGTTGACGTTAAGGTTTTTTTAAATAACGGTAATGTATATGCATCGCATGGCTATTGTTATTGTTACGTGATGTTCTCTCTCGCACAGTCTTTCTTCGCCATGGCAGTCCATATTTGACCAGGACTAATTGCAACAGAAATGGTTTTTGGTGTATGAAACCTTTATTTTATCACGAGACCTTCCCTTATCACATACTAAAAGTAGAGGAATATTCAATTAGTTTTTATATGTGAAAATGAGGATTGTTGTCATGCACGTCACTCCTCAACACTCACTCATCTCTATCTCCACATACTATACAGCACACCCCTCGCCCCCTCCCCTCAACACACAGGTTTTATGTCTGATGGTTGCATAAATTTACCCAATTTTGACAATGTTCCACCATTTAGATTTTAGTATGTGAACAGGGAGGGTTTCATGAACGTCTATACCTACAATTATTTCTGTTGCAAATACTTGCATCCAAAGAGGGCAATGTAGAACTTTGACTGAGGTCTCTCTAAAACATTTTAGACCAATGAAGTAATACTGAGTTACTTGTGTGGGTACAGGTGGTGGTTGGAGTGGGAATGAGTTATGGATAAGGTTGAGTACTTTTCAGACCGATTGACCACCGCACTGCTCTCCTGCTCCTGGAAACCACCTCGGCCAGCCCTCAGACTATGTTCTGCTCTCCTTCCCCCGGTAACCACCTCTGCCAGCCCTCGGACTACGTTCTGCTCTCCTGCCCCGGTAACCACCTCTGCCAGCCCTCGGACCACGTTCTGCTCTCCTGCCCCGGTAACGATCTCTGCCAGCCCTCGGACTACGTGTTGCTCTCCTGCTCCTTCCTGCCTACTCGCTACTTGAAGAGCACCCACACACTCCTTACCCCTGTTCCCTAAATAAACTTTCTTAACGTGACGCTTTTGGGTCCGACTCGTTCTGTTCTCCTGACAGAACGGTCTGACCAAATAACTATGGACCCAGCGCACGTATCCGGTGGTCAAGCCCAGGAACTGACGGAAACCCCCTCCGCTCTGCACCGCCTCGAGATGGCCGAGGGAGAGGTTCGTCGGATGGCGGGTGACGTTGCGTCCCTCCTAGCTCTTGGCCGACAGCAGCAGCTTCAACTCCAGCAGCAACAGCAACAGCTCGCCGAGCTAACGCAGCTGCTAGTCCGGCAGACATCATCCGCCCACCAGCCCTCTGACGGGGTGTCTGCCGCTCCTCCAGTTGCCCCTGCCCACTTCCCACCGGCTCTGCCTGCGGACCCCGCTGCAACCAGCTTCGCCGAGCCCCGTGTTGGAGCCCCCGAAAGGTTCGACGGTGACCCTGCTCAGGTCCGGGCCTTTCTCACGAACTGCTGGCTCATTTTCGAAATGCAGCCGAGGAACTTCTCTACCGAGGTCGCCTTCACCATCAACCACCTGTCTGGACGAGCCCGGCTTTGGGGAACAGCGGAGTTTGAGCGGCAATCTCCTGCCTGTGCCTCCTTTAGTCGATTCGCTGATGAGATGGTGAAAGTGTTCGACACCGGGTCATCCTCCGCCGAGGTATCCAGAGCTCTGATGACGCTGCGCCAGGGGAGATGCACGATCGCGGACTATTCCATCGATTTCCGCACCCTGGCCAGTCGCAGCCGCTGGAACATGGAGGCTATTGTGGATGCCTACCTCCATAGCCTGGCGGACTACCTGAAAGATGAGCTGGTTGCCCACACTCCACCGTCCAACCTTGATGATGCCATTGCCCTGACGGCCCGCATCGACCGGCGAATCCAGGCCAGACGACGGGAGAGGAGTCACCAGGGGCAGCCAATCACCAGCTCCCCCGGAGGGGGTAGCTCCACACGCCCTCTTCGGACGCTCCCTGGTGGTCACCAAGATTCCCCAGAGCCCATGGAGGTCGGTCGGACCTCCCTGTCTGCGGAGGAACGACGACGCCGCCTCACTGCTAATCTGTGCCTGTACTGCGGTGGGGAGGGTCACCGAGTCTCGTCTTGTCCGTTAAAAGGGCGAGCTCACCGGACGTAGGAGGAGTCCGGTTGAGCTCGACAGCTATCCAGTCCTCGGTAAGCCCCTGCTCCAAGCTCACCTTCACCTCGACAGTCATACCCACGTTCTATCTGCCCTAATCGATTCTTCGATCGCTAAAATTATTGACTTTTCTCTCGCTCGGCAGATGGGACTGAGGCTCCGTCAGCTGCCTGCCCCCATTCCTGCCCGAGCTCTGGACAGCCATCTGCTGGGAACGGTTATTCACATCACGGAACCAGTTAAGATGCGGCTCTCTGGGAACCACCAGGAGAGGATCTGTTTTCATCTGCTCCCTTCTCCCGGCCAGCCTCTCATCCTTGGCTACCCCTGGTTGCGCCAGCACAACGCCCGCATTGACTGGCGGACCGGGGCAGTCTTGGAGTGGGGGGTCGACTGTCACCAAACCTGCCTGCTCTCTGCCTCTCCTTCGGCCCGTTCTGTATCCACCTCCTCTCCGCCAGACCTGTCCGGCGTTCCTGAGTGCTACCACTCACTACAAGCTGTGTTCAGTAAGGCCAGAGCATCGTCCCTACCTCCGCACCGGCCATACGACTGTGCTATTGACCTCCTCCCCGGCTCAACTCCTTCCCAGGTCGCCTCTACTCCCTCTCGGCCCCGGAGAGAGGGGCCATGGAGGAATACATCTCCGACGCCCTGGCCGCTGGCATCATTCGCCCTTCCTCCTCTCCTGCTGGGGCTGGGTTCTTCTTTGTGGCGAAAAAGGATGGTTCGCTTTGGCCGTTCATCGATTACCGAGGTCTGAATGAGATTACGGTAAAGAACCGCTACCCTCTGCCACTGCTCAACTCGGCCTTTGAACTACTCCAGGGAGCCACGGTTTTTACCAAGCTTGACCTACGTAACGCGTAGGTTTTACCAAGCTTGACCTGACCTACTATCTGGTGCGGATTCGAGAGGGCAACGAGTGGAAGACGGCATTCAACACGCCCTCCGGTCACTATGAATATCTTGTTATGCCATTTGGGCTTACTAATGCCCCGGGAGTTTATCAAGGACTAGTTAATGATGTGCTGCGAGATATGTTGAATAGATTTGCGTTTGTTTACCTGGACGACATTTTAATTTTGGGGCAATTTTGTCCCAGAGAACGGCCGTCGACAATAAGCTTCACCCCTGCGCCTTTTTTCTCCTGCGGAGAGCAACTATGACATCGGGGACCGGGAGTTATTGGCGGTCAAGCTCGCCCTGGAAGAATGCCGTCACTGGCTGGAGGGGGCGTTGGTTCCTTTCTTGGTATGGACCGACCACAAAAATCTTAGTACAAGTACATCCGCTCTGCTAAGCGACTAAACCTCAGGCAGTCTCGCTGGTTGCTATTTTTTGCCCGGTTCAATTTCATCCTCTCCTATCGCCCGGGCTCCCGTAACGCCAAGCCAGACGCCCTCTCTCGCCAGTTCCAGAAGAAGGACGACTGTTCCCTGACACCGTCCTCCATCCTCCCCAGCTCCCGTGTTATGGCGGCTTTAACCTGGGACATTGAGAGGCGCGTACAGGAGGCTCTTCAGGAGCAGCCCGGTCCCAGCGCTTGCCCCGACGGTCAGTTGTTCGTCCCAGAAACCCTCCGCTCGCAGATTCTTCAGTGGGGACATGATTCACTTCTGGCATGCCATCCTGGGGCGGCCCGCACTGGTCATCAGGTTGCCCAACGTTTCTGGTGGCCGACGATGGACAAAGACATCCGGGAGTACGTCCAAGCCTGCCTAATCTGCAACCAGAACAAGTCTTCCAACCAGCCTCTAGCCGGCCTTCTCCAACCCCTTCCTGTGCCCTCCCGTCCGTGGTCCCACATCGCCATGGACTTCGTCACTGGACTCCCTGCTTCCGATGGAATGACGGTCATTCTCACCATCGTCGACCGCTTTAGTAAGATGGCTCACTTCGTCCCGCTCCCCAAGCTCCCGACAGCTGTGTGGCTTCCCGAAATCCCCTCTCCTGGGCGCGGATGTTGGTGTGGGTGGAGTACGCCCACAATTCGCTTACCTGCTCGGCCACCAAAATGTCTCCCTTCCAGTCCGTCTACGGATACCAACCTCCACTGTTCCCCAGCCAGGAGGGAGAGGTGGCCTGTCCGTCGGCTCTTGCCAACGCTCGCCGCTGTCGATGTACCTGGGCACGAGCCCGGACTGCCCTGCTCCGGGCTACCACAGCCTACTCTGTCAGAGCCAACCGCCGGAGGACTCCCGCGCCCATCTACCGTGTGGGCCAGAAGGTTTGGCTGTCAGCCAAGGATCTCCCCATCCGAGTGGAAGCTCGTAAGCTGGCGGCTCATTTCCTGGGTCCATTTACTATAGAGCGGGTGATTAGTCCTACGGTGGTTCGGCTCCGACTTTCTACCACCATGAGGGTCCACCCCACGTTCCATGTCTCCCGGATCAAGCCAGTCCGTCAGAGCCCGTTGGCGCCGGCTGCACCTCCTCCTCCTGCTCCCCGTCTCTTGGATGGGGACCCCATCTACACAGTGCGACGCCTACTCTGATCCCGGCGGAGGGGAAGGGGCATCCAATATTTAGTTGACTGGGAGGGATACGGTCAAGAAGAGAGGTCCTGGGTCCCGGCCAGGAGGATTCTGGACCGTACACTCATAACCAAATTCCATCATCAACACCCCGACCAACCATCCATCGCCCGGGGTCGTCCAAGGGGTCCTCGCCATCAACCTACTCGGGTGAGTCGACGTACGTCTATACCCGTGTCTAACTCTGTGTCTGCATCTAACCCCGACCCAGAATCAGAGCCTGTGGTGGCGGCGCCATCTGCTGACGAGAGCGAGGCAGAGCAAGAGGCATCCGCCCATGAGGCTATGGACACTGACCGGTCGGAAGAATACAATAGTCAGTCTGTTCCGGTGTTTCCCGTCCTGTCTCCCTCCCTGCCCCGTCCTCTGTTTTCTGTATTCTGCCTGACTGCTTCTTGCTAACGACCTCAGACCGTTTGACCACCGCTCTGCTCTCCTGCCCCGGTAACCACCTCGGCCAGCCCTCGGACTACATTCTGCTCTCCTGCCCCGGTAACCACCTCTGCCAGCCCTCGGACTACGTTCTGCTCTCCTGCCCCGGTAACCACCTCTGCCAGCCCTCGGACCACGTTCTGCTCTCCTCCCCCGTTCCCTAAATAAACTTTCTTAACGTGACGCTTTTGGGTCCGACTCGTTCTGTTCTCCTGACAGTAGTAGAGTTAGGTGCTACATAGTCTAATGTGATTTTAAAAGTTAATAAGTAGTGGTCAGTTAGTGTAGAGTGTAGAGGTAGGGTTATAAGTTGTTCTATTTGTACTCCATGTGTCAGAACAAGATCAAGGGTGTGGTTACCTTGATGTGTAGGTGTGTTTACATTTTGGCAGAAGCCAATGTGATCAAGCAGAGATTGGAAACTAATTGCCAGGCTATTGTTTGCAACATCGATGTGGATATTAAAATCACCTAATATGAGTATGTTTTCTGTTTTAATGACTAGAGAGGACAGGAAGTCAGAGAATTCTGATAAGAATTCAGTGTAGGGGCCTGGAGGTCTATATAATGTTACAATTGTTAAGGGTTTAGCACCATTCCCATCAGGATGAATCAAGTTAAGGACAAGAACTTCAAAAGACCAGCCTTACCAGCCTTTTTATGTCAATTATGAGCCTATGGAGAGGTTTATTATAGGTGAATATGGTAGAAGTTTTAACTTAATGGTATCCCCACAAAACTTCTTCAGCTGATTATTTACATTAAGACAAAACTTTTTTGTATTGGAAGTTTTATGAAATATCATGTATAAATATGTAAATGGAGCAGCATGCATTTAAATATATGCAATGATTATCTGAACCATATGGGAAAACAAGTTAAATAGCTTAACCTATACATTTTCTAGAAGCTTACAGTCTGTACATGTGATTTAATAATGTCCCAGCTTTAATTTAATGTCCCAGCTTCTTCCACACCATGGACAATGCATAGTCCTCTGTAGTACTTGCATTGTATTGAAATGCATTGATTCTTCATGTACACCCATGGGGCTTTAAAAGGTAGTGTATCTTAAAATTGTCTGTGTTAACACAGACTTCCTATCAGTTGTAAGACTAACGTCAGTGTGAAGTTGGTCCAACGTTGGATTTCCACCGCCGACGTTGCCGACCAACACCAACGTCGGCCCAACGTATGCTTGCTATCAGGGGAGCCACTTGGCTATCTAAAAACAGGAGACTCCCGGAGCTACTTAACATGTTGTGGGAATTTCTGTAAGAACAAGTAATATATGTGTGTGTTGAGTGTATACAAGAATAGAATAGTGCATGCAGTAGAGTGGGTGCTATAAAAAGAATGTACAAGAGATTTATGTGCATGACAGTAGACTTCTTTAGAAAACCATGTTGAAACCATGTTTGGAGCATCATCGTAAAAGGACAGAGACTGAGATCTCGTGTAGGATTGGCTCTGTTCCAGCTACATCATCTACTGTTAGAAGTATAAGGTAGACAGATAAGGAAAAAGGTTAGAATGGTTGAGGATTATCGTTGTATAGCCATTCTCTCGGTGAACGCAATAAAGACTTGGTTGAACAAGACAAATTTCTCTGCTACTTTGGGGTTTTCTAGGAAACTTCTCCACAATGTCTGCTAGATGAACTGCGGCTTTGATAAGTGCAATTGAATCCCTACAACACATGCTACCGAAACTCGCTAGAGCCCCATATGCTTTCTCAGAGCTTCACTGGTGCTGTATGAGCAATTTACCACGTCTCCGAACTCAAAATGATTTTCACTCTTTCTAAACATCGGCTTATCTTTGTAAAATACTGAGTAGCTTGCCAGTGAAAAGACACGGTTTGCGCCACACACTACACTACATAGCAACATAATATGATAAACAAAAACACAAATTCCTTTGCCTTAAGGCTCTGGGATTGTTGGTAGCAGACAAACTGTTGCAATGCAACCTTGACGTGACATTCTATCCCTGCGTGGCCCAGAGTTTGCTCCAGGTTAGCAAAAATCTGTTTGCCCTAGGAGATGAGGATCGCAAAAGCGAAACGAATAAAAGATAACAAAAGTGTGCATCTCTGACTTCTCCGTGACCTACACAGTTCAACAGCAACGATTATTCAAAACCATCGTGTTAGTATCCTATGGCGTTTTCGGGATGGAAACGAGGGCGGGATTTTCAATTACGTTT
Source organism: Tenualosa thibaudeaui (assembly GCA_027481765.1). Lineage (NCBI taxonomy): Eukaryota > Metazoa > Chordata > Actinopteri > Clupeiformes > Clupeidae > Tenualosa > Tenualosa thibaudeaui. Next base: position 23,404,121 of record JAIFZK010000001.1, read on the forward strand.
TGACGACACTGTAGAGGTCTATTACATAGAAGCGCTGTATGTCAGATTTTTGTATTTGAGCAATCAAGTAAGAATTTAGATAGGCCTACATTTAGATAAGAATTAGAATTATAAGTATTTTCCCTATTGCATTTACACTCACACATACATATTCATGTTTGATAATACGTTTTCCCTTCTGAATTTATTTTGTTCATTTTCTTCACACACCCTTCACAAACTGTTATTGACATGTTATGATATTGCGTATAATAAAGTTAGTAGTAAAGCGTATAGTTAAGAGTGAAAAGAATTTCTATGCTACACCCTCAATGTTGTTTTTTGATTACCCATATGCAGGAATAAACATCTTCATCCACCATCTGGGAATCTTTATTCAGACACAGCACAACGCAGAAGCCATCAGACATTGGGACCAGTAACAACACTTCAGACTTCTTATGCCTTGCCTCATTTCGTGCGTTGGCAGTACTTGCTATAAAGTGCTAGGCCTAGCCTATATAAATAAATATTGGGGCGATCAATATTGGGCTAGACTCATGTTACGTGTATACAAACTGAAGCCAGTAAAATCGGACGGCGACGCTATGTTTGACAGAAAACACATTCAAGCCATTTTACCAAAGGTGGCAGCATAACGAGAAAGCGATTTAGGCTAAACAGCATCATTATTACAGTATTTTAAGAAGGTGACGTACTATACGCAACGCATTTTGAATTAATTTTACAGCTCTGATAATTGGGACCATTGGTGGATGTTGCAACTGCATGGCCTCTGCGTCGTAGCGTGGCTGGTCTTTGTGTCTATAGTAACTGCTTCTCTACGCAAGCGCACGAGCTTGCAGAGGAAGATATGAATAGGCTATGGCATAGAGTTTCTTAACAGCGTTACTGGCGAGCTGAAATAGAAATGGCTCTCATCCCTTCACAGATATTGAGAATTGCAATACTACTCTCGTATTTTTCTGTTCTTTGCAATTATAAAGCCATCGACATGCCGGCTCATCAAACCTATGGTGGTAGCTGGAAGTTTTTAACGTTCATAAATCTGGTAAGTGTTCAGTTTCACCGATGGGAATTTTATGACACTGTCCCAGTGTTCGCACTAAAAACCCGCTTGTGTACAAAAAGGTTTGCAATGTTTTTGAAATGATGCTCCCGCTAGCGTACGTGACATGGAAAAATAGAAGCACTCAAAAGATTTAGCACATTACAGATTGAGGTGACGATTAAATAAGTATATGGTGTGTATGGCTAACGCAAGAATGGTCATGTTAGAACTACTCGAAATCAATGTCTATATAAACAGTCATTGCTCGAAATTAGGCTACTCTTATCAAAGAATAGGCTATAAAAGCCTTTTGCTCTTATTTTACAACTGTTGGCGGCGCTATGTGCCTCAGATTAACTATGAACTATCGGAACGACTGCAAACTGTACAGTACGAGTCGCATGGTGTTAGAGGACTAGCTGAAGGTAAAAATGTGCGCTTCTCAATATTGCTGAGGCTATAGCGAAGTCATACCCTGTGCCCTTCACAATAGTCTGTCCTCTTTCAGAACTACATTGCTTTGACCTTCCTCAAGTTTAAGATGACAAAACGTTGCAAACGTTGCAAACGGGGAATGCATCATCATTCCCCATAGGCCTTATGTTAAAGATTCATACATACATTCATACGTATACACATTTTAAACAACATAAACTACATTTTCTGAAAGCCTATTATCTTATCTACCTTATTACCCTAGGGATTTAACACGCATTGAGACTTGTCCCAACTTCCTCCATCTCATGGACTATCCATAGCTTTCTGATGTATTTCAAAAGAATTAAATGGCTTTGAAAACAATGGTTTTCAATGGGAATCGGTGCATCCCAAAACCTTCACTGTTAACATCTAAATTCACATTCAGCATGGGCAGAGCATGGGGGGGTGGGGGTGGGGGGGGGTCTTTACTGATACCGTTCCCAATACCGTGAATGGGAACAGTCTCTGGCTACTCTACTGAAAAGTAACAGAAGCAAAAGACTCACAGGCTACCTATATTGTGCAAATTGTGATAGTAGGCTATGAATTAACAGAGGTAGCTTGATTGCATCCCTGGTGGCAGGGGACATTCTGGGAACGTTGTGCAAAGTTCCCTAAAAGTTCTCTAAAGGTGATAAAGGTACCCAACCCATTGAGGACATTCTTAAAACGTAATTTACACACTTTTGCATGTAATGACAAGCTATGAACTAATGCTTCAATATTTTCAGAGTAGGCCTAATGAAAAATTACTTTTATGATGTGAAAAAGTAAAAAGATGATGTGTAGGTAGAACAAGTAGCTTTGGGAATTGCAATTTGGAGAAATGCACCAAAGTGACTGTAACATGGTGCAATGGAATAAGGATATATAGCATTGCTGTGATGAGTTGCTTGTTCCTTACCATCCTCACTCATAGATTTCAGACCATTTGATTAATGAATGTTACCTAATATAAAATAGACACTATAATAGGCTTAAAGTAGAATTTTGGAGGAGAAAAATAGGACCAAAAAAATAACATTGTTCACATTGTTTTGAGAACGTTCTGGGATCCATACAGTATCAGCCTAAAGGGAACATTCTTTATTGATGGTCCACAGAAAATTCCCAGGTTGTCCTGAACATCCCCTGAAAATCCCCAAAATAACATTCCCTTAACCTTTAAGGAACTCCACATCATGACCATGTGGGATCGTTTTATCCCCCAGTGAAGCTGAGCTTCCCTGGAAATTATAGGGAAATCAACAGTAAAATCATGTTAGGTTATGACCTAGGATAAATTACCATCTTGCTGAAAATTTTATCCAACAATGTTGATCCAGATTAAGAGTTAATAGTCTGTATAATTAGCCTACAATTGTAACCTATTAGTATATTTTATTGATAAACTTTGCTTGCTGGCATTGCTTACTGGCAATTGTGGGGAGGCAGAGCTTCCCTTGTAGTTTTCTAATAGCTGCCTCTGGTATTGAGTTTGGGAATATGTTGTCATATCGCAGAGAATTGTGGGACATGTGGGCATGGTTCCTACTAGACAGATAGGTTACTGTACAGTTTCATATCGTTCAATGATGACCGTAAAATTGATTCAGTGAATTTGTGCGCCTCAACACCTGCCTGGGAAATCTAAACTTGTCAGATTTACCCTCAGTATTGTTTCCTCAGTCATCATGTTCATTTTAACATCAAAGACTGAGAATTTCAATCTAACAAAGCCAGGCTTACAGTTAGCAGGTAACAACACTAACATTACCTAGGGAGTAATAGGGACAGCTAATGCATTAGCATGCTATCCTCCTATGACTTCACAAACTATCATCACTGCAATCAGCATTGTTTGCTACAAGTTCAGTACACACATCAGTTTGATTTCAACTATAGAATTAAATGTGAAACTTGTCGTATTACTTATGTAAAGTGCACCATTGCTCTAGATCCCACTTCTTTAGATACATGCCTGTAGCTGATGTTAGCAGATGGTATGGTATAGATGGTATCGATGGTATTTTTAGTATATAGTAAATATCTAGTATATTTAGTATATGAATAGTAAATAGTATAGTAAATATCTAGTATATTTAGCATATAAAGCAGATATTAGTAAGTGCTCTTTTTCGCAGATGTAAATAAACATAATAGAAGTATTTGTACAACCAGCAGTTGCAGCCTGGTAATGCCATTGTAACATTGGCACAGAATATACCTCACAGATACTGATCTATGATATTTATAAACTTTATTTTATTAAGGTATCACTCGTTTGTCCTCACATTGAGCTTATAGGTATCACACACTTGCTCACATAACTGTCAATTAGTTTTGTTCACCTCTCTGTGTCAATTAATGCTCCCATAAGTAATCACTTTATATGTATATGTTATCATTGTATATGTTAGTCAGTGTTCGGTGTCCCTAAATATGGCCGCTGCCACACTTGTGTGACGTAATTGCCCGAACTCAATATTCTATATTTACAAATACTGTAGTGTTTTTGAACTTTTTCTATAGTTTTACTTCAGTAAAATATAGTATACTTAGTTTTAGCACTACCGTATAACTACAGTATACTATATACTACACTTTTATTATACTTTTATATAATACTACAATACATATAATACATATACTTTTATTATACTTACTATATAATATTACAATTATGATACAAATATGTAGTACACTTTATGATATGATATAGTGTAGTACTACATTATATATATATATATATATATATATATAATGGCATTCGCATTATAAAATTCACAATCCCATTATAAAATATGTGTGCTAAATTTTTTATTTAAATTTGACAGAATTACATCTACACTTTCACATTATGAATGAAACGACACCTTATTGAGGATTTAAGGTTGCACTGGCTAGCGTAGGTAGGCGAGGTTTGTTGTACCTAGAAAATATGAATGGGGGAGGTGGTAGCGTAGCAATTAAGGAACCTGAAATTTATTAACAAGCACTTCCAGAACAGGTGCATATTTGCATTTCACTGCGTTTGCAGTTCAATTAAGACCTTAAGACCTGTGTTCTTTCTTTTTTTCTTCTTGTTCTTACTGCTTGTGCATTGACTCAACTGAAGATCCTGTAAATCAGAATAAAGCTTAGTTCAACAAATGCTGAAACAATATGCCAATACAACTTTTTTACTGTTGTTTTTTAAGGCTTAACAGGCAAGGCTGATTTTGTACATATCGAAATTCCCCTAGAGTCGCAGATTTAAAAAAAAATTAACTACATTCTCCAATACATTTGGATTTGTTTGCAAAAAAAAGAATAGGAGCCAGCGATCATTTTAAAAGGGTTATGTTGACTGACAAAGTAATAAACATAATTTTGGTTTCATTCAGTTTTGTTTTTTGTTTTTGCACTAGCTTGCCATCTACAAGTTGCTTGTAACTGCAATTAGCAGCGCCAGGTAGGCCTGTTGCGGTTAGGGAATTTCGCCTGCAGTGCGTCATAGCGGCTGTTAATTAGGGTACTAAATTACTGAACTCATAGTATATATAGTAAAGTAATAGTAGTAGCTTATTATTATAATATAGCTATTAAAAAGAAACATGACAATGTTATAACAGACTTTAGTTTATTGAATTTCTGGAATGTCTGAAATGCAAATAACAGCATCTTACTGAAATAGAAAAAAAAAGTGGCCGTTTCTTAAAAACACAACAAAAATAAGATAGCAAAAATCAATTCAGCAGACTTTTAAGGCTAAGTCTTTTGCGTGGAAATAACAGCGTTGTGAAGATAACAGCTGAAATGAAAAGTGCCCGTCCTTTTAAACAGGCTATACAAGACACTTTCACATAACAAATTAATCTCCTTGAGCATATAAAGAAATAAATTATACCTGGGCAATGTCCTTGTTGCTTGCGAGAAAAACCAACACCGCTTCTTCATCTAATATCTCCTCAATCAGCATGCACTTTGCCTTTTCCCTGTCATCATAAAAATTTTTGCATTAATTTTTACACTTTATATATATATAAAGGCATTCACATTAAATCCCATTATAAAATATGTTCGCTAAATTTTAAATTTAAATTTGACAGAATTACATCTACACTTTCACATTATGAATATCTAGGGTCCAACAAGCAGGTCTCTGCCAAACATTTTTGTAAGGCAGCTGGTACTTCTACAGAACACTGCACATCTTGTGCTTGATGTGCGGGGTTTGGAGCTCCATTTGCACTTTTGCCAGATCTCTCCAGATTTGCCATAACGCACCCACCAAGGAGTGACAGAGGCCCATAGCTCGGGTTGTACAATTCTTGACGCTTGCCATTTGTCACTGCTAGATGTAAATTATGTCCAAAGCAGTTCAGCCACGTCCAGTTCATTTTTTTCACTGCTGTCACCATTTCTTCAACCAGGTACTGTGTAACAGCTTTTGTTAGGCATGTATGTCTGTCATGTATGGCCTCTTAGTACCGCGGTGATTCAATTTTGTGGTTATTGCAACAGCCCTAGCGCCAGGGGCTGCCAAGAGAGTTCATTCACCTGATATTGAGCCATTTAACCATCAAAGCAACTACAAAGCTGGTCAATAAACCTGAAAACGGCATAAAATGTTGCCTGGTGTGCCTTTAGGAATACTGAAAACTCAGATAACCCATGTGTCAAACAACAAAGTTCCTTAGGTTCCTTAAGAAAAGAGGTTTAAAGTACAGGGAGTTTGATCAAGTGCTTTAAGGATATGTATGGCCCTTGAGTGTAAATCTGATATTTATCATGAGTCAAATTATGACTTTTCGTGCTAAAAATCTTAAAAGTTATTCTCAAAGCTGCTGAGACCTACTTTTAGTTAGGAAAAATTACAACTGCTACAATAAGGTAAAAGCTCTGTTGCTATGGTCCCATGCACAAGCCTGCTTGCATTACATCCGTGATTGGCTGATGAGTGACAGGTCTGTACAGGTAGGGCATGTGCTGTGCTATGGTGCTGCGCTGCTGTGCAGTGATGTGTGAGTGATGACAGAGATGAAACTACAAAACTACAAAAAAACTCTAATGGGATACACAATGAATTAACATTAAGATTTGCATAGGTAAGAAGTACACTAATTGAATTTGTTAATGAATAAAGTATATACAGATCTATATATGTAAAAATATATGTACAGGAGAGAAAGGGAGACACGTATGTATGTAGGGATGCTCAGTGGCCACCATGCCTCACAGCTGGGGCCAACAGCAATGGCAGTCCTTCCCAATAAGAGAAGTGATAATTTACCGATAATTTCCCTAACTATGGGGCGCAGTAAAGAAGAAGGTAAGTCAAGACTTGTTCAGTGTGTGTGTATGTGTGCGTTGGGCGGGGATTATTCCACAAGAGAGGCGCACGCCTATTATCATAACTTCAGTTTTATCAGAGTTTAAACATAAGATTTTAATGTCTCGGAGGCAGGCATCAAGATTAGTTATTGCCATACTATCATTAGGCCTTAGGCTTTATCATTAGGCTTCATAAGCATTAGAAAATAATTCTATTTACACTATGCTCAAAAACAGCCAGGGGAGACTGTCAAAAACATGTCAGACAAATAGAAAACCAACCAGAGATCTAAAAAACGAGGAGGGACCATCATGTCACAATGCTAAAACTCTGTTTTCTCTCAGTTTTTTTTAGAAATCTCCATTTTGGCTGGAGTTTTCAAAGGTAGTCGTAGCGGTTGCTATAAAATTGCATAGGGTTAAGCCTATCTTGAATGTTCCTGCACGGAACTCCTCTTCTGATTCCAACAAGTGAATATATACAGCCATGTCAGTAACACTGAAAACCTCTAACTTAAATCTCCTCCAGGGTTGGTTAATATTAACTCGCAATCCAGGTTCATCCTGTGTTTAAAAGAGACTTAAATTTAATCTGAGTTTAAGTGGGATATTAAACCTGAGATTATCCATGGTTTAGATTTAACTAGAGATTAATGTAAATGTAATGTAAATTAATGTAAATTTAAACTAGGTTTAAGTTTGGTGCAACATAATTGAGCTCAGGCGAGTACGTCACATAATGGTGGCGGTGGCCATATTTAGGGACACTGAACATCGCCCATAGCATAATACAGAGATTACTGATGGGAGCATGAATTGGCACAGAAAGGTGAACAAAACTAATAGACTCACTTATGAGAGTGTGAGATACCTGGGACTTCAACATGAGGACAAACAGGTGATACCTAATTAAAATAAAGTTTATAAATATTGTAGATCTATTTCTGCGAGGTGCATGTTTTGTGCACTGTAACATTGACTCAATGGCATTACCACGCTGCAAAGTGCTGGCTGTAAAAAACTTTTTTTTTATTAAATGTATTTACATCTGTTGGGATAAGTGGGCACAGGTGTATCATCGTAGAGATCATTGTCATTATCATGAGATCATGCATTTTGGGATCTTAGGGTTCTAGGAGGGTGATAAGGGACAAGTAAGTAAGTAAGTATATGTTGGCGCATCGCCCTTGAGGGCTTTGTAAGTTAAGAGGAGTATTTTAAAATCAATTCGGAGCCAATGTAAGGAAGCAAAGATATGATCATATTTTTTAGTCCTGGTGAGTGTTCAGGCCGCAGCATTTTGTATTAGTTGTAGGTTTTTGATACAGGTACTACTACACCCAGAGAACACAGCATTGCAATAATTGAGCCTGGAAGTAATAAATATATGCATTCATTTTTCAGCATCCTCAAAGTATAGGAACTTTCTAACCTTCCTCATAGGTGGAAAAAAGATGTTTTTGAAATTGTTTTACATGACTATTTAGAGAGAGGTCCTGGTCAGTAATTACCCCAAGGTCTTTAACTTTTGTGTTACATGACAGTGACAGGCCACTGAGTAAGTTTTGGTAAAGGGGTAGAGTGTTGGTAAGCTGTTTAGGGCCAATCATAACTTGAGTATTATCAGAATTTAAACATAGGTAATTATTAATCATCCAGGTTTTTATGTCTAGGAGACAGGCATCAAGTCTAGTCATTGGTATATAGTCATTAGGCTTCATAGAAAGATAAAGCTGGGTATCATCAGCATAGGAGTGGAAAGTAATGCCATGTTTCTTTATAAAAGATCCTAAATGATGGATAATGACTCATTATGAGCATGTACAAAATGGTAACGATCAGAGAGGTATAATTTGAACCAGGCTAATGCAGAGTCTTTGATGCCTATCATGTGTTCTAGCCTCTGTAGTAGGATACCATGGTCAATAGTGTCAAAGGCAGCACTAAGATCCAATAGGATTAATATTGATATATATCCATTATCAGATGTGATAAGGAGGTCATTGAAGACTTTAACTAGGGCTGATTCTGTACTATGATTAGCTTTAAAGCCTGACTGGAAGGTTTCCTGGATATTATTTTCATTTAAAAGCTACAGATTTGCTTAAACACTATTTTTTCAAGTATTTTTGATACAAATGGGAGGTTAGATATGGGTCGGTAATTAGCAAGGACATCAGAATCAAGGTTTGGTTTTTAATCGATGGTTTAATAACAGATGTCTTGAAAGATTTTGGGACATGCCCAGCTATGTCATTTATAATTTTAAGAATTGTCTCAGCCAATAGAGGGAGAACAGCCTTAAGAAGATCAGTTGGGATAGGATGCAAGTTTTAAAGAGGAATTTCAGATTATTTTTATTATTGTGTGTGATTTGGCATTGTTAAGTGCTGTCTCGTATTCTTTTAAGCTATCTTTCCAAGCAAGGCGGAACACTTCCAGTTTAGTAGCATACCATTTCCTTATAAGTCTATGTGCAGCTTGTTTCAGTTAGCGAGTCTGTGTGGTATACCATGGGGCAATTTTTTTTTGTTTCCTAGTTTTCTTTTTGAGTGGTGCAATGATGTTGAATGTGGAGTATAGTACATTTATAACCCTATCAGTTAATTGATCAACTTGGGTTGGGCTTGGCGTAGAGCCTTCTAATGCAGGGCTATATTGGCTCAGCAGAGGCTCAAGGAGAGACGGAATTTTTGCTATGAAGTCATCTGTGGTTTTGGGAGTTATGTTTCTAGAGTAGTAGAGTAGAGTTTCTAGTAGAGTAGTAGTTAGGTGCTACATAGTCTACTGTGATTTTTAAAGTTAATGTAGTGGTCAGGTAGTGGTCAGTTAGTGTAGAGTGTTGAGGTAGGGTTGTAAGTTGTTCTGTTTGTACTCCATGTGTCAGAAGAAGATCAAGGGTGTGGTTACCTTGATGTGTAGGTGTATTTACATTTTGGTAGTAGCCGATGTGATCGAGCAGAGATTGGAAACCACTTGCCAGGCTATCGTTTGCAACATGCATATGGATATTAAAATCACCTAATATAATTATCTTTTCTGTTTTAATGACTAGAGAGGACAGGAAGTCAGAGAATTCTGATAAGAATTCAGTGTCAGGGCCTGGAGGTCTATATAATGTTACAATTGGTTTAGCACCATTCCTATCAGGATGAATCAAGATAAGGACAAGAACTTAAAAATATTTAAAAATAAAATCAAGCTTAGGGGCCATGATGAGATTTGAATTGTGAATTGTGGCTACTCCGCCACCACAGCCATAACAACGTGGTATGTGATAATTTAGATGACTTGGGGGGGTGGCTTCATTTAGTGGGAGGTATTCATCAGGTTTCTGAAAGACGAAGTATGTCAATTTGATTATCAGAAATAAGTTAATTTAATAAAGTCGTCTTTGAGGAGAGCGAGCGAATATTTAATAAGCCAAATTTCTGTTGTGATTTCTGGCTATATTGTTTTTTTGTTTCTGGTTTTATTTTTGTGAGGTTGGTATAATTTATATCCCTACCGGGTCGTTTTGAAAACGTTTTAGTCGCGGACACTCTCACTGTCTGTCTGCTGCTAGGGTGATGGCGGGGCGGCAGAGAACTGTGTAGAACTGCCACCTGGACCAAACTCTGGTATAATAATATATTATTGCTTTTATATTATAGTATAATTTCTGCAGGAGCAATATGATTCAGCCACGGACCTCATCTAACTATCTCCACGAATTACTGCTGAAACATTTTTTTCCAATTAGAAGTTGAGAACAGCTTAAAACAGCCGTGTTTGCATACTAAACTATGTATTGTTTTACTGTTACTTCTGAAGCTCGTCAAACAATGCTTTCTAACATGTGTTTCAACGATGATGACCTAGCAACTAACAATTCAATTTAATTATCAATTAAATTTAAGAATTTTATTTATACAGCACCTTTTACAATTTTATTGTCTCATGGCGCTTTACAGCAAGGAGCACCCATGAGCAACAGGAACAAGGAAAAATTGTGGTAGATAGTCTTGGAAGAAACTAGGGATGCAACGGTAGATGTGCCCATGGTCCAGTACACGTCCCGGTTCCCCATTGTAACGGTATGGCTTTCGGTATTTTCCCAAAAAAGGGAGGTTATAAAATGGGTCTCTGTAGGTCTACTAAGCCTGCAGTTCATTATCAACTATTAGTTAAGGGTGAGGTGTCCGCCAATTTGATTCAAACTTCTTTTATTGATATTTCATAGAATTTAAGTTTTGCTGCCTAATGTGTACTGGAGGGGGACAGACAGCTTATTAAAACCAAAAATTACAGGCATTTTCCCACAACGTGATGAAATATTCTGAGCCCGTAAATATCCTGTAGTAGATATAATTTTTATATTGGCTTACTTCCAAAATAAGGCTCTTTAGGAAGCAAATCTGACATGATTTCATCTTGCTAACTTCATGTTTGGAAATGCTTTGTCAGAAAACATGTTGCATCACTAACAAAAAGCCTACCTTCAGCTGAGCTAAGCTGCTCTCTCTTTCACTGGACCACTTCTTGCATGAAGAGCGCTGATTGGTTGAAAGGACATGCAGAGTTCCCGACATGTCCAGGACCATTTGTGAGGGCTTGCCGCATGATGAGATGTTTTGGAAAACTACATAACAGATTCATATTTTAATAATGAATTGAAATACCACTATTCACATCTGTTGTTGTAGGGGGCATATTGCTTAGTTCAATATAAAACCGAGAACTGTTGCATCCTTAGAAGAAACCTTGTGTCAGAAAACCGGACAGACAGAAGGCAGACCCAATAGCGTACGTTCTCAAACACTAGTTTATTGAGGATTAGGGGAAAAGGGGGAAAAGGCAAAGCGCCCCGAGAGGGGCGGACTGGTGTCCGGGGAGACGCTCGCCCGAGCGCGGAGTACAGGAGCCGGGGAGTCCCAGGAGGTGGACTGAGGCACCGGAGCGCCTCGATGCGACCAGGCGGCTGCAGCAGAGACGCGCAGGGTAGGTTAACGCGCCGTTCGGAAAGGGCAGAGCCGAGCAGAGTTGAGGGACAGGCAGGAGTCGAGACCAGGGGGCAGCAGAGCAGAGTCGGGGGACAGGCAGGAGTCAGTGACCAGGAAGCGGCAGAGCAGAGCAGAGTCGGGGGACAGGCAGGAGTCAGTGACCAGACTGGTGGGGTGAAACTAATAATGAGGTAAGTGAAACCGCGAAGACTAGACGGAAAAAAATCCAGAAGAACCCAAAGATTCGGAGAGACACCGTGACAGAACCCCCCCCCCCCCCAAGGGACGGCCCCAGAAGTCCCCCAGAGCAGGAGAAGGAAAGAGAGAAAAGGAAACACCAACCGGGTGGGAGGAGGGGAGCGGAGGTGGGGTCAGAACTCCTCGGACCGATCCGAGAGCTGGTCATCGTCCTCCTGTGCAGGTCGGGTGCCCTTGGCAGGTGGAGCAGGTGCCGGAGGGTGAGGAGCCGAACCGGGCCGGGAGGAGCCCCTAGGTCGACCCCGACGGAGCTGGCTAGTCGGGATTTTGGCGATGAAAATCCACGATGAGGGTGCGGTCCAGGATCCTCCTGGTCGGAACCCAGGACCTTTCCTCGGGACCGTACCCTTCCCAATCCACCAGGTACTGGAGACCCCGGCCCCTCCGTCGGGATCGATTGGAGACGCCGGACGGTGTAGACCGGATCCCCATCCAGTAGACGGGGAGCGGGAGGCGGAGGCTCCACAGGGGTCCGGGGCTCACCCGGACAGGCTTTACCCGGGACACGTGGAAGGTAGGGTGGATGCGCATGGACACCGGAAGCCGGAGGCGGACCGCAGTGGGGCTGACAACGCGCTCCACCATGAAGGGCCCCAGAAATCTGGCTGCCAATTTCCGGGATTCGACTCGGACAGGGAAGTCCTTGGCTGACAACCAGACCCGTTGACCCACTCGGTACGCCGGGGCAGGGGTCCTCCGACGATTGGCCCCGGCGGAGTAGGCCGGGTTGGCCCTCCTGAGGGCATTGGCAAGAGCCGAAGGGCAGGAGGCTTCTCCCTCCTGGCTAGGGAATAGCGGGGGCTGGTACCCATACACACACTCAAATGGAGACATCCCGGTAGCAGAGCAGGTGAGGGAGTTGTGGGCATATTCGACCCACACCAGACGGCTGGCCCAAGAGAGGGGGTCCCGGGAGGTCACACAACGCAGGGCCTTCTCCAGCTCCTGGTTTGCCCGTTCCGACTGTCCATTGGATTGTGGGTGGTAACCGGATGTGAGGCTGACCGTAGACCCCAGTAACCGGCAGAACTCCTTCCAGAATGAGGAGGTGAACTGGGGACCACGATCGGAAACAATGTCCTGGGGTATGCCATGAAGGCGAAAGACATGCTGCTGGACTGTCTGCGCGGTTTCCTTCCCAGAAGGGAGCTTGGAAAGAGGGATGAAGTGGGCCATCTTGCTGAATCGGTCAACCACAGTGAGGATGACCGTCTTACCCTCCAACGCAGGCAGTCCAGTGACAAAGTCCAAACTGATATGGGACCAGGGACGGGATGGCACGGGCAGAGGCTGGAGAAGGCCGGCAGGTGGCCTGTTAGAGCTCTTGTTCCGGCTACAGACAGGGCAGGCCACCACGTATTCCCGGACCTCCCTCTCCAGGTCGGGCCACCAGAACCATCGGGCAATCTGATGGCTGGTGCGAGTTGCCCCAGGATGACAGGCCAAGAGGGAGTCGTGTCCCCACTGCAGGACCTGAGAACGGAGAGCCTCGGGGACAAAGAGGCGACCCTCCGGGTAGGAACTGGGGCCAGGATGTTCCCCGAGGGCTCTCTGCACCTGTTCCTCGATGTCCCAGGTGAGTGCCGCCACGACTCGGGAACCAGGGAGGATGGAGGCTGGCCCCTGCAGGTTGTCCTCTTCCTTCAGGAACTGGCGGGAGAGGGCGTCCGGCTTGAGGTTGCGGGAACCTGGGCGATAAGAAAGAGAGAAATTAAAACGGGAGGAAAATAGGGACCAGCGGGATTGTCGGGGGTTGAGTCTCTTAGCTGATCGGATGTACTCCAGGTTCTTGTGATCAGTCCAAACGAGGAAGGGCACGGACGTCCCCTCCAGCCAGTGACGCCACTCCTCCAAGGCCAGCTTGATAGCGAGGAGTTCCCGGTCCCCGATGTCATAATTTTGCTCCGCAGGGGAGAGCCGGCGGGAGAAGAAGGTGCAGGGGTGCATCTTGTTGTCCTCCCGGTGCCTCTGGGAGAGGACCGCCCCTACCCCTATATTGGAGGCGTCCACCTCCACTATGAATTGCCGCTCGGGGTCGGGCACCTGGAGGATGGGCGCTGAAGTGAAGCGGGTCTTGAGGAGGACGAAGGCGCTGTCGGCGGCCGGCGTCCAGACAAAGGGATGCTTGGTACTGGTGAGGGCCGTGAGGGGGGCAGCGACGGAGCTGTAGTTGCGGATGAACCGCCGATAAAAGTTAGCAAACCCCAGAAATTGCTGAAGCTGTTTACGGCTCTCAGGGACAGGCCAAGAGGTAACCGCCGACACCTTTGCAGGGTCCATCTGAAGGTTACCCTCTGCCACGATGTACCCCAGGAAGGCCACGGTCTTAACGTGAAACTCACATTTCTCCACTTTGACAAAGAGCGAGTTCTCCAGGAGGCGACGAAGGACTAGACGGACGTGCTGCTTGTGTTCCTCCAGGGACTTAGAAAAAATGAGGATGTCGTCCAAGTACACGAAGACAAAACGGTCAAGCATGTCGCGCAGCACGTCGTTAAGTAGTGCCTGGAAGACGGCGGGGGCATTGGTCAACCCAAACGGCATGACCAGGTACTCGTAATGTCCATTAGGCGTGTTGAACGCCGTCTTCCATTCGTCGCCCTCCCGGATTCTGACAAGGTGGTAGGCGTTCCTGAGATCCAGCTTAGTAAAGACCGTGGCCCCCTGGAGAAGTTCAAAAGCGGAAGACAGGAGGGGCAGAGGGTAACGGTTCTTTACCGTGATTTCGTTGAGTCCACGGTAGTCGACGCAGGGACGAAGGGACCCATCCTTCTTTCCAACAAAAAAAACCCCCGCCCCGGCAGGAGAGGAGGAAGGGTGGAAGATGCCCGCAGCCAGAGAGTCAGCAATATACTCCTCCATGGCGCACCTCTCAGGGCCGGAGAGGGAGTAGAGACGCCCACGAGGAGGTGCGGCTCCAGGGACCAGGTCTATAGCACAGTCATAAGGGCGGTGAGGCGGCAGGGAAGTAGCTTTGGTCTTGCTGAAGACGTCTCGCAGGTCGTGGTAACAGCAGGGAACTCTGGAGATATTGGGAGGGACCGTGGAGGGTGCAGACGGGACAGGTGGGGCAGCCGCACCAAGGCACGACTGATGACAGTCCAACCCCCATTCTAAGATAGTGCCCCTCCGCCAATCAATGCGGGGGTTGTGCTGTCTGAGCCAGGGAAGGCCGAGGACGACTGGTTGTCCAGGGGAGGACAGGAGGTGAAACCGGATCCTTTCCTGGTGATTCCCCGACAACAGCAACCCCAATGTCTCTGTGACAGAAGTGATGTGACCCAGAAGATGGCCATCCAGGGCCCGGGCAGGGACAGGAGCTGGAAGTTGGTCGAGCTTTACCCCCATCTGCTGGGCGAAAGAGGAGTCCATAATATTGGCCTCTGAACCAGAGTCCACCAGGACGGTTAGCGATTGCGTACGAGAGGGGAGTGGCCTGTCACCTCTAGGGGCACTAGTGGAGGTTGAGCTCAACCGGACACCCCCTACTTCCGGCGAGCTCGATCTTTTAACGGACACGTGGGTATCCGATGGCCCTCTCCTCCACAGTAGAGGCATAAGCCCTCTTTCAGACGACGCTGTCGCTCCTGTGGAGAGAGGGTAGTGCGGTCCACCTCCATGGGTTCGGGAAAACCCTGCTGGTGGTCAGAAGAGCGCCCAGAGGTGGTGGCGCGGATCGGGGGGGAGGCTGATTAACGAGGCCCCTCTCTCGGCGCCGAGCCAGGACCCTCCTCCGGTCAATGCGGAGAGTAAGAGCGATGGCCTCGTCCAGGGTAGCAGGGGTCTCATGAGAAACTAACTTGTCCTTTAAGTAATCCGCCAGGCTGTAGAGATATATGCCCACCAGCGCCTCCATATTCCAACCACTCCTAATGGCAATAGTCCGAAAGTCAATGGAGTAATCCGCAACAGACCGCCTCCCCTGGCGGATCTCTGTGAGTTTGCTGGAGGCGTCGGCGGCGGGGAAACCCACCCCGAACACCTTCCTGAGTTCGGCAGCAAAGGAGTCAAATGAGTTGCAGGCAGGTGAACGACGCTGGTATTCCGCCGTTCCCCACAACCTGGCTCGGCCAGTCAGGAGGTTGATGGCGAATGCCACTCGGGCAGCCTCCGAGGCAAAGTTTTGCGGCTGGAGGTCGAAGGTAAGCTGGCAGTTGGTAATAAAGGCTTCGACCTCCTTGGAGTTTCCCCCGAACCTTTCTGGAAGTCCGATCCTAGGCTCGGATCCTCCACTGACGATGGGCATTACCGCAGGAGCCGGTGCCGGGGCGGATCGGTCTGCGGGGGAAGCCGCCGGGCTAGTTTCCCCAGTGGGGGCGATTCTGGCAGCGATCTGGGCCAACTGTTGAGCTTGAGCCGCCCCTTGCTGCTGCAGTAGCAGAACCAGTTGTCGGATGTGGTCCGTAGTGCCCATCTGGGAGGCCACATCAGTGGAAACACGTCCTAATTCCCTCTCCGAATTCTCCAGACGCTGTAAAGGAGAGGGGCATTCGGGAGACTGGTCCATGGGAATGTCCGCTGGGTCCATGTCAGGTCAGTCCGTTCTGTCAGAAAACCGGACAGACAGAAGGCAGACCCAGTAGCGTACGTTCTCAAACACTAGTTTATTGAGGATTAGGGGAAAAGGGGGAAAAGGCAAAGCGCCCCGAGAGGGGCGGACTGGTGTCCGGGGAGACGCTCGCCCGAGCGCTGAGTACTGGAGCCGGGGAGTCCCAGGAGGTGGACTGAGGCACCGAAGAGCGCCTCGATGCGACCAGGCGGCTGCAGCAGAGACGCGCAGGGTAGGTTAACGCGCCATTCGGAAAGGGCAGAGCCGAGCAGAGTCGAGGGACAGGCAGGAGTCGAGACCAGGGGGCAGCAGAGCAGAGCAGAGTCGGGGGACAGGCAGGAGTCGGTGACCAGGAAGCGGCAGAGCAGAGCAGAGTCGGGGGACAGGCAGGAGTCAGTGACCAGGAAGCGGCAGAGCAGAGCAGAGTCGGGGGACAGGCAGGAGTCGTGATCCAGGGAGTAGCCGTAGAGATGAGGGGAGCAGGAGACAGGAGAACTGAAGGCAGGGGAAGAGAAAACAGACCGGCAAAACACAGGAGACAAACGAGCTGGGAGACCGACAGGGAATCCAAAAAACTCACGTAAAAACAGATAAGAGAAAGGTGGGAAAACAAAAGGGCGAAATTCCAGTTGAAAGCAGAAACACGGAGCCAGAGTCTAAACGCTTGCCAGATAAGTGGTTCGCAGACGGACTGACAAAGAGTGAATGAAAGGGGCGTGTATAAATAGTAAAAACGTAACCAACAGAGCGAGTGTAATGCAGAGATAATTGGGGAGTGCAGGTGAGGGAGATAATGGGGAAAGAGGAGAATGGACTAGTGACGGAACAAAACAAGGAAGTGAATGAGAGACGGAAAATCGAAACGAAACGAGGGAAACGAGGGAGGCAGGTGAGGGTAATTACTAAGGTGACGCGAACGGAGCGGGGAGCAGACTGGTGGGGTGAAACTAATAATGAGGTAAGTGAAACCGCAAAGACTAGACGGAAAAAAATCCCGAAGAACCCAAAGATTCGGAGAGACACCGTGACACCTTGGCTAGATCCACAGCTCAAGGGGACAACCCAGTTGCCAGGGGTCATGCAGGAAAAGTACAATTAGTAGTTATGATAGACTACAATTTCTCCATGGTTTTAGCTGAGCATCATAATAATTCTAAAATATTGTCCAACATTATATGGTAATCAAGCCATAGGTAGTGTGTGGAGATGTGTGGTAATGTTATGGTAGGACAGAGTAGTAGCAGCCATACATGATGTTAAAGTCAAGGAATGAGATTGATCATGGGGGTATCATTGGAGGGACATTTCGACAGTGGCATTGTGAGGAGGGGTCAGTTGTGTGACCTCTGGAAGGAGAGTTGGTCCTGGTATGGGCATCTAAGAAGGGCCTCTACAAAGGATAGTCGATCCTGGCATGGGCCTCCTGTGAAGCTGGTTGCAGTCCACTCAGGGGGAACTGGTGACATGAGTCAACCAGTAAGAGGCAGGGATGACACTCAACAGAGATGATTATGGGGTAAGAGGACGAAGTAAATGAATTAGGCCAGTCTCACACTTCACTGATCGTATATGTTGTACATGCATATGTAAATATATACGTATGAGATGGAGAGATTTGTACGGCATGACACAAGAGGTTTGTGGCAGCACTAGGTTATAGCAGCATAACTAAGATATGGTCCGTGGCTAATGATATCTATATTTTTTTTCCTGGCATGCTCAATGGTGCTGGAGTGGTACCCATCAGATTATGAAACAACACCCCATGCACTTCATGGTTTTCCTGAGGATCTACTGGACTATCAGAGTGTGAAGAGCAGTTAAATATTCAAGGATAAGATCTCAAGGTAGCATGGTAATTGAGGAGTTACACAACATGTCATCAAGTTACTCTCAAAGTTCTCTTGATAAGACAGTAACCCTGCTTCATAGTAGAGACCCCCAGACTACAAGTGAGACATAAGGGTATTATTATTATTGTTTTTCTTAAAGGGGCAAAAGGTCTTAATGTTATTTTGTTGTTATTTTTGCAACTATAATGGAAATTAATTTGTGTTGATTAACTATTTCTGTTGATACATTTTCTGTTTTTTTTCTTTTTTTTAATGTTAAGGATGACCTTTGTGTGGAATTGCTCAGGATTGTTACGGATACAATCAGGAGACCCAAGAGAAAATGTCTGAATGTTTATTTCAGGCACAGCAAAATTTCCACAAAAGAGAACGCTCAGAAGATAAAGGGCTGGTTATCAAAGTCCAACAACAAAAAATGTCTTGCACACAAAAATTCCAAACAAGGGAAAAAAAACGCTCAGAGGATACAGGATAAGTAAAAATCCAATGGAACTTGAATCAGCCAGAATGGCAGGCGGGGCAGGTAGACAGGATCCAAACTACTAAGGACAGGCAGAAGCGAAACGCATTCTCGCAAAGCAAGGCATACAGGTACATGTACATCTGACACTGAACACACAGGAGACTGAACTTATGTAGGGGAAGAGGCACAGAAAATTGGGTCAAACTAAATCAGGGACAGAGGGCAAACAATCAACCAATTAGTAGACAATCAGGCAGGGTCGGGCTTCACGGGGCGGGGTAAGTCAGCGATGGCGCCTGAAGTCAGCGATGACAAGTATATCTTAAAATGAAGAAAAAAGATGTGTTTAAACTTCAGCGTTAACCTAACATCAACCTATCAACTGAACAGATTTATATTCTGTTTAACAGAGTACTGATACCACCTTCTTTCCCACTATAGTACAGTCATTCAGCTGATGTGTGTATGTCATCCCAGTATATCATGTTTTCAGTGCTTGTGTTTTGATTCATATTGAAATTGTTAGAAATTAAAAATTTCCCCAAACTTCCGTTTCACTTATTTCAGTTGGTGTTTTTACACTCCCAAAAAAGTTATGACAAGGCTTGCTAGTGAAGCAAGTTACTTTCTGTCATTTATGATGGGTTTGATTTAAAAAAAATCCTGAATATTTGCACTGGACCTATCAGCAGAAATTTTGCTTTATGAAGTGAGCCCATTAGAGAGCCTGGAGTCTATTTTACAGTATAGATCATACCACTGTGGGTTAAATCATGCATGTATAAGGTACTACTTCATTTTTGGGATGTTGAAGAGGACACAGTACACCACATCATGTAGAGTCTTACATGGGCCCCATTTTTTACACTACTAACTGCATCTGACCTGTTTTGCACCATTAGCACAGATACAATTAGACAACCAAACCAACCCACTGGGACTAATTACCCATCCCGTACACAAATTAGAGGTTTATTGCCAGACCATACAAATAAAAATAAACACAGAACATGGCAACTTTATTTTGGCTACTACAATAGGCTACTGGTAATTATGACAGTCAGCAAGCAGTAGCAACCATATTCAGACAAAGTGATAAATTGCCTATCAAGCAATTTAGGCTTAAACACACATTATAGAATTAACTGGCTTACAGTTAATGGTGTCAACCAAAATTAACTGTGCTGTTCAGGTATATTAAAGGAGACA
Organism: Tenualosa thibaudeaui; assembly: GCA_027481765.1. Taxonomy (NCBI): domain Eukaryota; kingdom Metazoa; phylum Chordata; class Actinopteri; order Clupeiformes; family Clupeidae; genus Tenualosa; species Tenualosa thibaudeaui. The sequence goes on from JAIFZK010000001.1 coordinate 23,424,261, forward strand.
TTCTGTCTGATTCAGTCCTTACCCCTGTTGTTTGAGGTCACCAAGTGTTGTCTATAGGAAAAAGAATGAGAAAATGAACAAGAAAATTTGATACAAAATAGACTGAATAGCACACCAGCAGCTAACATTAACTGAACAGGGCTTAGGAAAATTAAAGTGAGTTTATTTGCCCAATTCAGTCAAAAAGTACTAATTTGTATGCAACTAGACTTCTTTTTTGCTTGAAGACATTTCACCTGTAATTCAAAAGCCTTCTTCCATTCCGACCTTTTTTTTTTTTGGATGGTAGTATCGCCCATCATGACGATCACAGTATACATGGCCAGATGCCATTTAAGGTGAAATCACCCAACCCTAATCATTCTACATATGCTCACATGGCCATATTAGAGAAGATTACTGACCATGATTTTATATTTTCCTTCTCCATAGGTAATCCAAGCAGTATTCTTTGGTGTATGTGTGCTGACAGACTTGACCAGCCTGTTAACAAAAGGCAGTATGTGCCAAGAACAGGAGATGCAGCGGAGGAAATTAATTGATCTTAGAGACTGGTTGATGGCTGTGTTAGCATTTCCTGTTGGTTTGGTGAGTAAATTACATTGTTTGGATACAATTCCTCCCAATCTGAAAGGGTTGAGCGGGGGATCTCAATGTCTCAATGGTACGATGCATAACATTTTCACTTATACACCACAAATATCTTTAGTCATCTTAGCAGTTATAGCATTTGGCAAACACTGTAGTCCAAGTTCAATATGTTGATTGTCTGCATTCATACATAGTTCTAGTCAACAGAATAAATTGGTGTTCACAATTTTCTGTAACACTTTCTATTAACCCAGTGTTCATAAAGCTTTATAAACACATTCATAAACAGTTATAATGCATTCATAAACATTACTATGCATAACCATTTATACATTCTCATGATGTAAGCCTTTACAAATGTATGAATGTGTTTATAATGCTTAATGAATAATGGGCTCATAGAAAGTGTTTTCTCCAGTATTTATCGCAGTGAGCTACCTAATTTCAGTTCACTTTTTTATAGTTTGTTGTGACCATGTTTTGGATCCTCTACCTGTATGACAGAGACTTAATATATCCACAACTCTTGGATAATTTCATTCCACAATGGTTGAACCATGGAATGGTGAGTATGAAGAGGTCACAGACCTCACTTAGTGTAAGTTCATCATCATCATCATCATCCCATCCCATTAAATGGATGAGTTCTTATTTACCAAACAGGAAATGTTGGTCCACGTTTCTGACAGGTTAAACTTATGCTTACACCTAAACATTAATAAAGCAATTTGAATATTATTCTCACAAAAACATGCAAAGACATACCAACCTGATGTTTTAATTGGAGGTGAAAAGCTCAATTAAATTAAATTCAATTATATTTATAGAGCACCTTTTACAATAATATTGTCTCATGGTGCTTTACATCAAAGGGGATCCAAAAAGCAACAGGGACAAGGGAAAATTTCCCTTGTGGTATGTAGTCTAGGAAGAAACCTTGGGCAGATCCACAGCTCAAAGGGACAACCCAATTGTCAGTGGTCATACAGGAAAAGTACAATCAGTAGCTCATGGTTGTATCCGGAATGGAATCATTTCAGATTTTCAACTTAACCTTAAATAACATGTCAAAATGATGGAACACCATTAAATTCAACCTGGCAAAGTTTAGACACATTTGGACATATTTAATATTCTTTTTCCACCTCCCCTTGAGTTAAACAATTGAGTTTTACCTTTCTCCAGTTCATCCAGCCATTTTTTCAGGGTGGCAGTAGCGCTTTTAGCTCCAGCCTAGCATAGATCATTGGATTAGACCGTTAGAATCACGCCTGTCAGCATCTTGCTCAAAAGTGACTGAGAGCTCCAGTAATTTTCCTATTTAAAACTTGACTCCTCTTTAGTTAGTGTATTAGGGTCATTAAGACACATTTTCTAGTCCAAATCTATTAATTTCTTTTAAAATAATTATGCATCCATTATCCATGTATGTCATGCATTACTGATTCTGTTAAGCCAATGTAATTTAGACATATTTTCAGTCCATTATAATAATATACATTTTTGCCAATGATCAGATGAACAACATTCTATCTCTTCACCAAAACCTTGTAACACAAAGGTTAAAGACCTCGGGGTAATTATTGACCAGGACCTCTCTCTAAATAGTCATATTTAAAAAACATCTTTTTTCCACATACAAAATATCACTAAGGTTAGAAAGTTCCTATCCTTTGAGGATGTTGAAAAATTAATACATGTTTTATTAATACATTTATTACTTCCAGGCTAGATTATTGTAATGCTCTGTTCTCTGGGTGTAGTAATACCTGTATCAAAAACCTACAGCTAATACAAAATGCTGTGGCTCGGACACTCACTAGGACTAAATATGAACATATCTCTCCTATCCTTGCTTCCTTACACTGGCTCTGGACTGCAACGAACGCTACAGGAGGCCTGTGCCAAGACCGACACTCCATCATAGAGGCCCTTCCTAGACGCCCATGCCAGGTCTGACTCCCGTTCCCTGAGGCTTTGTGACTGACCCCCCCTCACAATGACACTGTCAAATGTCTGGCAACTACTACACTGCCAGCCATAATTCCTGATAACCACCTATGGACTGACTACCATGTAATGTAAAGTGGGATAATACTCTGTAACTATTATGAACCTTTGCTAAAATCATAGACAACTTGTAGTCTATCATAGTTACTACTGATTGTAATTTTCCTGCATGACCCCTGGCAGTTGGGTTAGCCCCTTGAGTCGTGGATCTGCCCAAGGTTTCTTCCTAGACTAACTAAATATAAGGGAGTTTTTTCTTGCCCCGTTGCTCTTGGGTGCTCCCTCTGTAAAGTGCCACGAGACGATACTATTGTAACAGGCCCTTTATAAATAAAACTGAATTTAATTTTTAGTTTTCTCAAAACCATATAATGTCAGTTAGTGCAACATATGTCCGAGCACATAAGCATATTGTAAAATGTAATAAATCTTTTGTTTTCCAATATATTAAACTCAAAACAAATAGTGTCTCATACTTTTAGGTTAGAGGTGTTTGAAATACAGCAGATGTACTAACATTGGAGTTTTTAAAGTTGTGATACTTGAGACTCGTATGTTCTGTCAAATGTCAGGGTGGCACAACCGTATGTAAAGAAATTTTACTCCTAAATGAAGAGGGAGAACAATAAACATGATATTGCATTGTCAAGAGAAGCTTAATTGACCTTAATTGATGAGTGAAAAAGTTTACTCTGCCCAGAGAAATATTAATAAAATGTCTACTTTCAACTTAACTCATAAACCTCTTAATTTCATATTAAATTCATGTATGAACTTACTAGCAAAGGCAAAAAGTTAAACCTTTGTCAAAATAGAGGATTATTAATTTATTAATAAATTTTGACAAAGTCAGTTGGCGGACCAGTAAATCCAGTGGCGCAACTGCAAAAATATCTTTCTGTATATAAATTATATTATTTAAAACTCGTCTACAACATTTCCAAAATACAAAGTGAAATTAAAGTAAGGATCTAATACTCATTTTGTTTCATAACTTTCAGTAAGTTAAACTTAAAGTTTAAAAAAGTAGTTACTGGTTGTGATGCTTTGGTAGCTATTAAATTGTTATGTATGGATTTGCTAGCCAAGTCAAGAGGTTAAAAATTTGTTGAAGAAATTATTAGAAAATTATACCACTGCTTGATCAAATTTCCTATTGTAAAACACTATTTTTTACAGTTGCTTATCAATTGCAAAAGAGCCTGTGTTAGCTATCAAAACGTGTAATTTGCATTGGGGCCTTATCACCACCTCAGACATGCAGTATTCACCAATATATGCACACCGTGTCGTTCATTACCCCTTACTTAGTGACAAAAGTCACTTGGCGCAACCAGTGCAAGTCAGGTGGCGCACCTGTCATTTTTTCAAAGAACAAATGCTATTTAAAGCTCTTAGACTAGTCTAGTTTTCAAAATATAAGGTAAAATTAAATTGAGGACCTAATACATATAATACATCTTTATTTATATATTTTGACCAATTAGGCCTATTCTTTGTTTCTTAGTGCTTGGTTAAGTCTTAAGTTTTGAGCCTATATACAACCTTTACTGAAGTGGAGAATGTAAATTAAAAGCTGCACATTTTAAAAGCAATACAATTATACAATGCACTTCATGTTAAAATACTAATGTTGTCAGGTGGCACTCCTGGTGTCAGGTGGTGCAACTGAATAAACCAATACACCAATAAATTACAAATTTGGCGGTTGGTAGCCAAACTGACACCCAAAAGGTGACATACCTGTGACAAAGCACTTCAGGGTGCTGTGAGCATATTCTGCCCATGGGAGTTGGGAACAAGGTCAAATTAACAGCCACAACACATCTCAAAGTGGCCTCGAGGTCCTGATTCAGTCTCGCCATCTGCCAGTTTGATTCTTCATGCCTGGCCACCAAAAGCAACAGTCAGCTGGAAGGAGTGACCCCACTGAAGGAGCCATACAAGTGCAGACTGAGGAACAAATAAGGAATCTGCAGGGGCAGTATGATGACCAGGATCTTTGCGCAGGGCTTGCTGGATAACAGAGGTGATTTCCCAGTGAACTGGTGCAGCAACTCGAGACCCTGAAAGGATGGTCTCAGGATGGCTCTCTGGGCTGCTTGACTGGAACCAGCGAGAGAGTGCATTGGGTTTAAGGTTCTTACTTGGCCTGTAGGAGAGGGTGAAGTCGAAACGGTTGAAGAAGAGAGCCCAATGTGCCTGGCGAGGGTTCAGCTGTTTAGCCTGTTGGATGTATTGCAGGTTCTTATGGTACGTCCAAACAAGAAAGGGATGACGTGCCCCCTCTAGCCAGTATGGTATAGTATGGTATGGTGTAAATTTATTGTCAATTTCTTCACATGTAGACATGCAAAGGAAATCAAAATAGCGTTTCTTACTCTCCTGTGGTAGGAGAGCAAGGGGCCGCTGCCGGAAGCGGGATGAAAGGCACAATACAGCATAACATGAGGAAAGAGGAGGAGAAAAAAAAGGCATCATTAGACTATGCTCCAATGGGGAGCACAGTGTAGGGGGGTGTAGGTGTCAGGAAGTAGGTGTGGTGGGTGGGGGTGGTGATTGCGTGTCAGTAGAAGTGTATAAGTTCGTGTGTGTAACGGCCAGAGAGTCGCTTCTTATGGCCTCCAATCTGTGAGCCTCAGTCCGCAGGGTGACACAGCGATAACAAAGCCAGTAGCCATGGAGACTGGCTGAGACCTTGATCGGAACCCAGACAGAGACAACAATCCGCCGGTGTCTTGTAGATGGTGGTAGGGAAGCGAGAGCATCTCCCCGCTTGTTCTCCAGGGGAGTTGTTTTTCCAGCGATGGCCTTGGCCAAGGCCTACGCTGATTAGGGAGGCCAAAAGCAGATAGAATTGGAATGTTAGGGTTTTAGGGCGAGAGGCTTACCATTTTCAAACCTCTCTATGTCCAAACTGGCCTCCGATTTTAGCCAAAATCCTTTTGTTAGGCAGTGAGTATCTCCATGTTATTGTCCATTGCCTTGAGCTTCTCCAAGATGTAATCCATTTTGTGGTCTATGGCCCCAATCTGAGTGCCCACAGTTCCCGCAGCTCTGCGCACTGCCTCAACCATGACGGGCAGCCCCCGTCTTTCAGTTTGAAGAGCAGGGTGAATAGTCGAGACAAAGAAGCAAAGCAGGGAAGATAAGGGCAGGGAAGGGAGAGATGAAGAATACAACCGCCTTTGCTGAGAGCCAGACACACAGTGCCTCCACTCCTCCAATGCCAGTTTAACAGCCAGGAGTTCCCGGTTGCTAACGTCGTAGTTCTCTTCAGATGAGGACAACCTGCGGGAGAAAAAGGCGCAAGGATGGACTTTGCCATCAGAGGACCTCTGGGACAGTACTGCCCCAACTCCAACATTAGAGGCATGAACCTCTACAATGAACGGTCGAGTTGGATCTGGCTGATGAAGGATGGGAGCAGAGATGAAGCACCCCTTCAAGGGAAATTATCCTTCCAATTGAGCGCAGAGATGGAGCTAAAACTGCAGATTAACCTGCAGTAGAAGTTTGCAAAACCCAAGAACCTCTGTGTTTCCTTGATGGTGTTGGGAACAGGCCAATCCTGTACTGCAGAGCCCATCAGGATCCTGCCTTCAGAAATGACATAACCCAGGAAGGACACTTTGGGTACATGAAATTCACATTTCCCTGCTTTGACAAAGAGGTGATGCTTGAGGAGGCAACTGAGTACTAGCCGGACATGGTGGACGTGCTCTGGAAGGCTCCTGGAGAAAATCAATATGTCGTCCAAATAAACAAAAACAAATCTGTCCAGTATGTCATGAAGGACATCATTAATGAGGGCCTGGAACACAGCAGGGGCATTGGTGGCTTTCCACAGTGTATGCAGCAGCGCTCCCTCATTCATCTGTTGCATTCCACCTGAGACAGTCGAGTCCCACCCAGCTGCATGGGCTCTGGAACTCCATTAGAAGGATGAGGAACCATCACTGACTGAGACCGCATAGGGGTAGGACCTTGGGGCCTTGGTTTCGGTCCTGGAGCCAGTTGTCCAACTGTAAAATCAACACCTCCAGGTCTTCGGCCTCCTCCCACGATGCTAACTCATCTTTAATGCGGTCTGCCAGGCCATTGTAAAACATAGCGAGCAACGCCTGTTCTCCCCGGCTGCTTTCAGCCCCTGGGGTCCAGAACTGAATGGCATAGTCCACTCCTGACAGACTGCCCTGGCAAAGCTGTAGTAGCTTGTTGGCTGCTGTGCGACCACTGACGTTTGGAGCAAAGACCTTCATCATCTCCTTGTAGAAAGCCAAAAACGAGGTGCAAACGGAGCTGCTGATTTCATAGATTGCTGTGGCCTAGGTCAGGGCTCTTCCAGTAAAAAGGGTCTTGACATAGGTAACTCGGGAATACTCCACGCTGTAGATCAAAGGACAGGTGACATTGAGTTTAAAAACCCTTGCATCCTTCAGGGTCTATACTGTACCTCTCTGGGATTGGCAGGTCGGGCTCTCTGCTGGGCATGGGATGGGCAGCTGGAGGCTCAACGAAGGATGTGGCTGAAGAGGCTGGTGGTGCCGGGCGACCAAGCTGGAGAGCCTGATGGACCTAATTCAGCATTCCAGCATGTTTGTTCATTTCGGCCTGCCACTGGGGTAGAGTCAGTCATGATGCATGGTGCTCTCCTTACTACTGACAGCTCGAGGGTAGTTGCCAGATTCTGTGCTGGGGGGTAGTTGCCAGATTCTGTACAGGGGCAGGTTCAGGTAGCAGTACAATCTCTGCCCTGCTCAAAACAAGAGCATCTACTTTGGTGTGTGTTATTTATAGAATGAGTGCATGAAATGCATGATATATGACCATTTGTATGACCTCACCCTCAAACCTAAAGTTTGAGGGGTCTGCAGCATCTTGCCAGGGGGTCTGTGAAAATATCTGTGTTCCTTGTGGATGGATGTAGACAGCAATGAAGATTACAGATCTCAGGGTAGGTAGAAGGATCGACAGACGATTGCTAGGTGTTCCAGGTGAGGTGAGAGAGAATGGTGACACTTCTTGTGTCACACCAGTTGCTGTACATCATGATGCAAACATCGCCACCTTTCAATTTTCCAGACTCCTCTGTCCTGTTGGAGCGAGTAGCAGAGAAAAAACTCTGCCGGAGTGATGGCACAGTCAGGTACAAGTTGAGTTGTCTCAGTAAAGCATAGGATGTTACAGTCTCTGATGTCTTTTTGAAACTGCATCCTTGAGTTTATACATCTTGTTCTATAAAACACAACAACTATAAAACACATCAACTGCTAAAAATCTTTTTTAGTGTTTTATCAGCCTTTTAGTACAATAAACAATAATTAACCATCATCAACAATAAACAATAATTAACCATCATCAGCCATAGGCTGCATCAAACCATCTCTACCAATTCAACTACTACCTGGAAACCAACAAAGCAACCGCTGTAAAGAGCATAGCAACAGCCTAGCAACAACCTCAAGTACCCTTGCAACTTCCCGGTAACCACTTCCACAATGATGACCCAGCAATCAACATAGCTACCAACATAATTAACCTATCAACCATTATCAACCACCATGTCCACCCTAACAACAGCCTAGCAGCCACCACCACCCTTGCTACTTCCTGGCATCCACTTCCACAATGATGACCCAGCAACAAACATAGGAACCAGCATCATTAACCATCAGTGTCACTGGTGGAGAAATATGATGCAGCCGCAGAATGCTTAAAAAGAAGCTAAATAGCTAAATAGAATCTTATGCAAATAATGCTCATCTATGTTGACTAAGAAATTCACTCAAATGCTATTGCAATAACTTCAACAATTGTGAAATACTAGTGTATCACTGTGCTTAACCCCACTATACAATACCGTTTTTAGGTCACAATACAATACATTCACAATTTTTGTCCACAAATTATGATTGAAAATAATTTAAAATTAATGTCACTAAAATGGTATGTTCTAACTAAAACTGAAATTAATCAAATCTGTTGTTATATAAATGTAAACAAATTATGCAAAATATGTATTACTCATACTTATCTTACATCTCACTTCAGGGCTACTGTCAAAGTAGCACTACACACTGGGCTGCTGATGAAGGTTGACTAAACAGGATACTTGACAAAAAAAATGAGCAATTGATTTTTGGGGCATTTCCTATCTCTGGGGCAGAACATTTTTATTATCAAAATTGTGCAATCTAATAATTTTGGGGGGACTCCATGTAGCCTTTTCATTTCTTAGGCCACTGGAGAGACAGAATGTGAACTTCTGCTTGTAATCCATGGTGAGGTCGTAAAAAGTTGAAAATGAGGAGAGGATTGGCTCAACAGCATTTATCATAGCCTCAGTTTTGCTATTACTAACTAAAGAACAGAAGATTATACAGGCTGAATGAAGATTATGAAAAGAAAGCCCCAACAGAGCTACACATTGGGGTCCTGAGCCACTCTCTCAGGGCTAATTCCACAATAATGACTGCCTGGCAGAATGTTATCCTCTCAGTACTCAAACTCAGAAGTGTTTGTGCAGGCAGTTCACTGATGAGAATTTGTTGGTAAAACTGTCTCTCTGTTTGCTCACTGTATGCAATACTACACATTTCAGACTATGAGAAATGACAATAAATTGATGATTGACAATGAACAGTGAAAACAATTTCAGCAAACTTCAGAACTAAATACATTTTGATGATTGACCCCAAATATAACATAATGGCTGGAAGATGAAAATAGTATGTTACAGAGCATGTTGAAAATGTACCTAATGGTTTCATTTCTTGTTCAAGCACACAACAGTTCTCCCATTCATCATAATTGAGATGAGAACAACACCCCACCAGTATCCAAATCGACTCCGTGGACTTCTGACTGTTTGCAGCTTCGCCATGGGATATGTACTATGGTAACAATAATTAACATTGCTCCATTTTGATGATTGTCTTCATAGTAACCTCAGTATTGAGCTGTATTTTAATGGTGAAATTGGCACATGTACACTGCACAAAACACAGCTTTACTTTAGAGGGAGACATAAAAAGGATGTGTTTTTTGTTATACTTATACCTATGTACCCAAGACCCACCATAAGTATTTGGCCATAGGTAGTCCCAGTAACATTTAGCAACTCCAGTCTTTTAAATTCATAAATAAATGTATTTATTTATATTAAATAAAGGCTTTTTCTACCATAAAGACTCAGTAAGCAAGATAGGACTGACAACATGTTTAACCTGTGTATAGTACAAAGGTGACAATGGACATTGTAACAGTTTAGTTAGTCAGTCTCTGGTGCAAGCCCCTGTCATCAAACCATTATGACAACAGTCCATATAGTGTCGATAGATGTGAGTGAGCTGATCTGATATCCTGCCGATGAAAGAAGGCACTAAAAGGCTTTTGAGCTAAAGATGCCTATCCACTTTACCTGTCACAGCCAACCAAACGGGAAGTAGGCAAATTTCTTGGAAATGCTTTGACGTATCAAAACTATACACTATATTTAATGGGTTGACATGGAACCCTATCCCAAGCAGCTGCAGAATAATTGTGAGAGGGGCAGAATATCTCCCAACATCACATGGTTTCCAAACTGAAACCCTCAAACATCAAAAACTTTTTAAAATAAAAGTCCTCACTACAATAATTCACTATTAACTAATTAAATTATTTAAACAATTCAACTATTTAAAAGTTTAGCCAACTGTCAGTTGTCATCAACTATGACTCCCAGCAACTGTTTCCTCTGCAAAGTTAGCTAAGCAACACTGTTAGCATAGTTAGCTACTTAGCATTGCATAACATAACTGCTAAAAACATTAGCTGAGTTAACTAACAGTGTTAGCATAGTCAGTATAATCACCATTTTAAGCCTAGATGGTAACAAATATAAGCTAAGCTGGCTATGTAACACTGTTAGTGCAGTTAGCTACTTAGCATTGTTAGCATCATTAGCATAACTAAAAGCAAACATCAACTAAGTAGCACTTAACTGTCAGTTGTTATTGAGTATGACTCCCGCCAGTTGTTTCCTCTGCTTACAACTGTTTCAAAATAAAAGTCACTGCAAGAATTCACTATTAAATAATTTAACTAAGCTATTTAACTGTTCAGCCACTCCAACTGTCAGTTGTCATCAACTATGTCTACCACCAATTGTTTTATCTTCACTTAAATAATATACTATTACATAATTTAACTCTTTAAACTATTGAGCAATTTAACTGTTCAGCAGTTCAAGCAGTCAGTAAACCACTACCTAGCAACCAACATAGCAACCATTGAAATCATTATACTACCAACCACTTGAGTAACTCCTTTATGTTGGATAGTAGCCACCATGGATACCCTAGCAACAAGCCCAAGTACCCTAGCAACAGCCTAGCAACCACTTCCACAGTTGCAACCAATGTGATTAACCTAGCAAGCAGGACAGCAGCCACCACAACTACCCTTGCAACAACCTGGCAACCACCTAAAGTAACTTAGCAACAATCTAGCAACCACTACCAATTTCACATCTTATCAGCATAGCAAACAGCATGATTAACCTAGCAACAGCAATGATTAACCTAAAGTATAGCAACCACAAGTACTGTAGCAACATCCTAACAAGCACTGTGTCCGTCAAAGAGGGGGGAGACAGCCAAATGCTTTGCTGAATAACTCAATGATCTCAATTTGATCTCAAAAATTAACTGAATTTCACTCAACAGCATGACATTTTTGTGATATGTCGGTGTTATAGAGGAGTATTGACCCAGCCCATAAACACTCACTTGTAACATAGCGCCACCTAGTGATATGGGTAAATGCAAAAATTGGGATTTTGAATTGCCAATATCTTGGGCCATGAAGGCAGGAACTGCACAACATTTGTTGTGTATGATTAGCACAATGACCTCTGAAAACATAGCAAATACCATAAAATTTGACCCATAGGGGGTGCTATAATTGTACAAAATGTCATTTTGGCTATTATCTATGGAACCCTAAAGTTTACAACCACATTTGTTTTGTCTTGAAATCCCTTGATCCTCACACATTGAAAACATTGGTCGACGCCCAGTTCCAATAAAAACAATTTCCGTGAAATTTTTAAATCGTGAAAGTGAAAGTAAACAAACTCGTCATGTGAATCTCACCAAATTTGGTATATGTCATGTACAGACAATGCTGACAAAAAGTTTAAAAAAAAATTTTTTAATGTATTTATCTTGAGATGAACCGTTTCAAAGTTACATGTCAATCAAAATTAAAAACAGCTTAAAATTCTTCAAAAGTCCATATCTTGGCTTCTAATTGCTCAAATTTGGTCAAAGTTCACATGCCAACTTGAAACAGCTTTCTTGTCATGTGCACCAAATTGTAACATTTCATCACAGGGGGCGATGTTTTTGTCAAATAACTCCTCAAAAATTTAGACTTACCAAGACCTACCACAAACTTATTATACCAATGGTTCACACATTTCAATACACTGCGGCGGTCATACCATGTACATCTAGTTTTGAAACAGTTGTGGGCAGAGTTGCAAGTTGTTGGGAACATATGTGAATAGTTCCGGTCTGCATAAATAGAAGTGTCACATAATGTCACAATACAAACTTTTCAATGATCTTGTGTATCAGTGTATGAGAGCTCAACTCTGGTCTGCATAAAGGTGGATTTTCCCCCCTCTGACCTGGACACCTGACACATGATTCTAATTGCTTAATGGCCATATTGTGATGTTTGAATTAAGTTTCTGCATTGAACGGTTTAATTTGCATTAATCGTAGAAAGTGGAAAAATGGTTAGAGAAAGAAGAAGAAGAAGAAGGAGAGATTTTAATTCCAGGGAATTACAAGTGCATAAAAATGCAGTTGGATGATGTGGACTTTGTTGCAAATAGTTGCATTATGATTTTGGTAGCTATGTTGTTAGTATGATTGTTGTGGTAGTGGCTATGGTAACTAGATCAAGGATCAAGGAGTTTTTCATTATTAAAATACTAATGTAAGACATGTAGTGAAATTGGAGTATTAGCTCAATATTTTAAAAAAGAAAGATACAGGAGGGAAGATACAAGCAAATGCAAATAAATGGGCTTAAGTCCATATGGGATAAGGATCCATGTAGCCTACGGATCAGACGTGGTTAGTCAATTTGTTTCCAGCATCCACAGACTGTGGCTGCTTTGAAGTCGGGACCGAGGAGTGACGTCGCATATGGGATAGGCTATCCGTCTTCAACCAAGATGGTTATGGGGATGGCATCATTTGGTCCACCCATGTGAGAAGGTATAGCCTGTAGCACATTGAGTCTCCGCACAGTCAAAACAATTGGTAGACAGGACAGGAACCTGGCCATTAGAACGTAGCCCTCTGTAGGCACATGGCCACCACTCGAACCATGGGTGAACAATGCATCCAAACACACCACCACCGCTCCTCCATGTCTCACCGCCCCCTTCACAGCCTCCACTCCAGTTTTGCTACACTCCATCTCTGCCACAGACAGCCAAAGAAGACTCCTCAGCTCTGCCGATGGAGGCACCCGGTGATGCACATCCCACTGTGCATCAACAACCTTCCAGTACAGATTGTCCAGAGCACAAAGTTTCTGGGCACACACATAACTGACGACCTCTCATGGACTCTCAACACCACACACATCACAAAGAAAGCCCAGCAGCGTCTGTACTTTCTGAGAAGACGATTGAGAGCATCCTCAGCGGCGCCATCACAGCGTGGTTCGGCAACTGCACCGCGGCAGACCGTAAGGCCCTGCAGCGGATTGTGAGGACAGCCGAAAAGATCACTGGAGTCTCTCTGCCCCCCCTCTCAGACATCTACAGCACCCGCTGTCTGCGGAAAGCCAAGAACATTACCAAAGACACTACCCATCCCTCCCATGGACTATTCACCCTACTACCATCTGGCAGAAGGTTCCGCAGTATCACTGCCCGCACCTCCAGAATGGGGAAGAGCTTCTTCCCGCAGGCAGTCAGACTGCTGAACAACCTCAAGTCAAGTCAAATCAAGTAGGGATTTATTGTCATTTCAGCCATATACACAGTACATAGTGAGACGAGACAACGTTTCACCGGGAACAATTGGTGATACACATAACTGTTAAAACACAGTATGGACAAGACAGAAAAGTAATAGTGCCTACATACACTATTGCGGGAGAAAAATAACATTACAACACAGTTGTAAACGATTTGCAGGTCAAAATACAGGTGACCTAAAACAAACACGCTAGACAGGGCATGGCTTTTTGCAGAGCACTGTGGCTAGTGGTGTGATTTGTAAAATGAAGACTGTTCAATATAAATATAAATAATAGCAGCTAGAGACTATTCTACATAAATATAAGTGATATTTATGTGCAACCTGTAGTGCAATTGGACTGGAATTTCTTACTCAGGATGCAAACCAGCACGTCACAGCACACTGCACCTTATGCCCCCGCACTTTCTTGCTGCTATCACGATATTTATGTAGAATAGTCTCTAGCTGCTATTATTCATTTTACAAATCACTAGCCACAGTGCTCTGCAAAAAGCCATGCCCTGTCTAGCGTGTTTGTTTTAGGTCACCTGTATTTTTGACCTGCAAATCGTTTACAACTGTGTTGTAATGTATGTACATATGTGTACAACAGTGTGCACGCGTGCATGTGTAGTTGTGTGTGTGGTATGCGCGTGTGAGTGGGTGAGTGAATCTGTGTAGTCCCGCAATAGTGTATGTAGGCACTATTACGTATCTGTCTTGTCCATACTGTGTTTTAACAGTTACGTGTATCACCAATTGTTCCAGGTGAAACATTGTCTCGTCTCACTATGTACTGTGTATATGGCTGAAACGACAATAAATCCCTACTTGACTTGACTTGACTTGAGTGAGAGCTTCGTCTCATAGGCAAACAGATGAGTCAGAGTGTATTATTTGACTAGAAGCACTCAAACAAATGCCAACCTAATTGTCCTTTGTAACAGAAAATTAGAAGGAATGATCCAACACAAAGCTAGTCACAAAAGGTGAAAAGAAATGTGAAAAATAGAAGAAAGGGTGAAAAAAGAGTAGGAGCTGCAGTATCAGGCAGCCATTGTGCGGCGCTATTGCGATAGCAACCAGGAGTGGTTGTGATGCTGAATGCTAGCTAATGCATGTTGGTTGTGGAAGTGGTTGCTAGGCTGTTGGTAGGAAAATTATGTGGTTGCTAGGCTTTGCAAGGGTAGTTATGGTGGTTTCTAGGTTTATCATGTTGTTTGCTAGGTTGCAAAGTGGTTACTAGGTTGTTGCTAGGGTGTCCGTGGTGGCTACTATCAGAAATAAAGGTGTTACTATAGTGGTTGGTAGTTGTATCAGATTAATTCATATAGAAACTTACATAGATGCTTTATTTCAATGGTTGCTGTTTTTTTTGCTAGGTGGGTGGTGGTTATATAGTTGGCTGAAGTCATATTTGATGACAACATTTATTGTAATTACATCTGTGCATGTTTTGTAGTTCAATGAAATGATTGATATGAAAGTTTCTTTAAATTATCCAAAATGATTCTGTATTGCCCAAGGAAAGTTTCCAATTTGGAATATTTTCAAAATTCCAAATTAGAAGTTTCCATGGAAATTTACTGGAAATTTACCTGTAATTTTCAGCCCCTTTGCAACCTTAGTAACAGTCCCCTCTAATATAACCGTCTCATCACTCTATTGAATTCCCCTTTTTCAATTTTTAATTTTGGCTTGATGAGTGCAGAATTAATGTGATGTAGCATGAACTTAAACTAACCCAGTTTAAGTGTGATAATGCTGATGATTGTTTTTTTACACCTATTTTAAAAAGAATGTGAACTCACACTTTCTCACTCTTTGTTCTCAGGATGTGTTGGGTCCATCATGTGACTGGAGTATGGGTTTACCCATTGTTAGAGCATCTTGGCACAATGTCCAAAGTCCTATTTTTCTTCTCTCTGATCCTTCTCATCACTGTATACTATGTTCTTGGAGAAATTCTCAATAGTTATATATGGGATTTCACAACAAAGAGTAAGTCTTTATGACTCATCATTCCAACCTGTCCAACAAAAGCAATTACCACTGTTAGAAATTTTGCATCATGATAGATGATGACACAGCGTAGCCTGACACAATAAACTTGACAATATGATACCAAAGAAATGTATTGTTGATGAGCATTTTATTGACTGGAGTCACTTTATCTGACTTATTTTTTGTTTGGATGAAAAAATGTCTTGACTGTTGATTGCTGTTATATTTTTTGCAATGAATGCCTCTGCCTCCTAAAAGTCTTTCAGGTCCTGTCAAAATGACAAGCGAATCCATATACACCATGATCAATTCATGATAGCCACTAGAGAAAAAAATCGACTGCAATGAATA
Organism: Tenualosa thibaudeaui; assembly: GCA_027481765.1. Lineage (NCBI taxonomy): Eukaryota > Metazoa > Chordata > Actinopteri > Clupeiformes > Clupeidae > Tenualosa > Tenualosa thibaudeaui. The sequence continues at coordinate 23,440,250 of JAIFZK010000001.1, forward strand.
CTGTACATCATTGCCCTAATTCTCCCATGTTCTTATGTACACAGTTACACTGTTACAATTTAAAAAACATGATGCCATACCACCACGTTAAGCACCAAATTTGATACTGGAATGCTGGAACCCCAACAATACTGATCCTCTTCAGTTTGCCTACCGCCCTAATAGGTATACTGCGGTTGCCATTTCTCATGTCATACCATATTGACAGTGGAAGGGTAAAATAAAGTTGACCAGTATTTGGCACGCTTTTATCTAAAGGGACATGGACTCACAATGTAGGGTTTGGGAATCAAACCAATGTCACCCATTTGTCAGTCAAGCGACATAACCATTGCCCCACCAAACCCTTTTGCTGAAAAAGGGAATTATATGAAGTATATTGATTATAGTACAGCTAGTACAGGACTGACTCCCCTTCCCTGAGGCTTTTGTAACTGACCACCCCTCACAATGGCACTGGTCAAACAGCAGTTGGGTTAGCCGCCTTGATTGTGGATCTGCCCAAGGTTTCTTCCTAGACTAACTAAACATAAGCGAGTTTTTCCTTGCCCCCGTTGCTCTTCGAGACAATACTATTGTAAAAGGCGCTGTAAAAAAAATATTTAATTGTAATTATAATTGAATTTAATTCTAGAACATATTGTGAAGGTGAAACTACTTTCATTCTGCAAATAAATAAAGGATATCTATCTAAACCTTTTTCACTCACTAGTGGAGTAAAACAAGGTATATTCATCTATAGTGTGAGTTGCCAATTAATAATTTATACATAACATTAAAATGAATAGAATCTCAAAAAAACTTGCTGCCCTGGCTATATATGGGAAAATAACATTAATAAATATACTGATTGTGTCTCAGTTCACTGATTTAATGTTATCATTGTCAACCCTAAAAGAAGCTTTTTTTCTTTGAGCTAATATTTACGTTCACGTGGAATGACAAAAATACATATCTGTATAATGATTATGAGGAGGGGCAATCAAGTTAATAAACATTTAAGCTTGAATCATTAAAAGTCTCCCTCATACCCAAATTCTATTTTAATAAAAAATGGTTTTCAAGTAAAATTTTGGAGAATGCACATCCTAGGTTTAGAAAAGGCTTCTTTCCATTTCTCCAAATACACAAAGACAGTGTTTTTTTAATTAAAGATATTCTGTTCAAACTTTCCAAGTTTCTGACAGAAGGCAATATCACTTGGTTGCAATTTCAGTGCCATCCATCAGATAACCTGGCACAATTTTTTCCAACAAATATTGTGGCTAAAATGAGACCATGCTTCATACCTAAAATATTGGGGGTACACATTGTTCAAAAAATCAATGGAAATGTATTGTATATAATCAAAAATTTTATTACAAAACTGCAATGTTGGTTTACACAGATGTACTATTATTATTGCAATACATTTACAAGAGTCTTTACATAGCAACAATATTTCAGCTTGCCACAGCCTGTAGGTTGTGCAGTCTGAAACAGGCCAGTAAAGGTAGGTGGTCTGAGGAGTTGTTTGCATTGGGTAAGCCATTAACTGCACGAAGATCAATTTCGTCGAACAGAGCAAGCCGAGCCAGCAACTGCATGCCTTCCCCAGAGAGGACAATGGATTCTGGAAGGAAACAATAACACTTGAATATCCAACAGTGGCACTATTGAGGGAAGTTGACAGTAGCACAGGAAAGTCATAGTCTCAGACCCTCTGCTGGGGGTGGGTGGGGTGGGGTGGGGGGGTGGGGGGCTGAAAAAACTCAAAATAATAGGCTGATAATACAGTAATGTAAGCTGCACTGTGCATAGGTGGCTACAAACTTTTTGTGCAACTGTGCCGGTTAAGTAATACACATACACAACTTACGATTATCTATTCTAATAGGCTATTTTGTTGATAAGAGCATAGTGGCGTGCACACCGTCATCAGACAACTCGGGTAGAGAGAGAGCAAGGTCCCTGTCTTTTCACTAAGGCTTGACTTACCATAATTTCCCAACTTGTCACTGTAGCTCACTGGTTACCAGTTGTTTTTTTTAATTGTTGGTAACCAGCTGCAAAGCTACAGATATCTAAAAAAAATAATGTCCCAAAATGAAGAGGCGCGAGAAGTCTTCACGATTGGGCCTGTGTCAAAAGGTACCCGTGACCGGTGGTCTTTTTAAGCAGAGGATGACGCAGTGGATTGAAGCCAAGAGGAAGTTGTTTTTTCTTCCAGCCAATGAGCACCCAAGTGCAATATTTACAGTGCACCCCATAACAATAAAATAAATAACGACACGAGGGTCAAAGAAATACAAAAAGAGCTTCAAAAAGGAAATAAAATACTAAAGAAAATAACAAAAACGCAAAACGGCAAAATAATGGCAACTGCCAATGTTGCAATGTTTCACAAACTGAGTATGCGGCCTAACACCAAACATCTGGTCTGTTCAGTTCGCTGGCCTTTCTAAGAATGGCAAAAGCACCTCTTTTACAGAGATCCATCAACCCCGCCCACAGTGGACCATACCACTCACACAGGTAACAAGTGGGCATAAACGGTACTGGCAACACAAATCATAATAAATCATTCAGATGCACTGCAATATCACGCACAAAATAATTACTGCTGACATAGGAAACCTACATACACATAGCTGAGCAACCATCAAACAGCAACTAGACAAAATACACAAAATCACCTTAATTGGGCGCTACCATCGCGCAAACTGCGCACCCCGAGACGCTAGCGAACGCACCAATCAAGGAAGTAAAGTATAATAGTCCGGCCGCACCGGTTATTCGCACAACTTTGTACCTTTATGCAATCACACAATAAAGTTTAATGTTTAACAGATATTTGTGGCTATCGTTTCATTCATCCAACCTATATGATGAATGTAACCCGTATACAGACATAGTAAAACATGGGTACAATATTGGTGCGTGCACTCACCAAACATCTTCACCAACGTTTCCTTAGCCCTCACGGGAGATGATAAAGCAGGGACAAAGTTACCGTAATGTCACATAAGATGTTCATGTTTGTAAAACAGTGCGATACATGGTTTTGTAATTGTCCATAGTCAAGAACACATTCAAACAGCGTCTCCAAATTGGTGTGTAACTCACATGATGCCGTGACGCTGAGTGGCGGAATCACAGCCTGTTTGGTCAAAAGGCTATGAAAAGCTCAATTTTCCATGCAGACTAAAGCGAATTAAAGGTAATAAGATTTATTTTGCCTATGCAATGATTGATGTCTTCAACACACACACACACACACACACACACAATCATTTTAGGCTGAGCAGTGTGCAATCCATATTTGAGTAAAATTACACCTTTTCCTCAAAACCTCTAAAAACTAATTTATTTGCAGTCTCATTCAGCCCACACTTAGGATGACCACCGACCAGACAGGAAAGGACACTTGTGTCTAAAAGGGACTACAAAGGGTCAAAAGTTTGCACACTCCTAATCGTTTACCTTGACAACCTTGACAACAATAAATATCTGCACTTTTGCATTAGTGTTCATTTGGAGGGTTGTTTGAGTGCAAAATTGCAGTTTTGGAGAGGAAATTATGCAGTTTGCATTAATTGCCAGCAGCCTATTTGGGAGATTATGGTTTGCAGAAAGGCAAAATAATGTTGAAGGCTATGAAAAGATTAGGCTATTTGCATATTTATTGCCTGAATTCATCATATAGGGCAACCATTAACTAAATGTCCATGGACTTCGGAGGTTTAGTAGCCTAACTTAACCTTAACTTAGTTTATGCCAGTGTTTCTGGCAGAACTGTGATAATATGGCACTCTGTGGTCTATATTTTCATATTTCAGCATTCGCCCCTAAAAAGCTGACTCTGAGCTTTAAAGAAAGATACATCCATGATGTCATGCAACTGTTCAGTGTGTGAGTACACGTTGGCTGCTGTTCACTATTGCACTCGGAATGCAGAAGCGCGGAAAACACATTGTTTTCAATAGGCCAGAATAGGCCTACCGCTACTTATAAAGACTGTTTGCCATCACATGAAGCAAGTGTACAAAATATACAAAACACTAAAATGCCTAAAAAGGACACTATTTCTTGGTCTGGACAGAGGGCTGGAAAACTAGCTAAAATCCAGATGAATGGCTAACACTCAACACATGGCTAACAACGCATTTTAATGAAGTGCTACCAACAAACACACCTGGTTAAGAAAGCTGAATTGGAAAGAACTTGTGAAATATACCTTTATAGTTGTTTTATGTGATTGACTGACCATTGTTGGACAGAGTTAACCAATCCATCTCTTTTAGGCTGCTACCGTATGCATAATAAAATGAATGCATATTGGCTGCAGGAAAAACAAAATTGTCACCATTTGTACAGGTGTATGAAGTTACAATCTAATGTGCAAAATCAATGTTGCAAAGTCACACACTAGAGCTACAACTCAGCCTTATTACTTTCAGCTTAAAACATGTTGATCTTAAAAAAACATGTTTAGATACATAATTTCAATTTCATTTTCATGGCATATGAAAGGGGATGATGGATGGATGGATGGATGAGTTACTGAAGCAGGTAAAGAATCGTTAGACCCATCTCAGCTTGCTTACAGGGCCAGGGCCAACAGCAGTGATGAGTATGGAAAACAAACATGGCTCATTCAGACAAACATTCCCTCATTCAGCATAGGTCTCAAGAACTCAGGCTATGCTACTCACAAACCCAGTCAGGTGGGACACATACACACACACAGGTGAGCTAAAAACATAAAACAAAAACTGAAAACTAAACTATGTTAAACACTTCTAGCCTGAGTGAGAGCTGTTGACCTAACACATGCACACACACACACACAAAAAAAACAAAGCAAGCATACTTCTGCAGTTTCTGCTGAGGAAATGTAATCTAGTTATTCTTATTATTCTGACACCTTTTTGTGTGCCACTACTCCTCCCACGGCATTCAAGATAGAGACACCGTTCCAACCCTGAGACATCCAGAGACGATGTCTTTTATCAAATGGTTGCACTATACCATGTTGTTCGTCTGTTATTCCCGTTCTTCTGCACATTTTTGTCCCATTGAAATGAATGGGTAGAACTTTGGAGTGATTATGTCATAATGCATTCCTCCACTCTAGATGTTTTGAGAGAGAAAGGCAGAGAAAAGCCACTAGGATTTCAAAGTTAAAATCCACATTTTAAACCATGTAAAACATTTGAATTAAGTCGAAAAACATAAAAGGGTAGAGAGCAAAGCGCAGTGAAATTTCCATTCTAAATGATGTTAAAGACACTTCTGGCCAGAGGAACAGTGTGAGCTGTTCACTAAATCCTTCTTTTAAACCATAACACTGTGTTACAATGTGTGTAGGTGGGTATCATGAGGTGATGAGAGAGAGAGAGAGAGAGGGAGAGAGAGAAGCAGAGATTGTGGCAGTTGACAGTTGAGTGTACCTGTCATTAGAATGTTTGGTTATTTGAAGTGAATGGGTAGAACTTGGGTAGAACGATGTCATAATGCACTCCTCCACTCTAGACGTTGGAGTGGGAGCATTAGAAAAGGCCATTTAAAACTCGGATTACAGAGCCAAAATCCATGATTTACTATGTAAAGCCCAGCTTGCGCACACACACACTGGTGAGCTAAAAACATATAAAAGGGATGATGTTAGACAGTTCTAGCCAGATTAAGAGTGACAGCTTTTGACCAAAGCTAACCATATTCCTCATAGCTAAACTCATTTGTGCACTTAACCTTCACTAAATTCAAGGTGCTTTATTGACTTTTGGGTCAGTGGTCCCTTTCCATTTTGAAAATTCAATAGCATCATTTACTCTCACTTCTCTGCAAATTAGATTGATTAAAATGGCATTATTAGGTGATGAGTACATACTGACTTGTTCAGGACTGGAAAAAAACGAGACTTGGACCTGAGTGTTTAGACTTGAAACTGACTTGCCAATCGGTGACTTACACCCACATCTGGGTCACAAACTGTGAAAATAGGGACTATTACATCAACCATTATCACCAACACCAGGGTCCTCAAGGTTGCATCCCCAGCAGTGTTACATTTAAAAAGTAAGTTGTTGTAATTACTTGTTGCTTCTTCTACTGTGTTACTGCATTGTAGAAGTAACCAGTTAATATGAAAAGTAATTAAAGTGACTACTGAATAACATTTTTTTTAAATGTTCAAATAGGCTATGTCAAGAATGTGCCCCACCTCTCTCACCTTAGGACTAAATTGTAGGCTATTTGTAATAATTCATAAAAATTTTAATAATTAAAAAAATAATAATTTTGAATAATCAAAACAGAATTTAGCCTACGTAGTTGCATGTCATACATCAGCCTTAACATCAAGGAAAAATATTTGTATGTGAATATACCATCAGCAGTGTGCCAATAGGCTAGAAGTAGCTTTTCATAATCATGATGGTGGGATACTGCTGTGGCTTAGCAATTTGCTGAAACGTTCTGACACAAATATTTTCTTAATCTCATTTTCATATTTTCTGCATTGTTTATTGCACATAGATGAATAGGTGTGTGAATAGGTGTATTCTCAGGAACAGTTATTCTCAATCAAAAAGATGTAATGACTTATATGGACACTTTTAGCACTTTTAGCTCTGTGTTTTGTCCCAATGAATATATTATCTTCTCTAAGTATTATTAAAAGAGAATAACTGTTCCTGTTGTACTACCGCCTTAGAAGTCCAATACTAACCAAAGCATTCTTATACAACAGCTAACTTACTAACTACAAATAAACAGTAATTAGGAGTTTATAATGGAGAAATTCCTAGATAATGGTCTATTATGGGTAGAAAAGTCATGTAGAATAAAGTGTTACCGTTTTTTTAATATTGCTGTGTTTTATAATAGCCTACATATACACATACTGGTAACACTACAGATAGGTAATACGTGGATAGTTTTGTTGTAATAACTTGGTAAAATCATGGTGACAACTCATAACAATTTACATTACTGAATCTAGTGTTTTGAAACAACAATTTACATTACTGAATCTAGTATAAATTGATGGATCTTTTATTTTGTCATCCACTTCTATTTCCTTACATATATTTTAAAAACACTGAAATACTGCTGAGGTTAGGTTAGAAGGTTATCCTTTGAGGATGTGGATGGATGAGGATGTAGTAATACCGGTATTAAAAACCTACAGCTCCTTATACTGGCTCCCTATTAAGTCAAATTGATTATTAAGTCAAATCGATCAATTTAAAATACTCCTCCTAACCTATAAGGCCCTCAATGGCCTTCCTCCAACATATATTACAGACTTAGTTGTCCCTTACCACCCTGCTAAACCCTTAAGATCTCAGAATGCTGGTCTCCTTGTAATCCTGAGAATATCAAAATCTACGATAGGAGGAAGAGCTTTTTGCTACCGCATGCCGCTCTTGTGGAATAATAATTCCTTTCCCAATTAAACAAGCAGGCTCTCAATCGTTAATAGTCCAGACACAAAACCTTCCTCTTTAATGCTCCCCATAGTTAGGGATGGTGCACAGTAATTCATGACTCTTAATTGGCCTTGGAAAAGACTGCCTCTGCTGTTGCCTCCAGCTGTGAGGCATTGAGGCCACTGACCATCCCTGCAGTAGTTGCCATAGTTATGCTGCCTACAAACCTCTCGCGTCATGCCGTATCATAACTCTCTCCCTCTTTTCTCTCTCTCTCTTATACACATATATTTACCTATATATGCATATACAACACATGATATATTGTATATGATATATTGTGGATCTGCCCAAGGTTTATCCCTAGACTAACTAAACATAGGTTTAGCAAGTTTTTCCTTGCCCCTGTTGCTCTTGGGTGCTCCTTCTGTAAAGCACCATGGGACAATATTATTGTAAATGGCGTGTATACATAAAATTTAATTGAATTGAATGTAAAGAATTAGAGGTTCAAGCAGACAAGAAAACTTGAAGGAAAAAACATAAAATTAGAAACAACACCAAGTTGGCAACGGCATGTCCCATGAGGGACATGAACAGACTAAATCATTTCTTACAAAATTGGGATCATCCATGGAGGAGCTAAAAGCCGAAATTAAAAAGCTAGAGACAAGAACAACAGAGCTGTCTCTCATTTCCTCATTCTCTGATCACTGGTTAAGACTCCACCTGCTTCTCACTGATTGTTCCCTATTGTTCTCCCCAGCTGTGTCTTGTTTTCCTCTAATGTCTGTGAGTATTTATTCCCCTCTGTTTCAGCCGCTCTTTGTCAGATCATTAGCGAACCAGCACACTTTATAGCAAACGGCAAGCAAGCACTCCCGTGTCAGCTCCTCTGTTCCTGTTTGTTACCTGCCTCTGTTCCAGCCCGTTTCTTGTTTTCCCGTCTGGTCCCTGGTCTGTTTCTGTTTTGTCTCTGTTCCCTGCATGATCACCTGCCTGTGCCGAACCCGGACCGTCCTGACCTACGCCTCTGCTCGCCTGCCCTGGTTACTGACCCGTTACCTGCCCACGACCTACACTCTGCTCGCCTGCACCGGTTTCCGACCTGTTGTCTGCCTTCGACTGACGCTCTGCGCTCCAGCCCCGGCTACCGACCCGCCTCCTGCCTGTGACCGACGCCTGCTCTACTGCCCCGGCAACCCGACCCGACGCCTGTCCGACCACGAGTTCCTCTGCCAGCCCCTCTCAGCTCTGCACGGCTCCTGCAGCCCCGCGCCGAGGGCCACTCTCGGAGCACAATCTCACTTCCCCTTTCCCCAATCTTTTAATAAAGACAATTTGCAACTTGACGCTATCGTGGTCCATCCTGTCTGTTTTGTGACACAAGTATTTGGATTATTAAATGACCTGTTAACTTATCAAATGGAAGGAGTAAACAGGAAATACTATGAAATGTGAACTAGAGCAAAGCCACCATAAGATAAAATGCCATAATACAACATACACATCATAATACAATGCTTACACAGCCCACTGATGTCAGAGGCATTTGCCACCTATTATAAAAAGTTATATGAAGAGGAGGAGGATCCCCTTAAGAAAATTTGAAATGTGTTTTTTTTTTTTTTTTAACTCAGTTAACATGAATAAATTAACATCACCAGAATCTGAAATATTGTCCTCTCCATTTACAGATAAAGAAATTAAAGATAACATTCTAAATCTTAAAAATAACAAATCACCAGGTGTGGACAGTTTTCCAGGAGAATACTATAAACCATTTACAAATGAGTTAATGCTACTATTACGCAGTGTGGATAATTGTGCCTTAATAGAGGGGGATCCACCTAGATCCACAAAGTCAATACAGATAAATCTGAAGCCATGATGATAGTTGGTAAATAGCCCTCACAGCTACACAACCTGGTTTCTTTACAAAAAACAAACAAACAGGGATTTCATTATCTGGGTGTAATTCTTACACCAAAACCTACACAATTACATACCTCAAATTACAACAAACTGATAAAAGAAATTGATATAGATAAAAGCAGATGGGATATGTTACCACTGTCACTATTTGGTAGGATAGAGTCAGTGAAAAATTTATGTCTTGCCGGGGGAAGACATTATAGCTCCTTTTCTTATTTCAGTCTTTACCTATTAAAATCCCAGTCACATTTAAGTTACTTGAAAGATTTATCTGGCAAAACAGGAGACCAAGAATCAGGTGGAAAATATCAATAGCAACTAAATATTAATTAATCCATCTTAATCAATCCAACAGTTTGTTAACTCTATGTGTTTTCAAATTAACCACATAAGCCAATTTTTGCATAGAGTGTCTTTCGTAACTTTCGTATTTTGGCACCCCTCAAACCTCAGCGAGTAGTTTTTAGCCACTTCCTTTAGAATCTCATTTATTTTATGAAGAATTGCTGTTTTTTAAATGTGGATTTAAATGGTACAGTGCCACAAACTACAGCCAACATAAGCCAACTCTGATTAATAATAATTTCATGATTAAAAGTAATATGAATTTTCATGTTTAGCTCAGATTATATTTTGGCTTCATGCCTGATTCTGTAAACATATATTTAAGTGTGTTAGAATTTTATATAATTTTATATGATTTCTTGCTACTCCTTTCTAACTATCAAATGAATAATCCTCATCTGTGTACTGCTCCAAGTTATCTATCCAGCCAAGTCTGTACAGAATGTTCAGTCAACAACTTGTGTAGCATGGTGAGGACCTTAAAGGTAGCCTTGACCAGTGGTCATGTGTCGATGCTTGTCAGGTGCAAGGCTTTGGTATGTGCATGTATGTTCTTGTTTAGGCTATGTGTTGTTTGCCCGCATCTAAATCCTTGAGTGTGTCCCTGAGCTATGTACTTATATGGAATTCCGCCCAGATTAGAAACTGGTCAAGTTATATTCTACTGTTTAGGATAGATTTACGATTAGACTTTCAAGTATTTTCCTTTTAACTGAGAAGGATCCAGATGATCTACGCTGTAACATCTTAGCCATCCTGTCTCAACCTCGCGGACGAGACAGAAGAGTGGCTTAGTTTGATAGTCTTTAGACTTCACTTTGCTACTTCAGCTTTTTATGTCATCTACTATTCCACCCAGTCAATAATTGTAACTCATTTAATTCATCTTATAATAAATCATTGATCCTGATCCAACGTAACTGAGACATCCAGTCTTCTATTCTGCTGGGAAGAAAACACAACGCAACTTTAAGGTGAACAGTGACTTCAGGTGAAAAGTCAAACTGGGAAAAAACCCAAAATCTAACAAGAGGAATATATTGTCATTATTTGCCACTAGCAATTAAATCCACTATGCCCCATATTTGAATGGGGATTTCCTCCCTGTAACCATCTTTTTTTCTAAACTCTTGGGGGGAAGTGTTGATGCTAACCATTATTTTTGTTCTTCAACTTTTCAACTTAATTTACAACTATAAAAATAGGCTTCCATTCATTATAGACCAAAAGCTGCTTGCACCTTTATATCTAATTTAGACAGTAGGCGACATTTAAGTCTATAGCAGTTTTCAGTGAATATGCATATCTTGTTTGAAATAGGTAGGGATGCAGTGTTGTGACTTTCTAATCAAATACTCAAATTCAATTCATAAGTTTTGGGAGTAACAGCACGGATTTGATCTTATTGAGCATTAAGCTGAAGATTTAGTTTGTAGTGGGAAACACCCTGCAGACAATCTAAACATAAACATGAACATGAATCTGAAAGGATCATCCTCAGTCAAAGTACCATTTATTGGTGTGCATCTTAACAGAAATTAGGCCTGCAAAGTTTGTATGATGGAATAAAAAAACTAATTAAGAAAGAAAGAAAGAAGAGAAGAAAAAAACAACAACAGAAATAAAGAAAGGACAGCTGTGAGGAGTCAAGAGGCAACTGTGTCTGTGATTTTTCACAGTCCCTGTAGGTCCCATATAAAGAGGGTTGGAACCTCACCTGAGCAGATGGAGATCTGGTTGAAACGTTGTTTTCTATTTTTTATCTATTTAACATGTTACTAAATGTATGCATTGCTGTTTTTCAATTCTTGTAAAGCAATTAATTATTACACTTAAAAAATATGACGTGGGCTTATCTGGAACACCCATGGGCTTAAATGGTGCCACGGGACTTTCACTTTCACTTTTGTAACATGCGGTACCATTAGCTGTCGTTTCGCTATTTGGTCTATATTTTTCCAAATTCTTTCATTCTCCTCCCACAAATGAATTAATTACCTGCTGGTGCTCCAACTTTATTGAACCCCATACATGACCCCCAGTGTGCAGCATGGTATGCAGGCAGCAGAGGAGGCCTACTAGCAACATGACCAGTACCTTATTAATTAATTTGGTCTGCAGGTGCTCTGCCTGATATTTTAAGGCATTTGGCAAGTAGCAAGTGAATTTTACAGCTTATTATACAACAGAAATGGATTCATCATCTGAAAATCTCATAGAAACAACACTTAAAGTACTTTTCATTAAAAAATCAGGCTGTGTTATTCTTACTATTAAACAATTTGCTGTACGAACTTTCTGCCATTAAGTTACCCCATTTGGGGGTTTTACCAAATACAGCAAGAAAGTGTCCAACTTTATGTATAGTTATCAACAGAATAGGGCAGCCACTCTCAATCTATGCTGCTTGTGCTCTGCTTGTGTTTTCGCAGTGCACATAAAATATGTTGGTGTATAGTTGCTGTGTAAAATGTGACATGGGTCTTATCTGACTTGGGTATTCTCCTGCTAAAATGGAGATTTAGTCATACACTGATTTTCCACAAGGTACAAGTGTGTGTTTGGAAGGTAAATTAGAACACCCCGTAAACATCTCAGGGAGGCTTTAGGGGATTTTTTTCTCTTTCTTTGGGGGAACCAAGTTAGTCTTAGCTCCCTCATAATTTGAGCTGAGTTTATATGAGTTCAATGGCACTATATACCGTATATATACTGTACTGTATACTGTACTAAAATGTAATTACATCAATTGTAAAACTAATTTACAATTTCAAAAAGAATTTAGTAAGAAAATGCACAGAATGATGTCATATACCTGAATTTAGGGATTGTTTTCTTGATGTTACTGAGTAAAATATGTAGTCCACAGTCATGGCTCTTTTTGAGTGATACGTTGTGATCTCTGTTTTCCCTCTTTTTGAGCGATGGGAGTAGGCAGATGTGAGATTTAAGTTGTGCTCAACACAAGATCTGCTTACAAAGGATCACAGGGGGAAAGAAACATTATTCCAGGCAAAGTGATGCAAGTAACCCTAATTTTAATCCTGATTCTTCCCACAGCTGTGGTAAAGGGTAAAAAATGGGAGCGTTCAATTATTAGAATGGGTAACCATTTTAACATTCTCAACAATGTGTAATGTACACATAGTCTAGGAACTAAATAAAACAGTCAGATGTTGTTTTTGTTTTTTAGCGTCTAAATAGGCCACACACCAAATAAGGTCAAAGTGCCCACACCCCTACCCTATTGTTTTCAAAGCCATAATTAGAAAACTATGGATAGTCCATGGGATGGAGGAAGTTGGGACAAGTCACAAGGCATATTAAATCACATCTAAAGATCTAGTTTAGTTTATGTAGTTTATGCTGTTTAACCTGTGTATGTACTCTTGGTTCATTCTTGATTCAAAAATCTTTAACATTTAAGGGAAACAGACAAAACAGCAAAAACAGGGGCATGGCCACAGGTAGGCCCAGATGGGACCGTGCCCGCCCACCTGTCAGTCAGGCCCATCCAGTCAAAGGGCTCCCTATGTTTATTTGCCTCATAACACATGCATAACATATACATATACATATACACAGAGCAGCAGCTATAAAATTCTGTTAATAAAAATAATGTACGCTAAATAATCATTATTTACAGTAGCTTTATTTTCGTTCAAAGAGTCAGCTATGGCCAGCAACGTAAATGCCCCAGACTTCTCAGCTGTAGATGAGAGCCTGCCACACTGGCAAATCTCTTTGTCCCTATTTTCTCTTCAAAGGTCTAACTGAATTGTTGGACTATGATGATATCATTACAGTGCTCAACACAAAATCCACCATCTCCTATTGTAGCATGTCTCAAAACATGTTACATGTTGTGTGTTGTGTTGTGAATTGATTGATCATTTGGCCACTGAGCCATGCTGTAGGCTGTTTTAAGTTGTTAATTTAATGAGTGGCCGCCAAGTCATTAAGAAGCTATAGACTACTAAAAAGGGCGCATGTCACACCTCTGTTCATTGAACTCCACTGGCTACCCTTGGCTGCTTGCATCAAATTCAAGGCACTAATGGTGGCCTACAGGGTGACTGATGGTTCTGCTTCCATCTACCTGAATATTCTCCTAAAGCCCTATGTCACCTGCCGATCATTTCGCTCCTGTAAGGAACGTTATCTAGCATGGCCAACACCTTGCATAGGTCAATCCAGACTCTTCTCATGAAGACCCAGCTCTTTCAAGAATATCTCCTGGCTTAAATGTTTGAGAATGGACTTAACATCTTATACTTCATTTCTCTTTTATATTGCACTTTTTATTACACTATTGCACTTTCAACTTAAAATAGTGCAGTTTTTATGTTAGAAATATGGACTCTTTGTTTCTTTCATTGTGTTGTAGCTTGAATGTTATCCTCTTTTGTAAGCAGCTTTTTATAAAAGCGTCTACTACATGCATAAATGTAAATGTAATGTAATGTAGTTGAATAGAGCTGAGTGGCGCTTGTGCTCCAAGCCCTAAACAAGGCACAATCAAAATAACTCTTAATCTCTTAATAAGACTCATCACAAATATACATAATTTATTATGATGCAGCATCATGTCTTTCTAGTGATATTTGTTCTTGGAATGGGGAGTCTTCACTCAAGCTGCTTCATGGGACATTTAAGGCAACTGTCTGTGAAGAAAGAGAAAAAAAACGTTAAGCAAGTTTGTGTGCTTTTGCGGTCATTGGTAAGAGGGAATGGATGGAATAGATTACTGTCGAGGGATTCTCCTTCTCCTACAGCTCTGCATCCATCTTACACCCATTCACCTCAGCAAAATATCTCAGGATCTTTTTACTCATATACAGCAAACCACATATCAAAATAAACAGGAGAACCTACTAATTCCAATCGTGAGTAATCAGGTCTTGAAATCACATTTTCTGATTTCTGCATTGTCTCCAACAACATATAGTCCTTATAATGACTGAGACAAGACCTTAAAAGTAAAGGTAGTGAAATAACCCTGAAAATCGCTTGAAGGAGGTATCCGGTGTCAATCATCAATCCTGTGTAATACTTTTGCAAACGACATGCCTTAACAGACATCCTCTGTCTCTCTTTAGGTTATTCAGTTAATAACAATACTTAAAGCTTCCTGCAGTGCAATGAGCCAACATTAGCTAATCCATAGCAAATATAATGTGAAATGACTTACCATCAGTACCATCCACTTGATCTCTCTCCACCAGCTACTATCATTTCTGTTAAAATGACGTAAAATGGCCAACCGGAAGTGACATTTTGACCAATCACGGTTCAGATCTGATAACAGTAAGGAATGTTCTGGTAAGGTTCCCTAAAGTTTTTACAAATATGACTTTTAAAGAACTTTGAGGGAACATTCTTTAAAGGTTCTCTGAAGACAATGTTCTGGGAAGGTTCCATGAAGGTCCTCAAAACACAACCTTTATAGAACTGCCAGGGAACAATTCCTAAAGGTTGTCTGAAAGTTTGACAAAAACAACTGTAAAAGAACTTGGGAATTTTCCCTGAAGGTTATGTGTTTGCTGGCCGACACGGATGCATATGTGCCAGTTCGATGCTGAAAGTAGTTGCTTGCAATGTCATGTAATAAGGCATATGCTCATTATTAAACTTAAAATGCATTCATAAATGTCATAGGTTACTAAAATATTTATTTTAGTAATTATTGTAAAATAATGTACTAAAATAATAATATAATATACCAAAATAATAATTTTAGTAACCTATGCATTTTGGGTTAAGGCCCACCAGATTTTTTTTCTGGGCCTACCTATTTTTTTATTTCTTGCTACGCCTATGAGCAAAACTATACATTTTCTAACAGTTTACAACCTGTAGATATGATTTAACATGCATTAAGACTTGTCCCACCTTCCTCCATCCCATGGACTATTCATAGTTTTATAGTGTTTTTTAACTCATTGGCTGCCAATGATGTCTATAGACGTCAATTTAAATACAACCATTGACCATTGACATGTTTTTCAACGGGGTGGGCTGGGGGGACGATCTAGGGAAGCTTGTCCATAAATATCAGGCTTGCAAGGAGAAGAGAGAGGTTAGAGATGAGAGTAGAACATGGACCCGGCGAGAACCTGTCATGAATTTAACTACGTGAGCCATATTTGTGGCTCTGGATCAACCAGAAGCAGCATAGGATCATCCCCAGACGCTATAAAAGCCCCTTCTTAGTGTTGCTTTTGCTAAAAAAAATGCAAAAATCCACTAATGCAAAAAATATCAATATCAAACACACTATTCTGCTTGACATCTTTTGGTCAAAAACAGGTTTTTCTGGTGAAACCAACCTATCCTCTACTGCCGATTACTGAAGAATGGAAAAGGGTAAAAACAAACTTTTTCCTGATGAAAGAAGAGTCTACTCTTTCTTTTGGTAGTTTTGGTGTTTACATAGTCATAGAACACAATTTTCTGTGGGTCTTAAAAAATCTGTCAAAATGATAAAAAACGCTGGCAGTATTTGGCTCTCTGCTGTGAAAACAGCTGGCAGCCAATGTATTAATAGAATTAAATGGCTTTGAGAACAATTATTAACCATAGACCAAAGCATTTTTAACTTGAGATAATACATATATTATCAATAATTAGCATCCAACTTTGTGATAGACTTCTGTATCAACTTAAATCTCATGAATATTACAAATTGTAAGCTTTGGTGTACTGATTCTGGCCTGTAATCAAGCTCATGTAATTCAGTGCAGAAGAAATTTTGTTTATAATAGGTTTTTGGTGAAGGTTGTCACTGGAGGCAAAAATAGGGAGTGTGTTTATGTTTGTGTTACTGAACACAATCACACTTAAACTGTCCATCTGATCTGTAGGTAAGGCTGTATATATAATAAATAATAAAATGTGTCTTATGTGTCAGATATCCTTTATGAGCCCAATTAGAAGTATAGTTTTGAGAGGCAAAACATTTGACCGGAACACGTGGGTTAAACTTTGTGTAGGACTTATATATTGGAAAATTATGTATTATTACATTGCACATGATTCAACAAATAATAATAATAATAATAATAATAATAATAATAATAATAATAATAATAATTACCTGGTAATTCTCGAACTCACACAATTTCTTGAAACAACTGTTTAAAAAGGAAACCAAATGGGTTTAAAAGGCTAATTCAATTACATGGTATTCAGTTATATAATTCTATATCATTTTTTTCCAAAGTGTGTGCACAAAACAGGCTTTCCTAATATCTTCCAGTATTCATTGAGCTACAGTGTGAGTTGTCAGTGTTCGCAAAAATCATAATCAGTTATTCTGGTCAATATTGAAATCACAATTGCTTCACAGTTACTTAATTTGGAAACAGCATTCATTTTCTAAATTAAAAAAAAAAAAAACATTTACAATACATTATTCTAACAGAGCGCAATAGGGCAGAATTAAGTCTACCCATGTTGCATGTTACTGGTACTTGCTTGCACATTGACTAACAGACCTAATCTAGAGTCTAATCACTCTAAAAAACAACAACAAAAAAACAGCTACACAGTAATTACAAAAACAAAAGTTTCCAGGCTGTTTGGTTACACAGTACACAGCAGTAAGAGAAAACTACAAGGATTAGGCTTACTTGGGGGATCCTCATACTGGCACTGCTGACTAATGCCCACACACTGAGGCCAGAGGGGGATATTAAGAAGGCGTTGCCCTTTACGCATGTCATCCTGTCCAGACACCTATGAAATACGAATCGCAGGTATTTCAGGAAGAATCAAGTTAAGGTTTCATTATGTAAATTACCAGTGCTTACAGGTTTGTTTACATTTTTTCTCCATCATGTGCTGCTAAGCAACTGCTAACCTTGCCTATGGGCATCCCACGATATTCAAGCTTCCCATCCCTGATAAAGCGGTAAAGAGGAGACCAGGGGACAGAGTTAAGGTCCCCACAAAGAATAACAGGACAGGTGTTTCCATCTGACTGCTTTGATACGTGACTGATCTCTGCCAGGAGCAGTCCAAGTTGAGTCAATTTGATATCCCCACGCCGTGGATTGTACAGTAGGTGTGTATTGGCCACACACAGGCGATTAGTCTTAGCCTTCTTTAGCTTGGGCTGCAGCAGTAGCACCAAGCCCACATTGTGCCGGTCCAGCAAAGGAATACCCGGTTTGAAGTACTCCACAGGGTGACAAGACACAAGGGAGAAAGTTTCTTGCTTGAAGACCACAGCACAACCATCTGACTTCTTGCCTGTCCGCTTCTTATATTCACAATGATATCCTAAGCAGAGCAGACATCACAGGTGTATTATGTTTACCATAATCCAAAAGAAACTCTCCTCTATCTACACACAGTACCCCATAATGACAGGAAAATACAGAATTGAAGACGTTTTTGCAAATTCATAAAAAATAAAAAACAAATATACACATGGACATAAGTATTCACGCCCTGTGTTATAACACTCTGATAAGATGAGTCTACACCTTCATTAGCTTTGTTTAATTAATTGTGTGGAGATAATTTGGGATAAATTTCCAGAGAGACAACCATCACTTCAGCCCTCCACCAATATAGACTATATGGCAGATGGAAGCTTCTTCTCAGTGCAAGACTCATGAAAAGCCTATATTGGGAGATGGGATAAAGTTCCATAGAGACCACCATCATTTTAGCCATCCACCATACAGGCTTTTGGAACTTCATCCCCTCTCCACACAGGATCACTGTAGATCAGCCAGAGTGATGTTTGGGTTCTTGGTTTGTAACTTGCCCTTTGTCAGGTATTTCATTTTTCCTGGTTATAATGTCATGTACCCTGCTTGGAATGAAACTTCATCTAACCATATAAAGAAACTAATTTTACTTTCTGTATGTATAATTTTTTAAGTGATCACTTAAAAAATTCACAACTTTCCTCCATACCCGCCAGAAGAAACTGTAACAAATATAGCTCCAAGCAGCAATGAGGGGGCCAAGAAGTGAATCACGGCAAAGTTGCCATGGCAACAGGATGTGGTTAAGTCAGCGAGATGGTCATAAGCACACATGCCAATACAACAAATTTTGGCTGAGATACAAGGCCACTTCCTGTTTGGCGACATCATTGGCTGTGATGGCTGAACACTTTCACAGACAAAAAAAATCATGTCATCACAAGTGTCAAGCATGCTTTGAAAATATGTGGCCACTGAAAATCAGTGTTGATTTTGATAAAACCCAATATGGTGGTCGAATACTTATGCCGACCTGAAAAGTTGGCAATAGCCATCCATGGCACAGCCTACAGTATGACCAGACGGAGGAATTTTGTTGCTAACTTAACCACATCATGAGATATGACCTCATGATGGCTAAACTGCACCAAATTTGTTGTGCCCCCTTGGGATCAGAATCAGAATTGAATCAGCTTTATTGGCCAAGTATATTTACATATACAAGTAATTTGACTCCGGTAGATGTTAGCTCTCTGTACACCTAACATACCATGTAGTAATACACATATAATACAATATACAACACAAATGGACTGCATTTATATAGCGCTTTTCTACTCCTACGAGTACTCAAAGCGCTTTACATTGTATGCCTCACTTTCACCCATTCACATACATGCACTCATACACCGGTGGCGGAGGCTGCCATGCAAGATGCCAACCTGCCACCGGGAGCAATTTGGGGTTCAGTATCTTGGGGTCAGCCAGAGGGGGGCACGAACCTGCAACCCTCCAGTTACCGAACGGCACCTCTACCACCTACCACATCTACCCATGACTACAACACTCCTCTTGTGCTATGTGCAAAGGACAATATATGTAAGGGCATGATAGTAAAGAGACATTTAAGAAATGAGGTTATTTCAATTAATAATTGACCAAGGTTGGGGGATGGCCCAATTTGTTAGGTATTCAGGAGAGCGATGGCAGTGGGGAAGAAGCTGTTCTTGTATCTGGTAGTTTTTGTGCACGCCTGGGGCGTGGGGGATGGTCTCTTGTAGTTGGTAATGTCCTGAAGCCCTCTCCATAGTGCCATAGCAGAAAAACTTTTTTTTTAAAGCTTTTCAGAATAGCTCTTTTTAGCCACTCTGATCTCTTTGGTGAGGGAGTTCCTGAGTTTTTTTTAAAAGAAGAATGTCTACTTTGCTATATGCCTCCTCTTTGGCCTGGCCGAGGTGACAGATTTGCAGTGAACCATGGCTTATTTTTACGATACGGAAAGTCTGTGTTGGCGCGCAAACTTCCTCACAAAAACGAAAGGAGGATGTGACAGTGTCAGTCAATTCGTCCAGGTTAGCGGTGGCATCCTCAAAGACACTCCAGTCCAAAGTCAAAAGTCCTGCGGTTTTTCCTTCACTTCGTTTGTCCACTTCTTTACTGTCCTGGTTACAGGCTTTGCAGTTTTTAACTTTTGTTTGTAGGTAGGAATAAGATGAATCAGGCAATGGTCAGAGTGGCCTAGAGTCGTACGGGAGACCAAGTGATATGCGTCTTTGAGTGTGTAGCAGTGATCCAATATGTTATTCTATCTGGTGGGACAGTTAATGTGCTGTCTGAATTTCGGACGTTCGTGGTTGAGTTTAGCTATATTAAAGTCACCCACAATAATGAGCATTGAGTCGGGCCCATCAGTAGGGATGGGGTCAGTAGTCCAAGTACCAAGTTTGGGTAATATACATTAAAGCGTTACTGAGATATTAGCTCACTTCCTGTTGGTCTGATCTGACCTCACCTGTTTGACTTCGCTGTCGAGTTTGATTACCAATGACGGACAAACGGTTGTCAATCTGAAAAATCTGTCTCATAACTTTTGTTCGGCTTTGTCTGAAGATTGTATGTACCCAGTTTCATGGAGACTGTAAAAAAAATTGTGGCCTGTGTTGGAATGACCTTGGTCCAAGAATTTCAATGGTACTAGCTGTTCAAAAAATGGTCGCACAGGTCAATTATGTATGTAAATGCACTTCCAAATTTGGATCAGATTACAATACAGTGCATTCATCTGCATGCACAGCAATAATAATAAACTTACTTAGGAAGAACAATACAGTGCACAGCTCTGCATGCACTGTCACTAGAGAATGTATTTACAGGAAATTACCAGTGCATAAAATTGCAAACTGTAGCTTGCTTGATGTGGACTTTGTGGCAAGCAGTTGCATTATGATACTGGTAGGTAGGTTGTTGCTATGATAGTTATGGTAGAGACTACTGGTAACTGGGGTGGGTGTTATGCTGGATGCTAGCTTAGCCATGTTGGTTGCTATGTTGGTTCCTAGGTTGTCTTCATGGAGGCAGTTGCTCTGCTGTTGCTCGGGTACTTGAGATTGAGACTGAGTTACTAGGCTGTTTTCACAAATTTGTGTTCCTCAACACGTGCCTGTTCAATCCACACTTTGTAGATTTACTCCCAGTATTGTTTCCTGTGTCATCATACTCATTTTAACATGAAATAATGGGAATTTTAATCTAACATAGCATGGCTTACAGTTAGCAGGTAACAACGCTAACCTTCCATAGGGAGTCAAGGCCCATTAATACCTATGTGAAAGACAGAGATGTGTTCTACACGTCCTATCTGATCATTTTGTCCATATTTTTGCACAAAGTGGGGAGCTTACGATTACAGGCAGAACAGAGCAATACCGAAAATAGTGGGGCCGATATTGTGTTACTGCGCACCCCAATGCAAATGATGGATGGAGGTATGAAGAGTAATCACGGATAGGACAGATGAACAGACAGAAGCACAGATGAACAAAAAGTGGGTATAAATAGGCCTATATAGGGACAGCTATATGACTCCTACATATGACTTAAGAGCCATCATCACTGCAATCAGTATTGTTTGTTATCAGTTCAGTACACAGTTCAGCTATAAGCTTTATTTAAACTATAGAATTAAATGTTAATGTGAAACTTGTCTTACTTCCTTAAGTAAAGTGCACCATTGCACTAGACACCGGCCTGTAGCTAATGTTAGCAGATATTACGTAAACAACCAAGAGCTCTTTTTCACCAATGATTATAGTTATGGTATAGGTAATGTAATGTGTCTGCTTACATGGAAATATTTCTACAATGATACACCTGTGCACGTTTACTCCAGCAGATGTAAATAAACTTAATAGAAGTGTTTGTACAACCAGCACTTTGCAGTCTGATAATGCCTTTGAATCAACATTATCACTCATATCACTCCCAGGTAATGCACACTAGCTTTTCCATAGTTTATCTCCACTGCTAACTTTAGCTTTATTATAGTCTGTGCATAAGATATAAAATATAGTTATACAGGCCACACATGAAGTAAAAGTGTATTAAAAGTGTATTATGCATACCTTTGTTTTTGTAGGTGAGAACCAAAACTGAAAAGTTGTTAATGGTTGAAAAATTCTAATATGTGAATGATAGGCATTGAGTATACAAAATTCATGGAAGACAGAACATGATGAAGATGCCACACAAGCCAGTTTGTGGGATTGAGTTTAGCACAGATGGGAAGAGGGCCAATGATGATCGCAGAGGCTGTGTGAAATGCACACTACAAGGAAGACAAACAAAAACCATATGGAGGTGCAAAGCATGCGATGTCTACCTCTGCCTTCAACAAGACAGAAACTGCTTTGATGCTTGGCATCCAGATGAGGACTGATGATGAGTCAAAGATTATTGGGTTAATACAGCTGAAGATGCCATATGCTTTTTCTGAAGCGCTTTTGTATAAGTTCACTGCTACTGAATAAGAGGTCATATTTTATAAGCTCTTTTGAATTTAGACACACTTTTGGAACTGGCTTGCCTGAGACTTTATAAAGAGATGGAAATGGATGCAGACAGCCACAGTCAGCATTATCTATTGAGCAATTCATTGGGCATCATGCAGCTGTAGAGGACACATATTTTAGAAGATTTAGCCAAAGCCACAATTTTTGATCTGATCTGGATTACCTACAGTGTCCTTTGTTTTGACAGATGGGCCACTGACAGTCACCGGACACTGGTCATGGACAGTGACAGTGGGGTGGGGGAAGTTAGGTATGATCCACCCATCTAATCAGTATTCACTTGAAAGTTTTTACAATTAGTAGTGAAAGTACATAACATAACAGACTTGACCAGTCTTGACCAGATATATTTTAGTGAAGAAGGGAAGTGATCGTGGGTAGATTTTCCAATTAATATAGCAGCTTTAAGTAAAAGGAACTAATGGAAATAAAGAAGAAATCCATACAGGTTCAAAACTTCTAACAAGCTAACTTAATCCACATTAGTGTGCAAGTTAATGTCTGTAACCAGCACTATGTCTTAAGTGCTTACAGTGTTTCACTGTTTGTGACAAATGTATTTTAGGTCATAACCTAATGAGGCAATGTATATTTCTGTTAACCAACTTCAACTTCTGCATCACCACTCAGCAAATTACATTTGCACATTTTTACCAACACTCATTAACATTTTTTTACACTTACACCTAGGTTACTACTTTAACTACGCTAATTAACTAAATAACTGACACCTGGCTGTAGCCTCTCTCAGCTATTATTTCTCCTTTAGATGTAGATATACTGCAGGCAAGAACTTGTGGATACCACAACTAGGCATTCAGCAAGACAGGGAAGACATATGGAAAAGGAACCAAAATACCAATCAACACAAAGAAAAGCAATAGAAGGTAGCACATGGTAGTCCCCTATGTATGTATCTACAACCACTCCACAAGCACATGGCCCAACCAGGAGGCCGACTTCATCAGGACAGGATTCAGCAGTATAATTACATCTAAAGGAAAACTCCTTTAAAGATACTGACATGCATGCATATTTCATGATGATGCAGTTTTCATTCATAGCCAAGTCTATTCCTAATAAATTCTTTGAAAATAGGCAGAATAATTTAGTAAATGCATGAATTCATGCTTGGCCACAGTGTCTGCAAAACCTCTAAACCTCTATTTGCTGTCAAAGAGTATAAGACCCAATGGACAGAATCCATTTTGAAGACTTGTGTTTCTGATTGCATTCTCTGAGACATTTTATTACGCCTGATAGTTAACCTGCCACAAAGCAGGTTGTTCAGAAGCATTTGTTATATTACCTTGGTAACTCAGCAGAGATTCCTGTTAGCTAGAGTAATGGAGCCGAACTCTATCTAAAACTAGCTGGCGTAATTAGCCAGGAATGGTTAGCTGACTTGATGGAATGCCTCCTTGCAATTATCTGTGCTCATATGATATTACCATTCAAACACTGTTTAACATGGCCGTCCTCATTGTCATGACATTATATGAGGACCTTTCAAGCATCCTAGGTGCAACATTTTGACTTCTATTGCTTCACATGGAAATGTTTGCAGATTTGTTTCCAAAATTATTGAATTAATAAATGATGATGTGGTCAAAATTAGGTATCTGGTACCTAAAGATTCAAGGAAGGGTTTAACCTGAGTCTCATAGTGGTCCTCTTGTACCTCCTGAAGACATACAATCTATGGAGAAAAAAATGGAATGATTGGTTAGTCTCTTTATAATTACTTGCAAAAGACTTAGTAGAGTCCTCGTGGGAAGAGAGTCCTTTGAAAGCTTGGAATAAATTGTTTGGTTGATTTTTGGTTTAGTTCTTGGGTTGCAGAGTTTGCTTATGCATAGGTCCAGTGCTGGGAAAGTTAGTTTTAAAAAGTTGCATTTGCTCATGACCATTAACCAAATAATCCTATGCGAAAGGAAGAAAACAATTTCAGTAACACCTGTATGATGGCCAGTTGCACTGCACAGTGCGACCCTGTCATAACAATGCTTTCGCTCTTGGTTTGAGGCAGTCCCTACTATAGTGTACCTTAGCTGCCAATACTTGTATACGAGAGCTCGTGTTTCCTTAACGTATGAATCGCTTTATTAATTAAAACACAAATAAGCTACATTAAAGAATGAAATGTTAGGTGAGGGAGTGAGTTGTGGCAGCAGTGACGGCCGTTTTAATGTTCCTTGTGACAAATGTTTGTTGAGAATACACGAGTGTTTTTAATTTTTTCATGACAATGGTAACTGAGAGCTGATCTAGTAGACATAGTCATAGCTTTGATTGGCCTTAAGTGATGTATGTTTTTGTAGAGAGCTAGACAAATAGGCGGATAAGGAAGCCTGGCTGTCGGCCCTCGGACAGGCTGCCAGTCCGTCCCTGCCTCCAACGCTGCGCAACATTGAAAAAGGAGCTATGTTTCGTTACCAAATTTTCAGTAGTTGCGCGTTACACTACTTTGTACTCGAAAAAAAGTAGTTACGTCACTGTAATGCGTTTAACACAACACTGTTTCACTGTATAGGGCCCAGAGTTTTGTGCAATGTCACAACTACAGGCAAATAAGAGCTCAGGAATCCCAGGTAAAACTTAAAACTATAAACTTTAAACTATACTTTCAGACATGCCAAACCTGAAGACATTTTTTGAGTAGCACCTTGTCGGCCAAAAGTAGCAGCCTAAAATCACAACCAAAAAGGCTACTGGCATGTAACTGAGTTTGGTTAGTGTTTGGAGTCTTTAACTTTACACAAGCCAATGACCCCTCAGCTTACAGAGGTAAATTTGATGTACAGTTATTTAACATGGAAGACCTCTACAGAATATTAAACCAGGTATATTGATTTGCGGTAGTGTCAAGTACCATATAAAGTCATTACTGAGTTATTAAAACATGTTTGTTAACTATACTACGCCATACACCACTACGCCGTAACTATGATTAACCTCCGGGTCACAGACCCCCCTTTTAATATCTCTAGATTAGTTTTTGATGTCAGAAAGCTTAAAAAAAATAAATATGAAACCATTCACAATAGATCACATAAACAATAAAAATGCCTGACTGACTGAAGCAAGGTTTCAGTTGGGTTATTAGTCTACATGCTGGTTCTTGAAATGTCAATATCAACACAGCAGTCCAAGTCTTGGAATGCTATTGCCATGGACCGGTTGCTGGGTGCATATAATTTACTTCTGTCAAGGAACGGTTTGTCTCAAAAGAGGATTATGGAAAACTGCTTGATGAACAAAAGGAAACTTTGTTAACTTTGGGTTATATGTGTGACATCTGTGAACCGTATCCTCTGAGTGTGCTCTTCATTCATCTTCAGGCTATGCTTATATAAAGGGGCATTTTACACATAGACAAAAAGTTTGCAAACTTAAATGACTGGTAAATATGAGCTAGCTAGTAAAGCATTACTTGAGTGTACTTGCATCAAATTGTGTATGCTAAAATGGCACAACTTTAAGTACTACTATGCAGAACAGACATTTATGATCCAACCACACTTTCAACTCATTTGGGTTGTACAACCAATAAATACACTTAAATCCAACTGAATGTTGAATACAAGCATATTTTTTCAACACAGTTAATTGCTGTTATTAAGGCATATCTCTTAAAGTGTACCTTCTGTCACAATATAGTGACTTTGATGTCCACTATTGTGATATTCAAAGTACCACATCAGTAAACATGTGCTGTCTGTATTTTGGACACACTCCAAAGATGTTACCTGGGAGTGCCACCTCCTACACCAGCTACTCCGAGCAAACCACACCCTCCAAAAAGGCTGAGAGTTCAAAATAGTACATTTATTTGAACAAAGTACATAAGATGGTCTCTAGGAGTGACTAAATGGTTATACAGACTATACGTGTCTATCAGGGTCAACCAAATCTCTGGTCTGGGTTCTCCTGATTGTACCGGTAGCCCACCATCTGAGGATGGTGCCATCTTGGTCTTGGAGCTGTTCTAAGGATAACAAATAACAAAAAAGGCTAAAAATAACATTATGTGCAAAGTGAAAATTATTGAGTATGCTATATAACATATATAGAATACTAAAGTGCACTCAGAATCCCTAATAAAGCATTACTAGCATAAGTATACTTGCTTCATAATGAATATGCTAAATAATTTTTTTAAGTAACGGTAGAATACCAATGTCTTGGGAAAATAACAATAGTGAACTCATTTCCAGTAAAGTATGCTAAGTTTAGCTAACTGTTTATACAATTAACGTGATGACTACAGTACCCATACCATAAAGGGGCCAGGTGAAGTCTTGTCGTCATTTTCTGATCCCACTCCATGCCTGAATCCCACTTACTTCATGTTGGAGTCAAGGCAAAAAGCTAAAAATATACTTGAATTGGAGATATATGCTAATTGGTGCTAAGATAGGTCAGGCTAATTCTAACTTAGTCAATACTTTTACAATTAACCTAGTTGTGCATAATTCACCAAGAAGTGGGACTTCTAGCCTGGAAGTGAATTGATTAATGCTATGCCAAGATAAGCTACGCTAAAATACTTTTTTGAACCATTAACCTAGCCTGCCGTGATTCACGTTAGCCTAATTTTGTGTAAAGACATTAGAACAATAATGTTAATATTAAAGGGGCCTCATCTTTCCTCCATCAGTTTCCTAAAGATTGCCAGTCCAGTGCTCCCAACGTGTAGACTTTGTAAGTTTCAAACCACAAACAAATTGGTTCCTATTAAAAACAATCCACTTTGATCAAAAGGTTTCCTCATCCCAGTTCCCTACCCACTTCACCCTGTGATAGACACACTTAAAGAAAAAAAAAATTGCCTCCCAAAGTGCCCATAAATCCATAAAGACAGATATCAGAATAAATGTTTGTACAGTAAAAAAAAGAAAAAAATTGCAAGAGTAAAATAGGCTACTGTGTGCTGGGCTAGCCTACATGAAAACACGTTCTTTGAATTTACTAATAAAAGCATTCACATGCTAATAGTAGTTTACTGAGTTAAATCATTGGTTAGCAGTTGAAATATTAGCCTACTGTAGGCTTATAATGAAATAGTCTAGTGGAAGTACACTTCCACTGAAGTGCACTTTGTTAATGAGAACTTTGGTCACATTTTGAATAAAGTGTGATGATAGTTATAATACTTCCTTGAAATGGACTATCTTAAACAGAAGTATACTTCCAAAAAGTACACAGAAATACCACTAATAGTTTCCAGTTTCAAAAAACACATTTCAAATTCACTTTTAAGACAGCTCACTAGCTTGTTATCCCACAATTAGTATTTTCACATGTCTTACTTAATTACATATTTTTAGGTGCACTTTTAAAAACTACATAGTAAACTTTATGATGAACACTTCAAACACTTATTACTTCTCAAGTATACTACTTTTTACCTGGGATGTTACACTTGTCTTAACGTACTGAACAGTGCCATTAGCTTAGATTTTCTCTGGACCTGAATGAATAACCAGCATCTCTGCATCTGACACTGTTTCAGCTGTCACCTATGACTCGTTTTGGTAAAAGACTGACTCATTTTAAAGTTTTGACTCCTCATCCTCTGGCTAACATAGGTCTCAAGTGCTATGTCACCATGGTAACAAAATAGAAAAACAGATGGTCAGTTTCGCTTGCAGAAAGAAGCCACCCAGATACTGACAGATGAATTATCAGAAGCACTTGGGTCTACAAGAAGCCATGTTATTCCAGCTCTGCTACAGGTTTGCATTGAATTTACTGAATTACGATCAGTATGTTTTAAAAATAATTTTGGTGATACAGTGGGCCTGCTGGCCCAGATCAATTCATGAATCAAGAACAACTCCAGAACAATTCCAAAGAATCCTCCCAAATTCTCAGCTTTATCAGACATTTGAGGAGGGCATTATTGATGAAATCCTGTTGGGTGACTTTAGCCACCCTCTGAGGCAATGGCTACTTACTCCCTTCCTGAATCTAAGGTTCCTACACATTTTCCACACTAAAAGTTTGACACATTTTTATACAATCTAAATAGATTGTACAGTCTAAAGTCTAACTAAAATGTATTAATTATAATGTATTGTATTAATATTAACAAACATCTATATATTGACTTAATATTAGAAACAAGTATTATTCTATAAATAAAATGTATCTGTAGTCAGTGTAACTCACTTCATTTAACTCACTTAACGCCATATAGTTTTAGTTTGGGCATGAGGCTTCACTCACAGACTGACTTTACTGACACTACTGTTTAAATTAGGGTATAAATTCATTCAGTTGGATGGATATGGTGTATACCTTACTATATTGCAGAGTTTTATGGATAGACGGGGCATCAAAATAGTGTCCACACAGCAGGCCAAAAAAGGCAAACCGGTCTTCAAATGACTGAAATTTTGAGGACATTTGACTACATGATGATAGTGTGCAAAATGTGCCATTTTCAAGACATACATAATGTTAGTAATTCACTAGCATGTCTTATAATATTATGCATTTATGCAAGCAATAGTAGCCTGACAAGCCAGACTATAACATGAAAATGTAAAGCAACACCATTTGCTAGGGTACATCTAGATTTCTAGTAGAAGCAAGCAATTCATGACCCAGGTCCATTAAATAACTCACTGAACAGAATCCATTGAGCCCTAACTACACCATGTCTATTGTAGCGAAATTGTAGTGCTGTTAATGTTAAGATGTTAATGCATGTGATTAATGTAAAAATTAATGTAAAAGTAATTTTTTAACACAAATGAAATCATGCAGATGCATATGTTACACTACCCACCAGCGCCATCCTCATTTTCGCACACCGCAATAGCTCTGATTGGTCAAGTTTATCCACTCACTTTGTTTTGTTTGGCGGTGTGATTCAGCAGCCCACTATAGGTACTTTTAGTAACTGTTAGTCCATTGTATAGACTTTGTAAATAATTTAAGACATCGTTTTGAATTCAGAGGCAGGATTTCCCAATTGTACCATGCCTACCTTTTAATAACATTTTAAATTCAGCGCTTTGTCAGCAGAAAGTACTGCAGTTATGAGAAGGACGAAAGCATGACAAAGCAATTCGCTAGACTCGACTGCATGGTCGAAGGGTAGATAGTTCGACTCAAAGCAATATTGTGAATTGTGCTACAAAAACACGGACACACTCGATGCAACACCTTAACAGGAAAGTGACAGAGTCACTTGTGGAGTCTTTGGTCTCTTCTAAGAAAAAAGTATACAAGTCAAGTACAGTCACAGTCGCAGAAGTTCAATATGCGCAACACCAGTTCAAAGACTATTATGAAACTATTATGATGTTTAGCTAATACCATTGACAACTTGTAGTCCATCATGGTTACTACTGATTGTCCTGTTCCTGCATGACCTCCATGACCCCATCATAGAAAACCTGTGGCAACTACACTCTTTCACGTTGGGTGTGTACGAAAATGAGGAGCCCCACACTGCTGAAGCCTGTGTTTAATCAGCGGCATGTGTGGAGGAGAATTCTGGAACTTTAAATGTGTGACTAATTGTGATTAATCTTTTTAAATCAACTGACAGCACTACTAAGTTGTAAATTACGTCACATACATCTTACAATTATTAAAATATCAATCACTATTTTAAAGGTTGCACACAGTTAGTTTGCACCACCACACTTAAATAAAGGACACTACAACTTCCTGCAAGGTTGAATCCTGTTAGTGGACTCCTTCAGTCAGAGCCCGAAAATAGGCCTGCATCCGATCTGAATCGCTCAGAGAGCGGGTTGAGTGAATCTGCCAGTTAACTTCCTCTACAGCTGGAAACATGCCGCCGAATCTGAATTACTCACGAGCAGGTTAGCGTTCCTAAAAACGCATACCAAAGTTATGAGTAAATCCCCCCGTTAACTTACTCCACAGCCGGAAAACATCCAGCACACAGCTCACACAACCAGGTTAGCGCAGCTTGAAACACAGTCTTCCTTTTGTGTAGAGCCAGAAACATAGGCAATGGCCAAATCTGAATCGCTCACACAAGCGGTATACCACTCTCTGGACGCACATCATGAGTTAATCAGGCAGTTAAATACGGTCCAATCGGAATCACTTATAAAGAGCAGAAGGAGGATTCAGGGCACATGAGTTCCACAGATTCGTTCATACACTGGTAACTGATTAGACTTCATTAACCAAAGGAATATAGCCCAATCCTTCATTTGACTCCACTGCCTTTATTTCACATTCAAAATATGCACACCCCCAGAAAATAATAATAATAAAAAACGATTAAAAGATAATAACCCAATAATTCATGCATATGTTTTTTTGGGCTAATATGGAGAGATCCACGGGAGACTATTTAATGTAGCAAGCAAGTAACTACAGGATAGTTTTCCATGTCTACTAGGTCAATCTCAGTGAGGCCATATAAAACTGTTAAACCTCTGGATCATGTCTACATATGAAGCATTCTTTACATGGTCTAAAGCAGCTTTCATGGTTGGAAGGTATGTTGTAGACAATGGTGATTTTATGATCTCATGAACACATACAATGATTTTCATCACAGAAATAGATTACAGATCATACATGCAATCTTGGTAATTTAATATTTTATGTAATAAATGAGTAATGAATGCCTCCACATCTTTAATTCTGAGCCTCATTTCTTTAATGAGGCTCAGCCTGATGTTAATAGTATTTTGTTTTTATTGACATTTTACCAAGCATCCCAACTTTTTCGGAATTAGGATTGTATGTAGACAGAATCTTTAATGCACAAAACTGACCCATCAACAAGGCCACCTCCATAGTGCCAGTACCGAAACACTCATCACCTGTGATAACTAGACTACCGCCCTGTAGCACTCACGCCCATAGTGATGAAGTGCTTTGAACGACTGGTTCTGGCACATCTCAAGAAATGCTTGCCGCCCACACTGGACCCTCACCAATTTGCCTACAGAAGCAACAGAAGCACAGAAGATGCAATATCCACAGCGCTTCATTGTGTGCTCTCACACTTGGACAACAAGACTGCATATGCAAGAATGCTGTTTGTTGACTTCAGCTCAGCATTCAACACAGTCATCCCCTCCAAGTTAATCGCCAAACTCTGCGACCTTGGCATCAGCAACCCCATCTGCAACTGAATCATGGACTTCCTGACCAACAGACCCCAGTTTGTTAGGTCAGGCCAAAACCGGTCCACCACCCTGTCACTGAGCACCGGTGCACCACAAGGCTGTGTGCTATCCCCATTCCTCTACTCCCTTTTCACCCATGACTGCAGGCTTGTATGGATCCAACTCCATCATCAAGTTTGCAGATGACACCACGGTGATTGGACTCATCCGTGACAACGATGAGTCTGACTACAGGAAAGAGGTGAAGCACCTGGCTGCATGGTGTGCTGACAACAACCTGCTCTTGAACACCAGCAAGACCAAAGAACTCATCGTGGACTTCAGGAAAGAGAAGGGAAACAACCATGACCCCATCCACATCAATGGTATGGCTGTGGAACGTGTTACCAGCTTCAAATTCCTGGGGACCCACATCTCCGAGGACCTGTCCCGGACGACTAACACCTCAAGCCTGGTCAAGAAGGCCCACCAGTGCCTCTTCTTCCTAAGGACACTAAAGAAAAACCACCTGTCCACTGGCATCCTGAGCAATTTCTACCGCTGTGCGATCAAGAGCATCCTGACTGTGTGACAGTTTGGTATGGAAATTGCTCTGTCGCTGATTGCAAGGCTCTGCAGCGAGTGGTGAAAACTGCTCAATCACAGGGACTCCACTTCCTGCCATTGAGGATGTCCACAAGAAAAGATGTCTGCGACGGGCACGCACCATTCTGGAGGACACCTCTCATCCTGCCAACAAACTATGCCAACTCCAACTGCTCCCCTCCAGAAGGCGCTACAGGAGCCTCCAGACTAAAACCACCAGGTTCAGGAACAGTTCTTCCCCACAGCCGTCACACTACTGAACTCTGTCCCCCACTGAACCTCACACTGCACTCTGCTGCTATAGCCCTTGGACTGCACATCTGTATATTGCGTATCTGTATATTGCACATCTGTATATACTTCTGTATATAATTCTGTACATCTGTATATACTTACATGTATATTGCTCTTTTGCCTAATTATTATTCTGCCTATTTATTATTACTACTCTTATCTGAATATAATTTGCTCTTTAACTGTACATATTGCATACTGTATATACTGCACTTGCTGCTCTTTGCACTTCTGATTAGATGCCAAACTGCATTTCGTTACCTGTATTTATACATGAGTAATGACAATAAAGTTGAATCTAATCTAATCTAAAAAAACTGATCACTGCTGTTCAAGTAATTAAACTTACAGTGCATAAGCAACTACAAACCTAACAAATATCACTTGGACTTATTTCATTACTCAGATGCCTGTATGCATTAAATAAAGTTAAATGAGGAATTATACAACTGACATTACAGTGAAATGCTGGCGCAAGCATTCGAGCATTGAGAACACTGTTGGTGTACACAGAGCTGATCAAAAATGAGGTATGTGCTCCGTACACAAATATTCTTTTATACACAATATGTGTATACCATTGATGTTCTTAATTCTCGATTTCACCTGTAGGAAATGATAATGCTATATATAATGCTACAACTGAAGTATCATAATATTTCAGGTTTTTTTAGTATGTTAAAAATCATTTAAAAAGTCATTTGGATTGGTGGTCAAACTTAAAACCCAGCTAACGATGTAATTATAATTTTAAATGAAAGTTTGACTTGTGCCCATGGTGAAAAAGACCTAGCTTCAGCACGTCTTTCACTTTAAAGGGGAACTCCAGCACCTATGAACCTATATTCTACTGTAATAGGAATTTAAGGACTGCCAGTACCCCAAAACTGAATGAAATCAGAGCTACTGTGGTGGAGATATAATGTTAGCAAAGAGTCAGGACTCCTGACTCCTGTTTATCTCACACAGGGCTTATAAAGAGACATACAGTCTCTTTGATGGCATAAAACATTATTTGCATCTACTTTGATGCGCCAGAGTTCCCCTTTAAATATTAGAAATTTACATTGCACATAGGAAAACAAAACAAGCAAGAAGTGACTGACTTACATCTGCATTGTGCTTTTGTATTTCTTTCATTATGTTCCTATGCCGGTAATTCCAGTCAAGGATAGGCATGGAGCAATGTTTGTACAGGTGGGCATTGTCATCTAAAAGTTTTTGTGAAAGGATGTTATAGGACATGACAGAAAAGTCAAAGAATTCCTGTCCCAATCCGTCAATGGATGGACATCTTCCACTGGTTTGTGTGTGTGGTTCCCACTGCCTCGCTATTTCTGCAGAGAAAAATATCAGACATGAAGTGAGTACACCATCAAACCATGACATGCACGTAAGACAGCATCAAACCAGTCAACACAAATAAGTAGACATATAGTAGGGTATATACAGTAGACATAGCAGAGTATTCAATGAAAATGACCAAATTAAAAATTATAGCAAAGGCTTGGTGTTAGGTGTTTGAATCCTGCTGGCCACTGGTGGCCACCATTGTCCATTTGGTTAAAGGTCTTGTCTGTTTTGACCATGTGTTCTGTGTTTTTGTTTGCCATGTGCTCCTGATCCCCTCCCTTTCACTATGTTCCCGCCATTTTGTCTCTTTCTACCTGTTGTCAATTTGTGTATGTCATGTGATCATTTGTCTGAGTATTTAAGTTGTCTTCTAAGCTTTTGTACACCCCTCTTTTGGATATTAAAAATCTCTTATCACTGGATCTCTGCACTTGAGCCTTGTCTGTGCCACCTGGATTGTAGCACAGTGGTTAGCCCTCCAGTCTGGTAATCCAGCAACCCGGGTTTAATTCCCAAGTCACCCCTACTCTAGGAAGAAGGATGACCTTAGAAAACTAGGTCAATAGTTAACATAATGTGGTCATGGTCAAAAGAAATGAGCCACATTTTCTGCGCAGGACTGTTTATCAACAAAAGGATTCATGAATCCATGTTTAAGCACAAAGGGAACTTAGCTAACAAGTACATGGGTCAATGGCGCTATGATGCTAATATTTTAGGTCCATCTTTTTTATGTAAAAAGAAAAAAACTTTCAAAGCTATATAAAGAATAACAGCTGTTATATTGTATCCCATTCTGGACCATCATGTGACATGATCTGAAAAATCCAAGGAATATATATCTATATCTTTAAATTATTTTTTTTAAATGTAATTTATTTAAAAAAAAAATGGTGACCTTTTTGAGGTGTAGGTTGCTTGTTCTCTGGCTGTAATTGAAAATATCATGTGGTGCGACCAAACATCATGTGCTGTGACCTCTACAAAATGCATTATTTGTGGTTTTATACATTATTAGTTGATTTACAAGCCTCTCTATTTTATTTTAGTGTTAAATAAAACTGTTTTAATGCAGTTCAATTTGAATCTTTCTTTCAAATATTTCAGAAATACTGGTTATATTTACTCTTGATATATTATCATGGGCAAAAGGGCAAAAACTTAGTTCACGTATAACTTTACTGATATATTTGTGCATTCACTGGTTGTTTACATCATTTAAGATATTCTATTTCAGCTGAAAAAGAAGTGGTCCCCACTTCTATATCACCATAAAATCATACAATCATGACTGTATATGGTATATAGTAGCATTACATTGCTTTGTTGTGACCTTTTTTTACTTTTTATTATGATTTGGCATCATAATGTGGTTTATTATAGCTTATCATCTGTCATTTTCATCTTTTTGTCTTTAAATTGATTTGCTTGTTTAATTGTAATACATGCTTTAACTGTATACTAATAACGCCCCTATTACAATCAGTGTTGCTGTGTACATGGGTTATCTGGAAAAGTCATTGAGTTTTTGAAGCCTATTTTCCAGGCCTTCCTCATGGAATTTGATGCATTCATTACAAGTTTTAAAAAAGTCATCAAATTTAATATTGTGAATCAGATTGCTTAGGCCAGAGATAGACTTCAATATATGGTTTATGTTAGTATAATTATTCTGTCAGATAATGTCCTATTTATCTTCTTAAACATTGTTATTGCTAAACATATAGATTGTGAATATTGGTGACAAAGAACATATTTCAGCACAAATTTTATCATTCAACACACTGGTCTGTCAAGCATCAAATAACCTACATAATTTTCTGTAATAATTGGTGAATAATGGTTTAACAATATATTTCATTATTTGTTTCAATAGTTCATTATTTGTTTTATTTAAAGGCACACCAGGCAATTCTGCTGTTTTTAGGTTCATTTACCAATTCATAGTCACTTTGATAGTTAAATGCTTCATTACGGGGTGAATGAAGGACCTTTTGGCACCCTCTGTCACTTAATTGTGCAGTTACAGAACATGCAATATGAAAACGGCACGCCAATGTTAAACAAAACCACACTGAACAAAACTGAAATTGCAGTTATTACCTTGTCAGTCAACATAACTCCACAAAAATTATCACTGCCTGTCCTAACATTGGCCTACAATGTTATTGCTAAAAACAAAATGTAAAAAAAAAATGCCTTCAGGGGGCCCCCGGAGGCAAAACATTGCAGACTTGCCTGGTTCTAATCTGCATATATTTTGAAGCAAAAATCTAACCATTGAAAAAAAGCCAGGTTCTAAATTATTTTTTCCTTTTGTTAATATATTAAGTTATAAACATTTACAGAGGGGATTACTCCTTTTGTTATCCAGAAAATCTTTAAGCATAAAAAACATACAATTCAGGCCATGAATGATATATCAACAAATCCCTCTATAAAAACCTTAACATATAGTTAGAAGTACTTGGAGTGTGAGAAGAACCTCATTTTGAGAAAATGGCCTTTAACTGTCAGGGTTTCCCAGTTTTTGTTCTCTATTTGGCCCCATCTGCTGGACATCTCTGGGGTTTACCTTTTGTCACTGTTTTTTTTGTATCCCACCTGTTTGTGATTATTCTGTCAATTACCCACCCATTATGTCTTTGTCTGCTCTCCTCCCTGCAGTATTTATTCCCCATGGTTTGTTTGTCTTCCGGTTTCCCGTAGTGTTCTCGCTCAGTGAGTTTCTTGATAACTGTTTTGTCCTGTCTGGCTTGCCCGTTTTCTGATTTAGTCGAGTTTTTTGACTTCCTGTCTTGAGGATTTAGTTAGTTTAGTTTTTTATGCCTTCTGTTTTCACTGTATAACATGCAAAACACATGAAAATTGATTATTAAACAGCACATCAACATGGCTTTAAGGCTGTCTAGTTCCCACAAGTTATTTCACAGTCTACTAGTTCTACTAGCACAATATAGGGCCCTCTTCCATCTCCTGCTGGTGTCTTTTGACTTTTGGGTGTAATAAGACTATTATGCCTCTGTTTTGCATTGGACAGGACAATATTAGCTTTTGAGATCCTGAACATGTCATCATTCCTCATTGCATTCAAAATCACAAGTGAATTTGCTTTTGAAGCCACAATTATCCATAACCACCCGCATGGCACAGATATCCTCATTAAAAGATTAGAGATAGCCATACTGTCTGCTACTTCAATCCTACTTTTCCACACACTGTTTTTGGACACCAGGCCCATATAACAGAGTTGAGCCATTCATTTGCATTCTGAGTGCCTCTACACTGCATGCACTGTCACTGGACATACAGGAATAAACTTCTGAGCCAACTCCTGTGACAAAAAATTCCCTGCACTAAGCTTATGGCTCTGGCCTTTCACGATACTTCTGTGCTTTTTGCGAGAGTCAATGTATATTGCCTATGCCCAGGTCTCTTAGTAGGTCCACAGAAAGTAGTTTGATTATGCCTGAAAAAAATTGCAAAAAGTATCACATGTTATTTTTCATCTTAACCGATGTTCTATGACTATGTAAACACTAAAATTAGCAAAAGAAAGTGTAGACTCTCTTCTTTCATCGAGAAAAAAAGTCTGTTTCTACCCTTTTCCGTTCTTTTCCGTAATCGGCAGTAGAAGATAGGTTGGTTTCACCAAAAACAAGCAATTTGTGAAAAGAAACATTTCAAGCACAACAGTGTCTTTGACGCAATTTTTTTTTTTTTTTTTTTTTTGCTTTAGTGACACCTCAAACATCTTTCTATAAAATCTATCATCTGGCATGAGCAGCATGATCCTATGCTGCTTCCGATTGATCCAGAACCACAAATCCGGGTTAGGTTTGCTAAATTCATGACACAGAAATGAAGAGCTGGGCTGTGGTAAAACACACCCTGGATTCTCTCTCCACTTGGCCCCGGTTGATCTCTGATAGTTTTACATGATTGTGACACTACCCAAACTACTGCGACACATACTCTACAGTCTATGCACATCTCCAGTCCAAAGTGGCACTGTTACCACCCGCAGGGCTAATGTCAGTACAGTCTCTGTTTACAAGCCAGATATTTCCCGTTGCCTCGGGAACAAAAATCAAAAGTTCTCAGCCAGGTCGATGAAGTATTCAGTGCAGCTGAAGAAAAGGTGACTAAATACATGTCCAACGGACAACATGGCATTGGATTTTTGAAGCAGGTCAGGGTCTTCCAACCTTTCATGCCCACTAGCCCCAACAGTTACACTGCCATCCCTGGCTTCTGTTCAGTGCTGTCTGAAGAGCTCAGCAATTACTTCAATAAGTTTGGACCAGCAGCACTCCAAGCTGCTGAGAGTGGGACTGTCAACTTTGATGTTTTTTGGAGTGGTCTACTAGAAAGGCTACCGATCATGAGCAAATTGGCTTTGAGGTACATGAATGCAGATGCAATTCAGCTGATGTGGAGCGCAGCAATAGTATTTACAAGCTTATTTACCTGCAGCATCTCCCTCACATCAAGGACAGTGGGTTACAGTGAGGGGATCTAGTAAGAGTACAAAGCCCCCTGCCCACCACCAACCATTTCATGTTTCCAAGCAATTCTCCACTCTGAGTAACTCTTCCAACCAAGATGAAACTCACGCTTCTACTGTACGAAACGTGAAACTGGCAACTTCATCAGCCCTGATTACTTCAATCTCAATCTCTTTGGTATCGAAGCCTATGAAAGTCCTGTCGGCTAAACAAATGGTAAAGTACTCCTGGATAGTTATCCACACTGGTACGATGTCCGATTAAGGCAGTTTGAGATGACCAAAAAACTTTTACAAAAGTAAAACTTTTTCAAAAGTGTTACTTCCTTGTGCAGGTTGGCACAAACAATGTCAGACATTGTAACTTGTCTGGTCCCATACCTATTAAACATGGTGAAGAAATATTCAGCAGAGTTTTTTCACTGAATCGATGGCTGTGGCGATGGGGTGCCAATAACAAGGAGGGCTTCATTGTTAACTTTAATTCTTTCTGGGAGAAACCTGGATTACTAATTTGAGACATTATCAATTTGATAATTGGCGGTGGGTGCTGAGCTCTTTTCTAGTAACATTGACTGTCACTTCAACGGTCTTGTCCCTGACGAACCAGACTTTGGTCCAGGTGGCAGAATTACTGTCCTACACAGTTTTCTGCCGTCCTGCGTCAACCTAGCAGCAGGCAGGGTAAAACAGGTGTCTACACCCAAAACTATTTCAAAATGGTAGGAGTATAAACCATAATAATCTCATAAAACAAAAAAACAAATAAACCATATATGCCTCATTTGGCTAAATTTGGCTAAAATGTGGCCTTTTGAGGTTCTTGTTCTTAACCTGATTCAACCAGACAGGAAATGTGCTAAACCCTTAACAATTGAAACATTATATAGACCTCCAGACCCCTACACTGAATTCTTATCAGAATTCTATGACTTCCTATCTGCTCTAGGAATTAAAAGAGAAAGGATAATTATTTTGGGTGATTTTAATAACATGAATGTTGCAAATGATTGCCTGGCAACTGCATCCGAATCCTTAATTGATCACAACGGCTTCTGCCAAAATGTAAATATACCTACACATAAAGATAACCACACTATTGACCTTGTACTAACATATGGAGTCTAAATAGACAAACTTACAGTCTTACCTCAACATCCTACACTAGCTGTCAAAAATCTGTCAAATAAATACAAAGCCAACCAGAGATCTGAACACCAAGGAGGGACCGTCACATCATAATGCAAAAACAATGTTTTTTCTCCATATACACGTCTGAAACCGGAGTTTTTTAGTGACTGAAAGCTCCATTTAAGTGTAAATGATAGGTGCAACTGCACAAATAAATATTCATTCTTATAGATATTCTGCTACATGTAAAAAGGGTGCAAAACTGCTCTTCCCCTACTGGCTGAGACAACACTTAAAATTATGAATAACTCACTCATAGCAGGGC
The DNA here is from genome assembly GCA_027481765.1 of Tenualosa thibaudeaui. Classification (NCBI taxonomy): domain Eukaryota; kingdom Metazoa; phylum Chordata; class Actinopteri; order Clupeiformes; family Clupeidae; genus Tenualosa; species Tenualosa thibaudeaui. Next base: position 23,480,061 of record JAIFZK010000001.1, read on the forward strand.
ATGTCCCAAAGTCTTTCAAGACATCTGTTACTAGGCCTAAACCATTCATTAAAAAATGAATCTTGATCCTGATGTCCTGGTTAATTACAACCCATATCTAACCTCTCATCTGAGTCCTGTGCCCTGGGCAAGGCATTTAACCCTAAGTTGCTCTAGGGAAGACTGTAAAAATGTAAGTTGCTTTGGATAAAAGTGTCTGCTAAATGCATAAATGTAAATGTAATCCTACACAGGCTTAAGCACATGCATCAAGGAGGATCACTACTGCTAATTAAACTTCTATTGTATATATGGTGAATTGAAATTGAAACGAAGACAAATGGCTTTAGACCTAGTTTTAACTTCCACGAAAATGATCACATCATGGCACGGAAATGCATGTTTGTGTTGGCTGCAGAAACGTGACTGATTTGCTAAACTGTCTTACATGTTGCTGACAGTAACGTCATGTTAAGTTAAATTTTACGTTAGCTCAGTTATAATATATAGTCTATTAGTGTCTGTTGGAACACTCTGTACACGCACGTTCATAAAAAAATTATTGAAAAACAAAGATGTGTTCACGTTTTCTACAATAAATAATTTTAGCCTACGAAATCATGATGTGTAATGGTAATGTGTGTTGTTTGTTGAGTAGAATGACTTGATAGTTTATAGCATTGTTATTTTTGAACATGAATAATTGTTTGTCTTATTTTTTTTTATTTTATATACTAACTCGTTTTAAATGACGTTTAATGGAAACATGGGATTTGTGATACATATTTCTGTTTTAGCTCCAGACTCAGATGATGGCCTGAGTGAAAATGAACAGTTTTCAGTACCACCCAGAGGAGAATCTGATAGTGCTGCTTCTGATGGTAAGCTGCCACTGGAAAGTGAGCACATTTAAAATGGGACATTTCCAAAAAGGAACACTATAGGGAATATATGTCATACTGACACTGGGGTTATGTGTATTGTTTCCATGCTCTTGTAGACATCCCTCAGTCCCTATGCAAAGCAGTTATGCTGTCCTCCTTGGACCTGATGGTATGTACAAATTTTCATACTGATAATGTCTACACACAAAAACCACTGACTATACCTATACCACTGACCTAGAGCACGGTCATGCAAATAGGGTCTGCATGCATGCACATGCCGTGTTTTAGTTTTGCCTCCACCCAAAACCGTATAGGACTATAGGTGCCTTCAGGGGTATTGACATGCTTTCAGACAGTTCTCTTGTGTATATGCCATGATTTTAAACCAAACCCTTTTAAGTCATCTACTACTTTTAAATGGGAAAATGATGATTAGAAGAATGTGTTTATAATGAAATGGTAGTTATGCTATAAAAACATTTAAGCAATGAACCAATGGGTGTTCAGAAAGAAATTCATATTTCATTTTTTTCTCCAGATGTTTCCCAGTCCAGAACAGACAGTCCTGTGCAGCCTCAAGATCTTCCCCAAGACGCAGCATGGAAACAGGCAGAGGGCCTTCAAGGACTCCTGGTACAAAGACCATCCTTGGCTGGAGTACTCCGTCTCCCCGGACTCTATTTTTTGCTACCCTCGCCGTCACTTTTTGCTCCCAAATGCCCCAATGACTTTGTTCAGGTCAGAAACCGGTTTCTCTAATGGGAAGAAGGCACTCTGTAGAGATGGTGGCTTTAAAGACCATTGCCAAAGTGACCGCCACAGAAGGGCCATGTTTGCATGGACACTATAAATTAGTCACTGAAAAGAAAGGGTCCATGATCAATAAACAAAGAAAGGGAAAAGAGGATCAAAGAAAATCGGGCATATATAAAAATCATTGCTGAGGACCTGCTCTTAACTGCAGTCCAAAACCTTGCACAGCGTGGACACAGTGAATCTGAAGGGTCAGACAACCCAGGCAATTTCTTAGCCATCTTGACTTGAGTACACATGGTTGGTCAGGGGTACGATGGTGCCGCAGTTATGAGTGCGAAGTACACTGGTGTCTGCACTAGGATCCAAGAAGTAGCCAAATACGCTTTTTATGTCAATTGTAAAGCTCACTGTTTAAATCTTGTGCTTGTAGATTGTGTCAACTCAGTGTCAGAGGCAGGTTGCTTCTTTTCACTTATGCAGAAAATTCATTCTTTCCTTTCTGGATCGTATGTACATACAAAGTGGTATGATGTAAAAGAGACCTGTATGGAGGCCAGCTACGGGAGAAAGAGTCCTTTTAGACAGCCCAAGAACAATACAAGGTTATCAGATTACATAATCACTGCTCCATCTGGTGAGCGTAGAGTTAACAAAGATGACCAGGAAAGCTTTAAGAAGCATGTTTATTTTCCAGTTCTTGATACGATGGCAGGAGAATTACAAAGAAGGTTCTCAAAACTAAACTGTAAGATAATGAAAGGTATCCAATCCCTGCACCCTCAAAGTGATAACTTTTTAGAGGAGGAGGCTCTACTTGCATTTGCAAAGATTTTTGATTCAGATGTGCAGGAGTTTACCAATGAGCTTTATCAAATAAGGAGAGTTCTTCATAAGAGACAAAACAATGGAATGGAGAAGTTAACCACACTTACTGATTTTGTGACCTTTCTAGAACCCTTGAAAGATGTTTCATGAACTGTTCAGGCTTGCCAGGACAGCTGTAGTTACACCAGTGAGAGAAGCTTTTCAGCTTTATCACTCATTAAAAACCATTTGAGAAGTACGATGGGAGATGACTGCCTGAGTCATCTAGGTGTACTCAGCATTGAGTATCGACGGGCCAGGGCATTAGACTTGGATGAATTTCTGTGCCGTTTTAGCACCAAACACAGCAATCACACAATTCTTCTTTTTTCTTGTGCTATATGTGATGTATTCAAAATAGGAAGAATTATGAGTGTAAAATAGTTGTCAGATATAGATGTCGAATCTATTTTTTTATTTTAATTTATTTATTTATTTTTACTGGAGAATCATTTTGACTTTTCTAAAATGTATTCAATCTAGGATAAAACAACTGTAACTAAATGCACTGATTCTAAAATATACATAAGAATAAGAAAAGTCAGATGTGGTGATTCTATTTTTGATGTTGCTGGTTTAAATGCATTTTCTATCTAACTGTTCAGACAAAGGACTGACTAACAAAGTCAAGAAATGCTGTGGATGTTTATGCGCAAAAATAAATAAGCATCATTAACAGTTGAACTGACAATGTTTTTTTTTATTAACAATTGAACAGTTTTTATTTTTATGATTATGATTATTGTGCTTATTGTTATTATTATTATTATTATTATTATTATTATAGTGTGCTTATTATACTTGTTTTTATTAACAATTTAACAGTTTTAGCTTATTACCATTACTGTTCTAAAATATATCACTGGAAAAACATGCACGGTACCAAACATGATGCGTTTCGATGCTGACCGTGTACTTGGCCCATGAATTTTAAATGTGGCCCCTCAATGGCCCCTGTCCCAGAAAAATCCTACAACCGCCACTGCTAGTGTGCAAGTAGCCTGTGGGTTCGAATCCCAGCTGCCACCGTTGTGCCATGGAGCAAGGCACTTAACCCTAAGTTGCTCTAGGGGAGACTGGCCCTGAACAATTGATAGTTGACAAAGTTGTAAGTCGCTTTGGATAAAAGTGTCTGCACAAATGTAAATGTAACATGCATCCGTTTCTAATTTCATAGAAATTCCAACTATCCTAGAGGTCAGTGAGCCTCTAGCTGGCCTCAACAGGGAGTTCTAAGAGTGATATCAATATGGTAAAAGAGTTCTTCAATTCGAAAGTAACTTTTCCATCACTGATTATGACGAACCTGTACAACACTGACTGGTGTTAGGTGAGGGTGTCTGCTGGTGCGTCAGAGGTTCCTTTGATGCATTCTTATGAGGAGGGTCTTCGTCAGAAATATTCATCAAGAGTGACCTGGAGAAGCAATAACGCCTGCTGGAAAAGTCTCTGAGTTTGTCCTTAACAGCGTGTGGAAAGTGTCGCGAAGCTCCAGAAGCTCTTTCAGCACGGCGACATGATCGTGTCCAAAGTCTGGACTTGCAACAGTTTCTCCAACAATATGCCACAGTAGGTGTAAACTGCAGTTGATTGAGGCTGATAGTCCAACTCGAACGAAAACAAAGGATGAATGCCATTGTTAAACTGAGCAAACAATGGCAATGGCAACATTCCTTTCCTCTATGAAAGACCTTGGCTTTAGCCTGGTGTTAGCGCAGCAAATGTTTAGCGTCTCGCAAATAAGCTACTGCAACTTCCGGTGCAGTATCAAAATAAAAGTCTATGAGACCGTCTCTGACCTCTTGTCTGATCTCAGGTAATTATAGCATTGGGTCGGGTACCCGCACAATAATTGTTGAAACGGGTGTGCAATTTCTTACATACATGGCAAGTAGGTGATCAAAACAGTATTGTAGCATAACATATGTATATATTAGCCACATGTCCATTTAATTCACAACAAATAATCGACTGTTCAAACCACTGAGGTCAATACTGTAGCATTCTGTCTCATCATATTAAATCACCAGTTTTTGGAAAAACATTTGATAAATATTGTAATGCACTCTGTTCTCAGTAGAGGCTACTTTTAAGACTCATTTGCCCTCTGTCTTTGCGCAGTATGTGTCTTCATTGAGAAGATGTCTGTCTCTAAGATGCCTTTCAAGGGAGATCCTGTCATTGGTAAGTGTGCTGCACCATTTGGCCAAAAGACATGTTAGATCTTTGTTGTAACTAAAAACATAAAATCTTATAGGCAGAAATGCTCTCTGAGGTAAAATTTGGTTGATTGATTGATTAGTGGCTTAGTTGGCAGATCAGTGAGTCTTGATGCTTTTCTGTGCAGTGGGGTGGCAGTGGTTGGTTGATGACAGCCTGAAGAGCCTGCACCTGTTCTCCAGTGGAGCCAAGCAGGGCATCAAGGTAAAGGAGAGAGCAAATCTGATGAGTGTCTCTCTCTCTGTCTTTCTTTCTTTCTTTCTCTCTTTTTTTCTTTCCTTCTTTCTTTCTTTCTTTCCTCCTTTCTTTCCCCACCTCCCAAACGTTGGTATTGAGGTGTCAACCTAGTCTACTTTTGTGGTACAGAAACCTCTAGATCCCACTGAGATGCTGGCTATGTAACAATGTGGCTAGAACTGAAAGACTCAAGAGAGGTTTCTATCCTCAGGCCATCTGAAGCTCAAACACACACTATGCTGACTTTGCATACATTCACTCCTCAATACTCAAACACATCCTTTCCACACATAACATTCCTCTCCACCACCAACCCACACACCTGACACATACCACACACTCACATCCACCCACACACTGTCTGCCCCATCCTCACCTCAGCACAGCAACCCCCCACACTCACTGCATCCTGACAACTTTAATAAACCTGTATGACATTTCTCCAGTCTCCTTCAATGAAAATCAAGCCAAAAAGATTGAGGTGTGGGTCAAGAAACTTAGGCTATTTAAATTATATACCACATTTAAACAGACAGAGAGAACAAAGTAGATATTGAGTGGAAAAAAGGGTAAGACAGGAAGAGAAAATGAATCAGATAACAGCCCTGATGAATGTTCTATAGATAACATAAAAGCAGCAATTAATGGGGTCTAAGCCTGTTCAGCTCCTTCATTTCCACCAGACACAGTCCACAGCTAGCCTAAGTTACTTAGCTGTGTAATGATGTGTATACTCCACTGTATATTTTGGTATGTGTATGGGATGTTTCATGATGGCCTCGTCCGCCCGCGAGGCCTTCACCGCGCACCCAAGCTTACTTAGGTGGTTGCGGCAGGTGAAGGGGCGGACCGGGAGAGAGTTCCAGCAAGCGCGGATGTGCTGTGTGTGTACGTGGCGCCAGTGTCCTGTAACCCTGCAGCCACTATAATTACAGATACAGGCCTCCTTTAAATTGATGCTTTTTCCACTGAAGGTGGTGATAGGAGTTTAAATTAACTGGGGAGTTAAAACTCAATGTTACCAGGAAAATAAGCAGCACTGGATCTATTCACGGTGCCCGCGACTCCAACAAGAGGACGCGCGGGATAAGTTTGCTGCTGTCTTTCGCGAGACACTACCCTACGGAGTGGGTGAGATCTATTCTTTTTTGTATTTTTGCGTGGTATACCACTGAGACAAGCGATCGTTTTTTTGGGGTGCTGCATCATTATTGTTTCCCTTCGTTTCCGAAATGTGGATTATTCGCGCGGCCTACACGCTTCCTGGAATTTAAAGACTGGTGAACTGGTGCTTCTTCAGGCGGATTATTCATTGGAATCAGCGCTTTCATTTAGTTTGGACACTTAGTTTAAATTGTGTGGACTGAGATACGGGGGGTGGGGGCGGTCAAGGTATTGGTGCTGCCACGGGTTATCCACTGTATTTACAATATACAGCGCTCAGCGCGTCAGGTAAATGAACTGGTGTGGTGCGTCTTTCATAACGTATAAGCAGCGCCGATATTTGTTTGTTTGCGGTGTTTGTATTGCTGTCTGCAACCAATGCCTTGCCTACCAGGGCAAGTTATTCATGCAAATATTGTAAGAAGGTATTCATTAGCCTTGCAGCTTATTATCTTTAATGCACCTACTTTAATAACCCCACATTTATTCAGCAAAACCCCTTTTGCGTTTTTTTTTCTTGTAGCACTGCCCAGTAAAGTGTTTTAAGGGGCTGATTGGTAATAAATGATTAAAATTAAAAAAAGATACAGCAGTTAGCAAAAAGCATCTGGGAACAGCTTGGATTTTAGTCTATATTTGAAACTGCCAACAGTAGGAGCCTTTTTGGATGTTCTCCAGGAGTTGGTTTCATAGCTGAACTGCATAGTAGCTAAAGGCTGCTTCATCACACACTCCACAACCATTCCACAGTGCTACTGGGAACCACACAATTCAACTGTTTTTGGTGCTCTGTGAGTTGGTGAGGAACAAGTAAATGCTGATTGCAAAGAGAATTCACAAGTGCGAGTGATTCAGATAGCCAGATAGGACATGTTGTGTGTTGTGACCTTGAAAAGACACATGTCCAGGCACCATGAATTTGAGAAACTGAAACTTTTAACCAGAACAGAAATACTGAATACTTGTATGTTTATACAAGCATGTGAGATTTTGTAAGATTGATATAACATTGATAAGCCTGTAACTCAATAAGTATGTACAATGTGTGCCAAGGTGTGTTTTTTTCACCTGTGTGTATATTTGATCACTCTACCAAGGTGTTTTTTTGCAAATTAGCAAGTTTAACATTATGGGTGCTCTGTATTATTTACAAATGATGTGCTTTGAATTTTGAGTGAAAATGTAGAGTTTGGGGCTTGGGCCATCACCGGCCAATATACCAGCATGAAACTTGACAATGTCATGTCAGAGACAGGATTTGCACCCATAATCTTTGAATAACAAGACTAGCACCAACCCACTAAACTACCATGGACCACTGGACCTAGATGTTTTTTCTGAAGTTGAATTTCATTAAGTTGACTGAAAAGAGAGGTAGAAACAGGTAGAGAATGTTGTGTGTTGAAACCTTCCAGTTGTATGTATCTCTGTATCTTGTATCTCTGACACTTTAAACCAGGATAGGAATACTTAAATAATAATACTAAGTACTTAAATGTTGATTGCCATTGATAGCCATTCATAGACCTGTGAGCCAGTGAGTATGTACATTGTGTACCAACTGTACATGGCTTAAGGTTGTGTTTTTTCTTTATAAAGCTGTACATATTTGCGTGCTTTGTATTATTTACAAATAATGTGACTTCAATTGTGAGTGAAAGGTAAAGTTTTGGGTTTGGCCATCGGTACCTATTCAAAGTATCAAGCAATAGGTCACAAGCAACGTACAGATTTCAAGTTAAAAGTTATTTGTGCTGACAAAATGATTAAACAGTTTAAATTAGGAAATGGCTGGTCAATTTTGGGCATGTTGGTCAACTTTACTGAACTGTAACATTAAAATGGATTGACATACCAAAATTCCATTCCATAACTTTTGTGAGACTTGGTCTGAAGATGGCCTCTGGCAATTTTGGGGAAGTCTTGACTAATTTTGTGGCCTATGAAAATTCAGTTTCACTTTGGCTTCTGTGGGCATTTGTGGGAAAAGCAAGCATTTTTAACAAGACGACCAATGAATGAAAGATGCAGAGGACCGTAGAAATTAAAGCAATGCAGGAATTATGAGTGTAGACAATTCTGGTCTGGAGATATGGCCTTGAATGTAAATTGCATTATTATAGTACCATCTATGGGTGCAGTACCTCCAGGTTTGGGTTCTGAGTAGTGGGGATCATTTCTAAAAATGCAGTAAAGTTTAAGGTTTGTGGGTCTTACAGTTTAGGTTGCACAATCAGTTTTAGCAGAGAAAAAGAATAATAATAATAACTAGATTCGCAATTCCCAGGAATTACACAGTGCATGCAAAGGAAAAGTTAAAAAATGTGCACGTTGCTAGAACAGCAGCAAGGAATACACTGAAGAGTACTTGAACCTGATTTACCTGGATAAGCATTTGAAACGTCAAGAGGTAGATTTAAAGATTGATAAAGAGAGCCAAATAGACACTGAAGTAGAGTGATCTAACAGATAAGAATGTATGTGAATTCTCATGCACGAATGCAAGAACCACACAAATATAAGTGATCTAATGAATAGACCCAGTTTAGATAAAAGGCTACTTTAGTTTATTAGTTTAAAAGAAACAGTTTATTAGTTTAACTTCTTTAAAATTAATTAATAGAAGTGGAAATGGTAAAGAGATAATTATAAAATAAACGAAAGCAGCAAAATATTGAATAGATAATTCAGAGAATTGAAGAGCTAGAAGCAAAGATGCTTAAACAATCATTTTCAGTGGGAAATTTTAGCTAGTTTATCGCAGATATTTGAAAAATTACAAGGAGTAGAAAGGTGAAAATTGATAGCACAAGTTGCTAAACAACACCTATGAAGGTTGAATGAAGTGAAATGGTGATGTAGTTTTTAGGTGCAGAAAAAGCCTGGAAGAATAAAAAAAGTGAACTAGATTTGCAATTCCCAGGAATTCCAGAGTGCATATAATGCAGTAGTTTAAAAAAGTACACTTTTTCAATTTCAATTTTTTTTTTACACTTTTTCACAATTCAATAAAACAGAATAAAAAACTGTAGAATCAAGAGGAGAGTTGTTTAAACAGTCAGTGAGTGAAACAGTTCATCAATTAAGTCTTTAAAAGACACAAGGCAAGTGGCTTGGAATAGGTTAATAGGGCTTCAACTGATGTTACTGAGAGGAGCATGTGAAAGTTGAGAGGTTATTTTAAACAGATGATAGAGAGTCAAATAGACAGTGAATTGGAAGTACTGCTAATATTGCACTGTTTCTCTTAAACGTGGCCATGGTTGTGTCATTGATCCTGCAGTGACATAATATTGATGGTTGCTTAACAAGTTGTTAATTGTTTTAATCAAGTTATTTATTGTTGTTTATTGTATTATAAACAACTAATAACTGATACAAAATGTTTCAGAGTAGGTGAATTGGTGGAGATGGTTGGACGCAGCTTACAGCTGCATCATATTGCTCCTACAGTGACAGAATGTCGACGGTTGCTTGACAAGTTGTCCATTGTTTTAATAAAGTTTATTGTTATTTATTGTATTTAAAAGGTATTAACCTACTAATAATTCATAAATGTTTCAGTAGTTGAATTGGTAGAGATGGTTGGCTGCATTATATTTCTGCAGCAGTGACATAATTTTGATGGTTAATGATGTTTCCGATGTTGCTTTCTTGGTTGTTATTGTGGTAGTGGTTCCCAGGAAGTTGCAAGTGTACCTGAGGTTGTTGCTAGGCAGTTGCTAGGCTGGGTACAGTGGTTGCTATGTAGATTGCTATGCTGGTTGCTAGGTTGTCACTTTGGAAGAGGTTACTAGAACGTTGCTAGGGTAACTAAGGTGGTTGCTAGGCTGATGCTAGGAAAAATTGGTGGTTACATACTGTTGACAGTTGCTAAATTTGCTCGTTTATCACAGATAAATCGAGACCTACAAAATTAAGTTTCTAGGTGAAACGGTTATTTAGTTAAGTGTGTATGTTCAATGGTTGAAGCTGCAGTAATCACACAAATTTGTTGGAATAATAATAATAACAAGCCAACAAATAACAATACAGTGCATTTCTCTGCAGGCACTGTAATTAGTTGATTGGTTTAATGGAGCTGATATGTTCAGGGAACAATAGGAAATAGAATTTTCTTGGAGTTCATTTTCAATAGATTTTCACTTGTTTATTGTAGGTATTTGAAAAAATACAAACAGTAGAAAGGTGATAGCCGACCTTAGAAATTTTGAGATCTACGAGATGAAGTTTGAATGATATAAGTTTTTAGGAGAAACTGTTATTTTGTTATAGTGCGCACAAAAACAACCTGCAGGAATTAAAAAAAAAACCACTAGATTTGCAATTTCCAGGAATTACACAGTGCAATATTGTTGCTAGACCATTGCTAGAGTAGTCATGGTGGTTGCTATTCTAATTACTAATGTAATCTTGTTAGTTGACATGTTGGTTGCTAGATCATTGCTCATGCTCTGGCGTACAATCCTAGAAAGCCTCCTTCCTCCAGCCTCAGATTTATTTGGGGAACTAGGCCCATATGCAGCCCCTAGTGATAATGTGAAATTTCTTGAATCAGCATACAGAGACCACAGATCAAATATGCATGTCCCCTTGTTAATAGCCACAAACACATTGGATCCCCTATATGAGAAATGTGTATAGGGCCACATATATCCAGGACGAGAAAGGAAAAACACCAGACCAAGAATGGTCACTGCTCACCACTTGTGAAAAATTTGTACAACAGATTCAAAGTAAACCAACAAACCAATGGCCTATTTGGAACGATGAAGCTGTAGAGTAAAAAGTGTAATCATTTGTGTAAGAGAAAGATTTGCTTTAAATGGATATGCAAGACATGTTCCAATAGTAACCAACATGACTTTCAGACACCTTGAGGCAGTCTGCTACACCTTGACATTTTTTATTTTTTCTTCTAACTAAAAACATATTATCTAAAGTGGCACATATGGTTATATTCTAGAAGGTCTTCAAACCTTGTAAAAACACATACTATAAATATATCTGGCCAAGGCTTTTGAAGTTTGAACTTTGTAAACATAAGTGTTGGCTACGTAAAAGTAAGAAGAGCATTCAGAAATGTGCTGTAGTTTAAATACAAATTGTAAAAAAGTAAGACAAACTGAAGCCAGTGGCTGTTTCAAATGAATACTGATTAGATAGGTGTATTACACCTGTAACTGCCCCCTCACCACTGTCCATGTGTCAATGGCTGCCATTGTCCACCTGTCAATGGCTCTGCCAGGGAACTGTTACCTTGGCCCAAAGCTTTGCAAAAGAGCTTAGATTGAGCCGTGAAGAGCTTGGATTGGAAAGAGCTTCAAAAGAATCAAATTCTGATGTGACCTTATAAATCTTCTACTGAAGTTACCAGTTCTCATCTCAGATGCCAAACAATAGAACGGTTTCTGTCTTGCTGAAGGCAAAGGTAGACATTGCATGCATTACACTTTTCCTGTAGCTTGCAGAACACGCTGGCTCTCTGACAATCACCAGCCCTCTTCCCATTTGCGCTGAGTTCAATCCCACACACTGGCATGTGAGTCTCTCCAGCTGTCTGCACAGGGGCTTTTGTGGGCTGAGAAGTCAGTGGTACACCACACAGCTGTGCAATGAGTTGCTCCGCAAACTGCTTGTTGCTCATGCTTTCCTCCTGCTTGTTTTGCATGAGTTCTTTGTGGAGGGTGAAGGCAATGTCCAGGAAGTGCAGAAAGAGCTTCTTGTACCACTTTGCAGTTTTGTGCTGTGTTGAGTAGTACTGGATCAAATGGTCAGAGAAATCCACACCACCCATGAACTTGTACTCCAGCACGGTTTTGGGGCAGGGAACAGACTGTGTTGACCAAGCACCCTGCTCAGAGTTCTCCAGAGGTTAAAAAAATTCTGCCTGAAATTCTCAACTGAAAAATGACAATTCCTTAGAAAATAAACATAACACATTAGTGAGGACCTCTCCTGGACCACCAACACTGCATCACTGGCAAAAAAAGCCCAGCAGTGCCTCTACTTCCTGTGCAAACTGAAGAGGGCAAGTGCTTCACCACCCATCATGACCACTTTCTACAGAGGAACCATTGAGAGCATCCTCTCCAGCTGTATCACTGTGTGGGGCGGAAGCTGCACGGACTACAATAGGAGAACACTGCATAGTGAAGCTAGGAGAATCATCAGGACACCACTCCCCTCCCTGCAAAACATATACACCACCCGCCTCACCTGAAAAGCACTCACAATTGGCAATGATGCAAGCCACCCCACACACAGCCTGCTCAGCCTCCTGCCCTCTGGGAGGAGGTACAGAAGCCTCCAGTCCCGCACCACCTGACTCACCAACAGCTTCATTCACCAGGCCGTCGGGATGCTGAACACTCTCTCCCCTCTCCACCTATCCCCTCTCTCCCCTCGCCACCTACAGACAGGGTTCCAGATTGGGCAGATTGGGTTCTATACTGATGCCTTATTATTTATCTATATTTGCACTAATATCATGTCACCTCTACTCAGTACGCTACCTCTACCACTCTGTATGCTGCTAGCCACTTTTGACTCAAGTATGTTCCTATCTATTTCACTTGTCACTGTATGTGTACTTTGGTAGGGCTGCATAGGTATTTTTTAATACATAATTTATACATTGCGCTGTGTGCAATCTCACTTGAAGAGACTACTGTAGTGGTTAAGGAAAATGTTACTTATTTTAAGTATATTACATGCCACACTTAGGATAGGTAAGAACACCAATACCCTACACTACTCCATTTTGTCTTGTCTGGCACTTTAATGTATGTGAAATGGTTAATGTCTAACTCAATTGTCTTAAATGTTCAGTGTTCAATGTCTGTCTTTGTTTAAGCATGGGATAGTAAGAAACGTAATTTAGATTCCTCGTATGTCTTGTACATGTGAAGAATTGACAATAAAGCTGACTTTGACTTTGACTTTGACAACCCACGTTCAATTCCATTCCATTCCATTGATTCCACTTAAAAAGAAAACTAGAAAACATAAAAAAATAAACCCATGGTATACCATACAGACTCACTCAAGCTGCGTGTAGACTTGAAAGGAAATGGTATGCCACTAACTTTTAAGTGTTCCGCCTTGCTTGAAAAGTTAGCTTAAAAGAGCACAAGACATCAGCATATTACTTTTCACTTATACTCTGAAATAATCTGAAATTCCTTATTAACATCCCATCTAACAAAAAGTAGGAATGAGGTGACCAACTCCATTCCATTGACTCTAAGCAGCAATGACTTTATGACCTTTTTATTGACAAAATTGAATGAATTAAACCTCTCTCTAAATAGTCATTTAAAACACATTTCAAAAATATCTTTTTTCCACCTATGAAATATCACAGTTAGAAAGGTCCTATCCTTTAAGGATGCTGAAAACTTATTACCTCCAGGCTTGATTGTTGTAATGCTCTGTTCTCTGGGTGTAGTAATACCTGTATCAAAAACCTACAGCTAATACAAAATGCTGTGGCCTGAACACTCACTAGGATTAAAAATTATGAACATATCTTTCCTATCCTCGCTTCCTTACATTGGCTCCCTATTAAAAGTCGAATCGATTTTATCTTGTCCCTTACAACCCTTCTAGAACCCTAAGATCCCAGAATGCTGGTCTTCTTGTAATCCTGAGAATATCAAAATCTATGATGGGAGGAAGAGCCTTTTGCTACCATAATCTCCATCCCACATCCGACAAGCGGACACTCAATACCCTTAAGTCTAGACTTAAAACCTTCCTCTTTACTATTTCCCATAGTTAGGGATGGTGCATGGTAATTCATCACTCCTCATGGGTCTTTTGGGAGGGACTGCCTCTGCTGTTGCCACCAGGAAGACAGAGAGGTCCAGCTGATGTTGAATTTCCTGGATCAGTTGGTCTTCTCGGGTGAAGTCTCATACAGGAAACACAGAAGTCAAGGAGAGTTTTCACATCAATTTCTCCTGCCCTGGAAATTGGACATATGGACACTGATGGAACATTAAACTTGCTCCATGCCCAGTTCTTTTGGCCCCATATGGCTATGGCTGGGGTGAAAAAAACAGGACCTATGAGAGATGTATATGGACAAAGGCACAAGCTGAGAGCACTTCCCTGGTGAATATTAAAACCAGCCGTCCTTTGGACTTTGGAAAAGAACGAAGAATATTTTAGTCACAACCGAGCATTTCACTAAATAGGTGGTGGCCATTCCAACAGCCGATCAAAAAACAGGCAAAGCAAAAGTTTAAAAAGAGGAGAGTTGTTTAGAGACTGAGATGGGGTCACAGGCATCCTAGACCTTGTAGAGCTGGCCTCATTTAATAACACTTAAACATTAAAGATAGTGAATGACTGACAAGTGAAATATTGAATATAAAAACTAGTAAATACATAATAGTGAAAAAACTAATGATGAGCTTTTTTGGATAAGATGAATAAGAATATTAAGACTTGAACATGAAATAGACCTAGGGACAATAAGATCAAGTAGTTAAAGCAATACTCCAGTGGTCTTTATATGTAGGCTGTATGTCTGCATGGGCACAAGTCAAACATTCCTATGAAGAGAATATTACATTGATAGCTGCCTTCCAGAGGTTGGTTGTTGTTTGTGTTGTTAGCCCAGTGGCTTTCAATGGGTAAGGCCCAAGCACTTGAGCATGCATTTAAAACACAAAAAGCTTAAAAGGCTCGACATTGTATGACACTTCGGACACAGTATTATCAGGGTCTCTACGGATGAACTTGAGCAAATAGAACATTGTTGAGGCACACAGTTTAGTAACAGGTAACAGTACAGTGCATTATTATGCATGCACTGTAATAAATAGAATGAAAACAATAGCAGCTTTGCTACCTTGACCCCTAATAATAATATTGATAATAATGATAATAATGATAATGATGATGATAATAATAATAATAATAATAATATTAACAACAAAACAGAACAATTCAAAATAATCAGAACAAAAACAATAGGGCCCCATGCTGCTTTGCTTTGCTTGGACCCCTTATTAATAGAATAATTCCAGAAGGCTCCAGGAGCTTCACTGCTTGAACCCGTAATAAATATGGCTGCAAGCAGCAATTAACACAGTCCAAGCCTTTGGCCTTCAGCACCACCAGACTTTATGGAACAGCACCCCCACTTTGATGTGCCCAGGATGTAAGCTTTTGCATGTTGGGCAGGTACCAATCCACTATGCTACGGGGGATCACACAATCCAAGTGTTATTTGCAAGTTTTGAAAGAACTTGAGGACTTTATTGACACATTACTGGACCTGGGAGGTGTACCTGGGATCTTTTGCATGTTAGGACCAATCCACTATGCTACAGTGTTAACAATCCACTATGCTACAGTGTTGACTGATAATGACTGGGATAATAAACTGGACTTGATTTGACTTGAATTGTAAAGTTTTGAGATTGACACATTGGGCTTGGGCCATCACAAATGTACCAGTATGACAATCTGCAGTGTGAAACTTGTTCATAATAACCCAGTATCTTTGAGTCACACCACTACACCACTGAGCCAACGCTTCCTTCCTATTGAACAGGTCCAAGTTACAACTAATGCAATTGCTGAACTGAAATTTTGAGCAAGTGAGAGAGAGATAAACAAAAACAATAGGGTTCAGCACAGCTTCACTGTTGGGACCCCTGAAGAATAAGAAAAATAATGTAGCCTATTTGAGTAAGACCTAAGCACATGCCCCAGCCAAGCCTCAGCAGTGTTTAAACACTGTTCAAACATAATTTTTATTATTATGTTTCTTATAGCACATGCACATCGGCCCTTTGTTTAGATTTTATTTGTTGTATCTTGCACTGTTGATATTTTTCCCCAATGACAATTTTCTGCTGGTGGGAAAAGCCCTTCACTGAAGAAGAAAAGATCTCTCACTGACTGATCTTGTTTAATTTTTGCAGCAATTATTCAAACATAACATTTAGTTTCAATGAAGGTGTTTAGGCATAGCTGCTAACTAAATATTTCAACCATGAACTCACCTTTAAATCTGAAACAGGTGTAAAGGCATGAAGGCATTTACAGTAGTTGATCACAAGCTGAATGCTGAGCTCAGGTGTACTTTTGAAGGCCTGGCAAGTCAGATATATAGGCTATGAATCAGGCAGTGAGTCAGGCAGATTTGCTGATAGGCACGCAGGTCTGCCACAGAGTCTGTTGCTGTCTGGGAAGTGATATTACAGACACCTAAACTGGCTACATCTTTTCATTTTCTAAATGAGGAATTAACTCTAGCAACAGTTTCAATCATGTGCTATATCAAAGAAGCTATGAATGTTTGACCAAATGGCCAATTTGCTGAATTCCACCATTTTGAAAAAAAAAGTAATGCTGTCAATGTTGACATTAACATATGTGATTAATGTAAAAATGAGTAATGTAAAAAGTTATTTTTTAACACTAATTAATCATGCAAACGCATACGTCATGCTTCCCACCAGCACCCTCCTTGCTTTGGCTTTGACATGTAATTGACATAAACGCAGTTGGCATACATGGTCATCTGCCTATTTTGAAATACACAAACACACAAACTGACATTTGTGACATTACTGACATTACTGGATGAATCTTAGGAGTTTTGTTTTCAATGGTGCTTTTATTGCAATGTGTTGCATTCTCACATTCTTGGATGTAATAGAGATTTTGTTAGTCAAAGCATCATAATTTCCTTCAAGGTCAGCATGTTCACCTTGGAAAAATTACATAGGGGCTATATGCACAAGGTGTGAGGGTGTACATGAGTCAACCTGTAGCCTACCACCACATAAGTCCATTTTGTAGACTTAAAAATAAGACTCAGATTCAGTAGAAACACAGTTTTCCCGCAGGTGCTGGACCCAGTATGTGACTGATTGTCTAAAACATCCAATGAAAATTAAGAGTCTCCATGTGAGTTATGGAGAGAGAAACATGCAGTCCTCCAAATATCATCGTCATTCATACTGTCCCACACAGCTGCACTGATGCCTCTCCAGAAAAAGTAATAAGGTAACAAGTATGGTGTACAAAACTAGACAAAATGAAATTGAGTAATATAACACACTCACACAAGTATATATATATATATATATATATATATATATATATATGGAAAAAGTGGAACCTTGTTTCAAAGGATCACTACAATTTATCATTGCAAGGGGAAGAAAAGAACCCACCAAGCTTTACACTAATTAGCAGTAAGGCAACCACACATAAGTCAACATATCTAAGGTCAAATGTCACCCATCTTTTAAAACAGTGAAGATGTGATTTAAATGACAGCAAGGTAAGAAATGGTATGGCTGAATCCCAATGGCTAACTTAAGCCCTGAAACCAAAAACACTTAAAGATGCCCTGCCATACATCTATAGGGAATTTTAAGTTGTTCTCTGAGGTCTCCAAAGATGGTATGGAACTTAAGGTTGTCTGAAAAGAGTACAAGGAGACCTTAACAGCATCCTCTGTAACCTACTTAAATAGCCCTCGAATAAAGCGCCTCGTTTTTCAGCCTTTCATAATGAACCGTGCTCTGATTCGCTGCTCTGATGATAAGTTGAGTGAATATATGTACATTAGTTTGCCAATTTCAGAATTTCAAAGGAAGAAGAACAAAACTTTTTGGAATATTCAATTTCAGAGGAAGAAATGACACGCACATCCACATCCAACAAAAAACTAGACTTGCTGTTCTGTCTGTTATCTTCATTTCACAGATATTAGGTGATCTTGCATAGTAAATTCTATGGGGCGGGCACTAATCAAGTACAGGAGAGCATGGATTGGACGATAATTCCGTGCTATGTGCCAATGGCTTAGAGATAACATAACACAGACAAACTTTTCGTATTGGCCTGATTTCTCCATTTATTTCTTTTCATTGTCTGTTGCAGACAGTTAAGATAGTATTAGATTTTCACAGGGACCATATAACACAAACTTAACTTAGATTTTTCTAAAACAACAGGTAAAATGGTTTTGTGTGGCAGGTCACCTTTAACTGGCATGAACCACCTCCATGAGGCCTCTGGCCTTAGGGATTCAGATAATGAAATAATGTGGCAGATGGAGTTAAGAATACTAGATAAATATTATGATGTACAACATGTCAAGCACAATATATGTCAATGCATCTTTGTCCTTCTTTACAATTCCTCCAATTGTCTACATTATTTGATTTTATGGCAAAGTAGATAATACATAACAATGAGGAATGAGCTGAAAGTCTGAATCAGAAACTATACTACCAAAACATAATCAAGGGAAGAGACAAGTAACAGCTGAAGAACAATAGGCATAGTTTTTAGTAGATCTGCAATGCAGAATACAGTGATCCATGAGAATATAACAGGACGAGTCTCCGTTATTGTCAATGGACTATGGCCTATAAATTCTATAAGTTCTCTCAGACGGACCTGAGGATTATTTTCTCACAGATTCACAGACATTAAATTACATTCACGGGATTCCTTTCTCACCACAATCCAGAACTGGTTTTCATCTAGTTTTTTTTAGATTTTAACTAACAATGGCCCCTCAACATTATTTTGAAATATAAAGTGCAAACCTAGATTGTATTTCTTGCAAATTCCTGGATGTTGCCATGTACAAAATGTATGTAAAGTACAGCAATTATGTTTTACAAAGGTTAATATAAGAACACTGTCATTAAAGTATGTTTTCATTTAACAGTGAGAAGTCCTCTATGCAAAATATTTGTTGATATATACATACAAGAGGCACTTCAAATTTGGTATAAAGAACTCAAGACTTTCTGAAAATAAGTGTGTATGTGTAAATTACTAATCTTAAGAATCAAATAAAAAGAAATAATAATAATTTTAAAAAGTCTGAGAAATGCTTTGTTAAAGGTGCATAGCATATATTTCACTTTTTGTAAACCATTGTGAAACTTTCTGCCCAGTAAACATCACATGTTTGCTTGAGTGGAACAAGTGGGGCTCATATTGCAGAGCTAGAGAGAGGCAATGAGGAGGACAGATATGAGAATAAACACCAAGTCTATAAGCCAAACAGGCCAAACACAGGCCAAACACAGGCCAAACAGGCAACTAGGTCCAGGATGTCAGCAGGAAATAGAGGGATGCAAGAAAAAATGAAAATAACTCTACAATGCACACACACAAACAGTAGTAAGTGGTAAAGAACACCTGTCCATCTGTCTAAGTAACCAATGCTAAATTTGTCTCATCCAGATGTATGAAGCTTACAAATGACAAGAGGGTTTGAACGTCATGAAGCTTTGGTCTTGACCTCTCAAATATCTATGGCTCATGGAAAGACATACCAGTTAACCAAAAACAGTTTGCTAAAGCACATCAATAGTGTTCTGTGTAAAATCAAGGTTCCACCTTTTCAGATTTATTTAAGCTTTCACAACAAAGAATTTAAATAATATGGCCTTTTAAAATTAACCCGTACAAAAACCAGTCCTTGCTGCTCTTCTCTCAGCAATATCACATTCATCAGTCGCTAAAACCATTCTCTCATGTATAGAGCAATCTGATCACCCACAGGAAATATGCAGGCATTTTGCAAAAATTTTAAATCTGGACATCCAATGTTAACATCAGATATGCAGTGTTTATCTCTCTCACAAACAGATAAACACACACCACACAATTCAGAAAACATGAGAATCAAAGAAAAATAGAAGTGAGTAGTTACGACCACAAACATGAAGCACTACATACAATTGAGTCTTAACAGATACATACTCACATTGTCTTTTATATACAGGCTAACTGGCTGAGCAAAGTCTTACATTTCTTTGTATGTCTGTGCTGTGCTGAATGCAAAATAACATGACTGAATCACTTGCATAACAGACTGAACCATTGTTAATAGGCACGGTAAATAGTGCTAGATATTTGGCATAAACTCATGTCCAATACAGTGGGGCTTGTTACAGGGGTAAAATAAATCAGGTCATCAACTACACAAAATGTAATATTATCCACTCCCAAAACAGGAAAGCCAGTTTCCAGAGAGGCACAACAGAAATGTTACAACACCTTCAAAGTTTTTTTTTTCTTTTTTAAAGGTAACATCAGCTAGTCAACACACTAACAAAGCACTACGGACATAAGTAATCTGTTCATTTTGTGGCTTCCTTCTCTATATTTTCCCTAATGTGCGTGTATATTTATCCATCTATGTACTGATATTTAAAAGAAAAAAAAAACATAGGTTAATTAATGAATTAAAAACAGGCCCAGGACCCAAAACTTTCACCATTTCTTGGACAGGTAAACTAAAACAAACACAATAGTGTTTATACATTATATGACATTCTTCCTGTCCATCTAGCAAAATTTTAAAATTATGCTTTAATAACAAAACCATTTCCAAACCATTTGAAAAAAGCATCACTCATTGAGTGCATTTACATGAACAGCAATAACCTGTCTGTTGAGATTATTCTGAATATTGTGATTACAGTGTTTACATGACTTGCTAATAGAATATTCTGTTCATTCTCCCATTTACATGCTTAACAACTTGTATGGCTCTAGCAGAGACAATTCATCAAAGCTCTGGAGTTTTCAACTATCGCTCAGTGTTTCTTACGTGATTGTTCCCACTGTGAAAATTCTAAAAGGATGATTGTACAACAGTTAGTTCCAGTCAAACTATTTAGCAGCTAATAATCACTCTGCATTGTTGTGTTGGGAAGAGGAGACGAAAACTATTAGAAAACTAAGCTTAGAACTATTTTGGGGGGGAGGCA
Source organism: Tenualosa thibaudeaui (assembly GCA_027481765.1). Classification (NCBI taxonomy): domain Eukaryota; kingdom Metazoa; phylum Chordata; class Actinopteri; order Clupeiformes; family Clupeidae; genus Tenualosa; species Tenualosa thibaudeaui. The sequence goes on from JAIFZK010000001.1 coordinate 23,500,942, forward strand.
GAGGATGAACGAACATAATTGAAAACTAAATGGTTGAAAATACAATTCAGTTTCTTAAAACTTCTGTTTCTTAAAACTGTTAGTTGGCAATGGAACTGTTGTATAAAAAGCCTTCGGCTTCATGCCTGCGGCCGTACCACACCTGTGACGATATCCACGAACAACCCACTCCCACTCATGTTATATTGCTTAAATAATATGATTATGGTGTTTCCATGTCCGCACCTCAATGATGCTGTGTTCGGAATACCCCACATATCTTAATTTGATTAAGGCTCATTCCAAGTAGGACCTAATTTAGGTTAAGGTAATCAAATCAAAATATTCTGTTTACATGATGGTGTCATATTTGGAATATGGTCCAATTCTGATTTCTATCAGAATATTAATGTCCATGTAAATGCACTCATTGACTGAATTCAAAATTTCTCATATCTATTTACAAGCCCACAAAAGGCTTAACTTCAGACTTACAAAATGGAAAAGGAAAGACATCCTGCTTTACTAGACTATTTCTTAATGCAACCTAAATGACCAAGTCAATATCAAAGTGATATCCATTTGCAAAAGGATGTCATATGGAATGGCAGAAGAGAGGGCCTCTGAGCCAGTCTTTGAATACACAGCATAGAAATAAATGCAAAAGCATGCGCGCACGCGCACACACGCGCACGCACGCACATGCACAGACACACACACACACACACTAGCAGCTATACACATCCCACACCCCACTGACTAACATTGAGTAGAATAAAAAAAGAAAAAGTTGATCTTATCCTACAATTAAGTTGCACATTATGTGAGGAACTTTGTATATGCACAAATAGACACTGATAGGAACTATAACCTTTAAGTTTTGATTTCCCAGGGTTAAATACTCATACATTGCAATGAACAAGATTATTTTGAAGGACTCTTAATGTTGTCTAAATCATCTTGTCTAGGTTATTGCTTGTTAAGATGCACTGTTTCTCCCAGCCTTGAGGTATGTGAAAATATTGTATTAATCGGAATTGTGGATCCTTAGAAGCTAAATAATATGGAAAAAAACAAACAAACAAAAAGCATGTAGTGCGGATAGACAGTGTCTGACTGAAACACAGTAGTCACATGAGCAGTCAAAAAGCTGTTGTGTGCAGCGTTTAGTGGGATGACCAGTGACATAATCACACCAGATCCAGAGAAAAGTTTTGTGGATTTTTTTAACTCTTGGAATATAGTATTTAGTGCATGTCATTAGAATGCATGCATTAAGAATGTATGAATATTTCCTTGAGGTACTTTAAAAAGATTGAAGTTGAATTATGTTCACATACCTGATTGAACAGACTTCTGTGTTCTTATCTTTTTTTGTCAAACTGAACATCCCCTGACAAGATTAGCTAGTTACACTGAAGATGTTTTTCTTCCACTCTGTGTAAAACATCACTTCATTGTGGAGAAATCTTAAATCTGACATAAAAGCATATGTCCCATTTATAGCATAGAAAACCTGGTTTAAGGATTCCACAATATTGACGATTTAAAAGTGAGAGTTGTTTTAAGGTAGGTAGGTAAAAAGAGGATGTCTTTGCCTGTGCTGTACAACAATTCCAACCTGTATAGCAAACAACACTGAGAGGCCAACAGAAGCCTCTAAGGCTCTTCTTCACAGCTGCTGAGGGGTGGGGACACTCTCTCGAGAAAAGTCGTAGACTTTTTTTTCCAATATGCTGAGTGGCCCATCCTTAGGACATTTGTTCTGCCACTGACAACAAACCGATATAAATTCAACAGCCCTAAAATAATATTAAGAAGAGACTGGGAAAGTTATCCCATCAGGCACTGCAGAGGACAGCCATGTGTCACAGATCCAGCTGAAACATAAGCCTTCAATGCAAGGGAAATAAACACAATCCCTCAAAATTGGCCAAAGCCAGTTAACAAATCCTCCTAAAGGCCAACTTTTCTAATACTGACCCATCTAGATTCAGATGCTACCCTGGTCCCCAAGCACCACTCAGAGTGACTGGGAAAGTACAACTAAGGTAACAGGTCCCTCAACCATAGATGGTGGTCTGTAACTGGATCTTCCTTCACACAGAAGTTGATTTTGAAAAAGGTGACAAAGAATGAGGGCTCCAAGATAAGGGAAACTTCCATAAGCAGAGTGTAGCCCTGGATTTAGAATCCTGCTGGTACACTGTAAAGAAAGGTGAAGAAAATAGATCTCTATGTTGAGAGGCTCCTTGACCATATCCCCAAGGATAGTGCTGGAGTCACTCTGTCAGGAGCTGCTGAAGTAGGCTTTTCTGCTGTGACTGGGCTGACTGGGTTCCACTCTGCACTTTATGGGTTCCCATGTGAGCTGGCTGGCTGAGATAGGATTCACTCCCTACCAGGTTCACTGTGCACTGAACATCAGCAAACACCTGAACTTGCTGTACCTGGAGGAAAGACAATATGAATATGCAGCATCAGGTAATGAATCCAGTATATTGTTGATTGTCTTAAAGAGTTTGATGTAGTCAGGATCACCATTATATTGAATACCATTAATTTAAAGGATAATTACCATATTTTGCACATTGAGAACCTTTTCTCGGTTGTCTAGGATGCAATAGAGTGGTCAATACCAAAATATTTGATGATTGGCCTTGTCTCGGCTATTTGGCTCATTTAGAATCACCTCTGCCTGCTTCAGAACGGCTTGCAATTGGCATCCTGTCCTTACAACCACCATAAATGTTTGTTTTAAAAATGTGCAATTCACAGAGTGGTTAGTGGTGTTCGCTGATTGAAGTATTGTAGCAAAATACCATTTCTGTTATGTTTTATTTGGCACTTTGTAAATTCTGGAAGCTATTTTCCAGATGCCTCACAACCGTGTATGAACTTCTGCCCCATATCTGCTTTGTACACTCCAGACCACTTGGTGGAATGATGTCAGCCACTCTATTGCATCCTAGATAACCAAGAAAAGGGGCTCAATGAACATGAATTAAGTTTTTTATACCTGATCAGTACATATGGAGCCAACACTGCAGATGCTGTTGTTACCCATAGTAACAGGACGCCCCATCGGAGGTATAGGTCCAACAGCCCCCGAAGCACCAGCCATAGACACAGTTATACTCATGTTATTGTATAAACCCTGCTGTCCAAAGGCCTGGGGGGGATTCTGTCCAGCCTGGTTAAACAGACTTGAAAAATAGGAATACTGTAAATTAAAGGAGACATAGAATGGAAATGTACATAGTCATCCCTCTGCCTCCACAGACCCAAAGAGCAGAGAGGGAAACAATATGCATATCTGGAAATGGTAGGGCTTCCTGCTTTGAGATGACCTGGTAATCACTGGAAAAGCAAACGCTGATCAGACTAGTTGCCTTATGTGATGAGACCTGAAAGATGATAATCCTACAATCATAATTTATTAAAATATGCCTATTTAGTACATCTGCCATCACTATCTTTTAGCTAATTAATGGAGGTTAGAATTAAATCATATTAGTCCTTGAGCCAAATCAGGGTTCCCACTCTTTCTTCAGCATCAAATTTAAGGACTTCCAGGCCTTTTCTTGGGATTTTAAGGACTCGACATAAAACGTTTTTAACTTTTTATTGAAATGACGTACAGAATTCCCTAATAGTAAAACCCAAATTGCAAAATGCTGGTGGTACAACAATGGGGCCACTGGCGATCTTCTGGTGTTTTTGCTAATTGGATCTGAGGTAGTCCGCCACTGGCTTGCTGCTATTTTGCCAAATGTTATTTCCCAAAAATATCATACATGGGAAAAGAGCAGCAGGCCACTGGCGGACTGCTAATGAACTGACAAGCAAAAAGTCAGCAGACCACCAGAGGCTTACCATTAAGGAAATTAGCAAGTGATATACAGTATGCATTACAATTGGACACACATTTCACTGTGACTACAGTGGTTAGCTTTGCTGACATCTAAGCAGATGATGTGGGTTCTCCTATTGTGGCTTGCTTTAGTTAAATGTATTATGGTGACCCCTGGCAGTTGGGTTGGTTTCCTCCTTGAATAACAACCACACGTGAGTTTTTTCTTGCCCATGTTTCTTGCTCCTGGGAGCTTAATGTCTGTAAAGCAACATGAGAAAATTCTATTGTAAATAACACTGTATAAATATAATTGAATTTAAGAATTGAAGTGCATGTTTGTGCGTAAAGGAATTGGGATGGGGTGATGTGATGGTGCAAGATGGTGTGTGGGTGGGTGTGTGTGTGTGTGTGTGCGGGAGGGGGGGGGGGGGGGGGGGGGGGCATGATCACATATGCCACTTATGTAGTGAATAAAATAATGGAATGTATGAGACAAGAGTGAACCTGCATTTATGAATTATTTATATATCTTTTCACATTTGGATAGAGGAGGTTGTCTGGAAGCAATCTATCTGTTATAAACCTATTGAGGGTTTGACTACAGATAGCAAGATGCATATCGTCAGAAGGCTAAATTCTCATTTTTCATTTAAACTCATACAGTAGATTGGTATGCTTTAATTACACCTAGATGTGAAAAAACACTGTGGCCAGTCCACTCTTCCTTCATACTATTCACAAAGTACATAGTCCTGTATCCTATAGGCCCATAGGTAAATCAAGTGGACAACTGGTACATTTTTGTACCATTTGGGTAAACAAGTTAAACAACCGAACCTATATATTTTCTTCTTATTTTATTATACACCCTTAGCAGTGATTTAATATGCCTTAAAACAAGTCCCACCTTCTTCCACATCATGGACAATTTAAAGTCCTATATAGTATTTGGGCGGTGGGCGGTGGTAGCGTAGTGGTTAAGGAACCTGGCTAGCTTGCAAGTAGTATGAAAAGTTGAGGGTTCGAATCCCAGCTGCCACCGCTGTGCCCTTGAGCAAGGCACTTAACCCTAAGTTGCTCTAGGGGAGACTAGCCCTGAACAATTGATAGTTGACAAATTGTAAGTCGCTTTGGATAAAAGCGTAAAGCGTAAATGTAAATGTAAATGTAAAGTATTTACAGGCCCCAGGGGGCGTGTCGTGGATGGGAGATACCTTTCCCTCCTCAAGATAGCCGCTGTGCTGGAAACTACATATCCCATAATGCAGGTGTTTCGAATTGATAATCAAAGCAGACAAAGGAGATGGTTTGGAGAGAACACGGACAAGGAGATAAAGCCCAGATGGGAAGAAGCGTACGATTGGTACACACTGTGACCAAGTTTTTTTTTGGGTAAACTGATTTGAAGAATTGTTTTGTTGAGACTACAACTTTTGAGAAAGAGACTAAATTGAGACATATAACTAAGATACTGAGATGGAATTGAAATTATTTTGTGAAGAAATGCCTGGTCCTCCTTTGAGGACTGTTTACTACAGGAACCTAAATAAAAATAACTCCTTTTCTGTTTAAACAGTTTTGTGTCTGATTCTTCTCAGAAGATGAAAAGAATCATCACAGCGACTAGAGAGCAACACTGTTGGAAGGCTCAGGTTGTGTAGTTTCACGTAATATGTTTATTAGGGATGCAACGTGCGCCCACGGTCTGATGTGCAGTTTTGGGGCCACAGTAATGGTACAGCTTTGATATTTAAAAAAAAAAAAAAAAGGGAGGTTATAATATGGGTTTTCAATGGCTATACCTGGTCTCTAAGCTTACAGTTTATTATCAACTACCAGTTAGGGATGAGATTTTGATTAAAATTTCTTTTATTGATATTTCATAGAATTTCAAAATTTTGCTGCCTAATGTATACTGGAGAGGGCCGACTACCCGACTTACTACTACAGTCGAAACATAACTCCCAAAACTACAGATGATTTCATGGAAACAATTCTCTCTCTCCTCGACCCTTTATTGACCCAATATAGGCCTACATTAGAAGGCTCTACTCCAAGCCCAGCCCAAGTTCATCAATTAACTGATAATGTTGTAAATGTACTACACTCCACATTCAACACCATTACTCCACTTAGAAAGAAAACTAGAAAACAAGATGGTGGTATACCACATATAATATGTGGTATACCACATATACTCGTTCACTGAAACAAGCTGCACGTAGACTTGAAAGGAAATGGTATGCCACTAAACTTGAAGTGTTCCTCCTTGCTTGGAATGAGCTTAAAAGAGTACAAGACAGCACTTAACAAGGCCAAATCAGCATATTATTCCTCACTTATACACAATAATAAATGACCCACTTCATTCCAATAACTAAGCAGCAATGACTTCATGGATAAAATTTAATCTATAAGACTTAATATAAACAACTCCCTTGTAATGTCAAATCCAGTTGGACCACATCTAATGGTTACACCTAGCTCTAGTCAACATTTAGCATACCTTGATTCATTCACACACACCCACCAATAATGGTGGCTTGAACACATGAGAGGCATCAAAACGTCTGCATTAGCCTGGTTAAAATCATACCTCTCTGGTCTCTATCAGTTTGTACACGCTCATGATGAGTCATCATCCCCCAAGTTTGGTTTACCCCAAGGCTCAGTGCTAGTGCCCCTGTTATTCTCCCTGTACATGTTACCTTTAGGATCTGTTATAAGGAAACATTACTTTCCACGTCTATGCTGACGATACCCAGCTTTACCTTTCCATGAAGCCAAATGACTATATGCCAATAACTAAACTTGATGCCTGCCTCTAAGACATTAAAATCTGGATGACTAATAATTTCCTGTGTTTAAACTAAACCTATCCTTGCTTCCTTACATTGTCTCTCTATTAAAAGTCAAATTGATTTTAAAATACTCCTTCTAACCTACAATGCTCCAAAATGTATTAAAGACTTACTTGTCCCTTACCACCCTCCTAGATCCCAAAATGCTGGTCTTCTTGCAATCCCAAGAATATCAAAATCTACGACAGGAGGAAGAGCCTTTGCTCTGTTCTTATATATATGTATACACAAATGACTCATATGATCACCGATGATCACTGATGTGTGAGCCTGGCCTAACTCATCTGCTTCCTCTGTCCACAATCATCTCTGCTGAGTGTCATCCATGCCCCCTTCTGACGGACTCCTGTCACCTTCCCCTCCTGAGTGGACTGCAACCAACACTATGGGAGGCCCATGCCAGGACTAACTTTCCATCCAAGAGGCACTCGCTAGACGCTCTTGCCAGGACCGACTCCCCTTCCCAGAGGCTTTTTGTCTAACCCCCCTCAAATGGACCCTTATTATTTCCCCCATGATCCATCTCACTCCTTGACTTTAACACTATGGCTACTACTACACTGTCCAGCCATATTTCTTGATAACGACCTATGTCCATGTAACTACCATGTAATGTTATGGGATAATACTCTGGAACTATTATAATCTTTAGCTAAAATTATGGACAACTTGTAGTCTATCATGTTTACTACTGATCTATCTGACTTCCAGCATGAACCCTGGCAGTTGGGTTGGCCCCTTGAGTCGTGGATCTGCCCAAGGTTTCTTCCTAAGAAAGTAATAGCTAAGTAATAGCTAATAAGAGTTTTTCCTTGCCCCTGTTGCTCTTGGGTGCTCCTTCTGTAAAGCGCCATGAGACAATACTATTGTAAAAGGTGCTGTATAAATAAATTGGAAAAAGAATCACCCAGCACTCAGGAAGTGCTTTGTCAGAAAACATGTCTTTGACTTTTATTGCTAATTACTGCTGGTAAGCAACAGTGAGAGATTAGCCTATACTTTTTCTCCCTGCTGCACAAGAGGGAAGTAGGCTATAGTAGGCTGACATCCCAACCAGAATTAATTTCAGGCAGCCTCACATCAGTTGTCTTTAAAACACTGCACAGCAAAGAATCGTTCACTAATGACTGAGTAGCCTAAAGACAGAGACAGAGGTCATCTGTTACGTCTGCGAAAATACTACACAGGAATGATGCTCAGCCTGTCACTCACTCTCACTTTCCCTTGCACTCTGTCTCACCGCCACTCACCTGCTACTCTCTCTTTATTTACCTTTGTAACAAAAGAAATTTGCGTTATATTAGGCCAGAACTATGCGTATGCACAGGCATCCAGGAACTCAATAAATGAAGCGAATTTGGGAGCCAGTGTCTCAATAGGGGACACTCGCAGGAAGTTCCCGGTAGCCTACTGGAGCTTGTGAGGACTTGCAGCATGATGAGCAAGTTTTGGAAAACTACATAATAATTTAATATTTTAATAATGAACGGAAATACTACGATTCACATCTGTCTATTGAACCATAAGGGGCATATTCCCTCCCTCTTATGATGCATAGCATGCACAGAACATTCAATTGCCTAAAATGTTTTACTTTTCAAAAGACTTTCTGCCATTAGCTCTTGTTAATCAAATGAATTAATTCCTTATTGTTTCTATATTTATTTCTGAGCCATATTATGTGTAGATTCACAAACAAATTTCAACTTCCATCTTGCTCTTTAATAGAGCTAAAAATTTTTAAAATGACAGCTAGTGCAACACTGACATGACTACACCTTCTTAGGCTTTTAGGATGTATACACTCTACGCATTCTTTCTTTCTATTCCAATGCAAAATAGTGGAAAGTGCATATTTTAAAATAAAGCAAATTTTTGCTAGAAATACCCAAAATACTTGCATCTCCGCTTTGAAGTTTATCCCTTACAAACATGGTGGACACATCCACCCAATAGTCTGTGTTTATCAGCTAATCATTACAACAGGAACTACCATGTCCACAATGAGCTGGACTACAGTCAACCTCCATTTTTGTTCAGACAATCCAATACCTGTTGTTGCTTATTTCAGTTTGCTGCCAATTCTTATTAATGTCAGGAGATTGGTATACAGCAGGCTGTTGGGCCTGTTGCAACAAGGCATTCTGTGTCATGGAATTCTGAGGTGACAGAAGAGGGCTTGCTGGGCTAAGTTCTGGTGGGAAAGAGGGGTCCCCAGGCTGAAGTACACCTAAAAATAAAACAAAAATATGTTGGTTTTTGCACATTAACAAAATTATTGATATGCCACTACTACTAATAACAGCAACAACAAACACAGCAGCAACAACAATAACAGATGCATTTCCTAAAGGACTTACCAGGGCATGCAAAGCATTATAAAAGTTAAATTTATTTATTTATTTATTCATAGCAAAATGAACTCCCAATGTGAGGTTCGGAAATAAATTTGGGTTGGCCAATTGTCAGTCGGTGACATTACAGCAGCTCTACCATGACAGCAATGTATGATAAAGGCAGTAATAACAAATATTTTGAATTTTGAAAGCATTTATTGTTTGTTTGTTTTAGCAAGGACTTTTATGGCAGATCCCTATGCACAGTTAAAACATTTAAAAAATCAGTTGCTAGGACACGGGTACGTTGGCAAGACATGCCACTCCGTCTAGCTTCTTGGTTATGTTTAACTTTTTGTCTCTATATATAAAGTTTTGTTCTATTTATGTTTATTAAGTTGCATGCATTCACCGCTCATGGATATTATTTTTAGTGCATTATGCCAAGGATAAATAGCCTGCTACCACGAGATGGGCTGCAACATCAGAAGATTCTGGACAATTATGGTCTTCCTGATCTGGTCTTCCAACTGCCAACAACAACAGACGAGCCATTTCATTCTGGACTTTGCGTAAAGTTACGTTTACACTGGCTACACTTGACGTTTTGTCTTTCGCTGTTTGTGATTTGTCACCATGCTCCTGAATCAGCACCTGATGAATGACGTAGACCTATGCAACATTCATATACATATGTATACATATTCATATACATACATATGTAACATTCATTCAAATGCCTGTGGACTTAATATTCATGCTGTCTTTGTCAGTGTATAAAACACTAACCCTAGCCTCAGAGCTAGAAAATAAGCTATGTAAATACTTACTAACAAGAAATCTCTGGGAGCTCCACATTGTGTGGATTTCTCAAAACTCTAATTTTCAGCAGTGACATTTAGTCAGAAAGCATTCACGAGGATGTGGCAGAGCTCTACATCTGACCATGAAGGACCTGTTGTTCTGGCAGCTCCTGAAGCCTGTGTTATTATGCTAATTAGGAGGCTCAAAACTGAAACTGAAACTTCTGCTTGGTCCACAAGATATTCAAAATCAGCAATCTTTGGGTTGCCTGTTACCAACTTAAACCATATGCAACTAACAGAGTGGAAAACTTCTTGTTTAAATTGCTTTAAATGGTGCAATGTCACCCTTTAGTAGTAGCCTGGTATGATGTGATTGGAGGAAAACCATGTGAACTTGTCATAGCCAGCAATATGCTTACACTATAAATGTCACTCTCAAAACTCGACTTAAAGGAATAGTCTGGAATAAAATGCCTCCTGGGCCAATTTTTGGAAGAGAGTTCATATGTTAAGCTGGTAGTACAACCATATATCCATTAGTTCAGTTAGATACTATTTAATTCAATTTTATTTATACAGCGCCTTTTACAATAGTATTGTCTCATGGCGCTTCACAGAAGGAGCACCCAAGAGCAACAGGGGCAAGGAAAAACTCCCTAATGTTCAGTTAATCTAGGAAGAAACCTTGGGCAGATCCACGACTCAAGGGGCTAACCCAACTTCCGGGGGTCATGCAGAAAAATTACAATCTGTGGTAACCATGACAGACTACAAGTTGCCTATGGTTTTAGCTAAGGTTCATATTCGTTCATAATGGAGTGTTATCCCACTTTACATTATATGGTAGTCAGTCTATAGGTGGTTATCAGGAATTATGGCTAGACAATGTAGCAGCGGCGAGACATAGTGTCAACTCAAAGGAGTGAGATGGGTCATGTGGGTAACAGTAAGGGTCTATTTGACAGTGCCATTGTGAGGGGGGCGGGGCAATCACAAAGCCTCAAGGAAGGGGAGATGGGCCTAGCATGGGCGTCCAGGAAGGGCCTCTATGATGGAGAGTCGGTGCGGACATGGGCCTCCCTTAGTGTTGGTTGAAGTCCACTCAGGAGGGGAGGGTGAGAGGAGTCCGCCGGAATGAGGCAGGGATGACACTCAGCAGAGATAATTGTGGACAGAGAAAGAAAGTGAATTAGGCCAGGTTCACACATCAGTGAGCAAATGTGTAATTTGGTTCCTTGCATTCCTTGTTCCTTGCATTCCTTGTTCCTTGCATATATATATATATATATATATATATATATATATATATATATATATATATATATATATAAATATTGAGAGAGAGAGAGTTGTACGGCATGCCACATGAAGCTTTTGTGGCGGCACTAGGATATAGCAGCATAACTAAGGTATGATGCGTGACAACCCAGCACCACTGCAGGGATGGTCAGTGGCTGCCATACCTCGCAACTGGGGGCAACAGCAGAGGCAGTCCCTCCGAAAAGACCCATGAGAAGTGATGATTTGCCACGCACCATCCCTAACTATGGTAACAGTAAAGAAGAAGGTTTTAAGTCTAGACTTAAAGGTATTGAGAGTGTCCGCTTGTCGAAATTTTGTGTTAAAGAAGAGGCCCCTGGAACACCAGGCTATGGTAAGACCAGACTCAATACCACTTAAATTCCACAGGTAACAAAAGGCTCTCCCTCCTATCGTAGATTTTGATATTCTTGGGATTACAAGGAGACCAGCATTTTGGGATCTTAGGGTTCTAGGAGGGTGGTAAGGGTGCATCGCCCTTGAGAGCTTTGTAGGTTAGGAGGAGTATTTTAAAATCAATTCGACTTTTAATAGGGAGCCAATGCAAGGAAGCAAGGATAGGAGAGATATGTTCATATTTTGTAGTCCTGGTGAGTGTTCGGGCTGCAGCATTTTGTATTAGTTGTAGGTTTTTGATACAGGTATTACTACACCCAGAAAACAGAGCATTGCAATAATCGAGCCTGGAAGTAATAAATGCGTGTATTAATTTTTCAGCATCCTCAAAGGATAGGAACAGGCCACTAAGTAAGTTTTAGGGCTGTTTAGGGCCAATCATCATAACTTCAGTTTTATCAGAATTTAAACATAGGAAATTATTAGTCATCCAGGTTTTTATGTCTAGGAGACAGGCATCAGGTTTAGTCATTGGCATATAGTCATTAGGCTTCATAAAAAGGTAAAGCTGGGTATTATCAGCATAGGAGTGGAAGGTAATGCCATGTTTCCTTATAACAGATCCTAAAGGTAACATGTACAGGGAGAACAGCAGGGGACCTAGCACTGAGCCTTGGGATACACCAAACTTTACTTTGGTATGGGTTGATGACTCATTATGAGCATGTACAAACTGGCTAATGCAGAGTCTTTGATGCCTATCATGTGTTCAAGCCTGTGTAGTAGGATAGCATGGTCAATAGTTTCAAAGGCAGCACTAAGATCCAATAGGATTAATATTGATATATATCCATTATCAGATGTGATAAGGAGGTCATTAAAGACTTTAACTAGGGCTGTACTATGATTAGTGTTACAATTGTTTAAGGACAAGAACTTCAAAATATTTAAAAATATAATCAAGCTTAGGGGCCATGATGAGATTTGAATTGTGAATTGTGGCTACTCCGCCACCACAGCCATAATGACGTGGTATGTGATAATTTAGATGACTTGGGGTGGTAGCTTCATTTAGTGAGAGGTATTCATCAGGATTTTGGCCAGGTTGCTGTAAGACAAAGTATGTCAATTTGATTATCAGAAATAAGTTCATTTATTAAGGTCGTCTTTGAGGAGAGTGAACAAATATTTAATAAGCCAAATTTCAGTTGTGATTTCTGGCTGTTTTTTTGTTTTTGTTTTTATTTTTGTGAGGTTGGTATTTATTTTTTTTGTTTTTGTTGCGGACACTCTCGCTGTCTGTCTGCTAGGGTGATGGCGGGGCGGCAGAGAACTGTGTAGGACAGTATTTCTGCCACCTGGATCAAACTCTGGTTTGTCAGGAACAAGCCGAGGTTAAGTGACGGTCAATGTTCCTAGAAAGGAGCTCAGCACCCATCCGGGACAGATGGATTCCCTTCTCGATTCAAAATTCCAGGCTTCCCCCAGAAGGAGCTAAAGTTATCGATGTAGCCAACATTGTTATCGGCACACCATCCCGACAACCAACCATCGGTTCAGTGAAAAAACTGCTGAGCATTTCTTCACCGCGTTTAATAGGTATGGGACCAGAGAAAGTTACAGTCTGACATCATTTGTGCCAACCTGCACAAAGAAATAAAACTCGTTTTGGTGATCTCCGACTGCCTTAATCGGACATCGCCAGTGTGGATAACTATCAGGGGGTACTTCATTACTTGTTTAGCCACCAGCACTTTCAAATAGGCTTCGATGTCGCTTGGTCTAGCCCCAGAGATTGAAGTGACTATGGCCGACAGAGTCGCGAAATTCACCTTTCGTACAGTAGAAGCGCCAATTACCAGAGTTTTGTCTTGGTTGGAAGAGTTACTTAGGGGGGAGAATCGATTAGAAACATGAAGTGGTTGGTGGTGTGCAGGGGGCTTCGTTCTACGACTAGTGCCCCTCACCATAACCCACTTTCCCTGCTGTGAGGGAGATGCCGCCGGTTCACTGGCTAGCTTGCTAGGGGATGATCTCTGGTGCATCCACACTTGCTAGGGGCGCAGCAGTGCTATCTGGCGCTGAGTAAGTCTTCCCTAATGTGATGCTAGATACTAGATGCTATTTTGTAGCAGACCCCTTGGCAATGCACTGCAGACCCCTGGGGTCCCCAGACCTCTGTTTGTAAACCAGTGATCTAAATGTGCTAGGGTAGTGTGGAGTACATGTGACACAGCATTTTTAGTAGATTCATTATGGACATAGTCAAACTGAAGTTGGCCTACATTGCCATGACTGACTTCCTTAATGTACCTCAGTAGCAGTCTCTAAAAGCATTTAATTACAATGGGAGTCAGTGCTACAGGTCATCAGTCATTGAGGCAGCTCACCTTGTTTTATTTGGGACTGGAACTATGGTGATGTTTTTGAAGCAGGTGGGCACAGTTGAGCTCCTGAGTGACATTAAATATGTGCTTAAAGACAGTAGCCATTTGCTCATGTTTTTAAAATATAACCTGGTCCAGCAGCTTTGTGAATATTTGTGTCATTAAATGTTCTTTTGAGATCCTCCACAGAGATAGGATTATTTGCAGAATCAAAATAGAGGTAGAACACATATGAGCATGCTAACTAGGTTCCTTAACCTACATGTTAACCGATATGCTTCCACCGCTCCAGCAACACCTGAACGCCCCAACAACTCAGCAACAGCTAGTAGCTGATTTTTCCTCAAATTTACAAATAGCACTGCATATAGATCTTTTTTGCATAGAATTCAGCCCAATCTAATATCTTAGCGCAAGTTCACCCGATTTCCCTCAAATCACACCAAATCAGGCTACACAGAGAGGGTGCCATTGCACCATTTAAAATTATTTAAGCAAGTACGTAATAGTTTGGGCATGTTCCTGCAATTTCCCACTACACTACCAATAGAGACCATGATTTTACTATTTAAAACATTTTCATTCTACTCTGTCAATAAAATATAGCTCGGAGAGGCTTAAGTTGTCATTTAGTTATTTAATTATACCACTACGTGGTCAAATTTCCTTTTGCAATGCACTATTTAGAATGTGCATTATTTTTCGACAACCACAAACCTAGGACAGCTAAATTTTTCTGCCCATATTACACTTCTAGCAATTCGCCCAAATTCTTGTGGAGCTTAAATGAACAGCCACGTTAACGCAGGGTACAATTTAGCGGCCTGACTGACCACAACATAACTCTATTATACTGCATTTACACTGATTTTACAAAAGCCAAGACGTGATAGAATCCTTGGATCAACAACGAGAGATGGAACTAACAACGTGTTTTTGACCATAGCAATCATCCATTTAAAACTAGTACTGGTAGTTTATCCTTGTAAGTTTTGAATGAGTGAGTGAAATGTACATTGTAAAGAAGTAGTTCTGCAAATAAGTCTATTTTAGCTATCAAAACAAGTAAATATTGTAAGCAAAACAGCTAACACAGACGTGGCAACAGTGCTTGGTGGCAGGATAATGGACCACACAGCATTTGTATATCATTTGCATTGCGCAATGCATTGCCTAATGGTCTATGTGATTATGCTAATTAGGAGGCTTAAAACTTAAAACTTCAGCTTAGTACACAAACTTTATTTTGGCAGAGGTGTATGAACAGAACATTTGAAAAGGATCTGCAGTTTTGGAAGTGCTAGGTTGTAAGCTTAAAAGCTAAGGAAAGCAGGTGTGTTTTGTTTCCTTAATTAGTTAGCAGATGACTAAGCTAACTGAAGGGACACAGAAACTACCTAGAGGCTGCAGCCGGTGTTATTTATTTAGACTAGGTAGGGGACAAGAGTCACATACTGTCGGCTAATGCAAGTGTGACAATGTTAAAGGGGACACAGAATGGATGAATAGAGTATTGTACCTTGTTCTCTGAAGCTAAAATAGAATATATTCTACTTCAAAAAGGAAAGCCACAGAATAAAGTTTTCAAAATCATTTTGATGCTGCATAAAGCCTTAACAGGACGAATGGTACCTCTGTCAAAAACTTTAATGTCAGAACAGTGCTATGTAACTTTGCCAGGTCTGGAAGGAAACCATACAGTCTGCGGCCACAAGACAAATAACAATACAGTGTACTGCTTTGCATGCACAGTAATAATAATAATAATAATAATAATAATGATAATAATAATGATGATGTGAAAGAAGATCACCCGGTCCCTCTAACTCCTGAAACATACCGTATTGTCCAGGTGAATTCACTGTTGCCCCAAATTGCCCTTGGTTCCCCAAGTTTGTCCTTCCAGGTAGCTTAGAGTCTAGTGGCCCTCCCATTGGATTCAAATGACCAGGTGAAGGTGGGGTGGTCCCTGATGCAATGCTGTATCTGGTTGAATAACCAAACTGTTGTTGTTGGCTCTGTGCTGGGCCCTGACCTGGCTGCTGAAGACCTTTAGGTACTTGATGGACCCCTAGTCCTGGAGCCATGCTCTGCCTCATCATCATAACTTTCTGCTGGAGAAGTTGTCGCTGTCGGTGCTGGAAGCTGTAGAGCTCTCTCTGCCGCTGAGCCAGCATCTGAGCATTCAGTGGAGGCTGATAAAGTAATAATTAACAGGGTAACAAACAAACTCACATGGCCATATACAATATATTCATCATACAAGTGCAGTAAAAAAACAATGCTTGTCTATGACTGTTACCAATTACATCTAAGAACAAAAGACAGACTTATGCATAAGGCACAATGATGACACACCTGTGATGGCTGTAAGCCTGACTGTCCCATAGACACATGCCCTCCCTGTGAAATTTGTCCCATCGCCAGAAAGCTATTCTGGAGACACAGATATATGCATTTCACTAACTGGGGTTGCCTTTTTTGAAACATCACTGTCAACTCATTGTGCTATGTTCAATCATTACAGAGGAACTGAATCAGAAAAAAACATTTAAAAAATGATCAAAAATCTAAGCACATGAAGTTAAAAAAAATAATAAATACATGAAAAAATATATATATTTTTTATATTTATTTCCAATTCTGAAATGAACATCAAATGTATCAGAGCTGCAGCATGGTTCGATTACGCCACTAGCATGGTATGAAATGTATGCCTAATTCCACATAGAATAAGCTAGGGGAGCAGGGTCATTGTACCTAATAAAAATAGAGCCTATTTTTTTTCTTAGATATAGATAAAGTTTTATCTATATCTAGCTTTGCTGGCCTAATGCTAATGGCTGCAAGACCACATAGACTGTCATTTTGGTAAAATTGTGTCAACAATGTGTGGGAGTCGATGGATACTGCTCTTTTGAATAAACTCTTCAGTGTTGGACTTATTAGCGTGGTGAAAACGCGGACATCATGATAACCTCTGTGAAAGTTACTGAAAATTTTCGAGATCCACCGTGGTCAGTTTTGCTGTATGTGGTGGTAATTTAGCAAGTGTTATCTGTCTGGCTAGTCACTGACGCCATCTGAGGTGTTAGTCTGTGAAGCTGGCTGTGGTTGCTGTTGCAGCTGAACCTACTGGTGAACATCTAGATATATGGTAAGTTATTTGAAGTTTGGTAAGTTCTTTTAAGTTTGAAGTGCTGCTCACTCAAAATCACAGGGCTAGCTTGTTTAATGTTAGATTCAGTAACCTAACGTCATTCAAGCAGTTTATAAACATGTTTTTAAAACACATTTACATACTAGCTTTCCATTTTCCAAGAAAGGAGAAAAAACATACACCTATCAGTCTATTTTGTGCCCTAATGTTGACTGGACATTTTATGAGGATGATGTACAAAAATACACAGGTTCTCTTAACGCCATAGGGCTGGAAACAAGTGGGCGGCAGAATTCTTTTTAAATTGTCTTTGGTGGCAGAAAGTTCTTTGGGAGCAATGAATGAAGCTACCTCTCAAATTTTTAATATAGTGAAGGACAGGGTTAGGAAGTCACAGAAGTCAACATGTTCTCATCACTTACATGCAAATCATACAACTCATTTAGGATTTTAAATCATACAACTCATTTAAGAAGGTTATCTCTATCAAGATGACATGGGGTGAGCAAAGTCCCTGATCAAGTGATGTGCTTAAACTCTAGCTGTGTAGGACATTGGTAAAGTTTACTTTCTGAGCTGGTTATTTTTAGCTCAGTGGGTGCGGCGGCATATAGCATATAATGCTAAATGTCAGTCAGTTGCTGCCGGAGGGACAACAGCACTAAATATACACAATATGGCTATATATTGATATCTTACGTTTACGTCTAAATGACAATGTTTTAAGTGAAAAATGTAGTCAGAAAACATCCAATGGGTATTTGAAGTATTTGTCTTAGTTTGCGGTCATGTTCCTTGTGTTTACCTAGTTAGCAGGGCTAATGGCCTAGTTAGCTATCTATGCTATTAAATAGATAAATGCTACATAGCATTGTTGGCTGTCAAAATGCTGTCGTAATCGTAGGGAGTAAAGCAAGTTAATATTAAAGTTGTTAATGATGCATATATATTTACTAAAGTCTATTGTCTTATCTGGTAATGTTAACTTGCTGTGATATGATCTGACTTCAGACAACAAGGAACTGCTTATTGATGTGTCTTCAAATAAATCATAAAGGTGGACTACAAGTTATTTCAATCCTGTCAATCACATACATTTTTATTACCCCAGAGAATGACATTAAACCTCTGACACCTAGGGTTCAGGGTAATTGCACTACCTTTACTTTTAAGCTCTTATTTTAGTTATTATAAGGGCCATCTACACATTCTATACATGCACCTTATTTTTTCAGGACAGTCTAGGCTATCTAAATCTGGCAGCGTGTGATGTGATACTACTTGCATATGCCTTATGGCAACCTTAGCATCAAAAAAAAATGGTGTCTCATAATATTTTACATTTTTGCAAATGTCACCATGAAGGAAGCATGCCAGTAGAAATGTCTTCATATTTGAATAAGGGGGGGGGGGGGGGGGTAGCTGGAATATGGCAATACAAGAATCATGGTGGTGGTATAATGTATGCCTTTGCAATTAGCTCAATATGTATGTACTGGCAGAATATTGTATTAATTTTCCTCTCTGTTGCTGGTCTGGGTGCTGAAATCACATTGCTTGAATGTGCCCTGGCTATATGACAGACAGGGGTCTGAGAACAACTTTTAATATGGAAAGGAAATAATTTATTTTGGGGTGGGGGTGAATGGGTGGGTTGGAGACAACGCAAAAATATAAAAGACCAGAAAACTCAAACTCCTGATCATGCAGAGGAATGGAATTCAACCACTGGAATCGGGAGGATCTTGTTTTTTATATATGCCATATTTGCCATATTTGATTGTATCATGACATCATGAGATATTTCACTGAGATGAATGAGTGTGAAATGGATGCAGAGCTGTATTATTATTATTATTATATAAATTCAAAGCTAATTTTCACGCAAACCATTCATCAAAACAAGCAGCACTGTTGGAAAGTGGTGTTGGTAAGCTGAGCATTTGCACAAACTAGAGAAGTGTGACTCACTTTGATGTTCCCCTAGTGAGTGCATAACATTCATAAACCCTTACATAAATGCTTCATAATATTCATAAATGCTTGGGAATTTAAACAAAGACAGGGTGACGGAATGCGTTGGAAATCAAAACAAATTGTGGATCGGGTTCAGACAGAGATATACATTGATCTGTTACCTGTTGTGGTCCCTGCAGTCGTTGCTGGAGCTGGAGTCTCAGCTGGTTTGGGGCTAGGTGGAGTTGACTGGGTATTGTAGGAGCACAAGCCATTCCAGGCCTCACAGCAATTCCTCCATGGATACCTCTCTGTGGTGATTGCAGGCCAAACACATGTGCTCCCCCCAAGTCTGAAGGGAACTGAGGAGAACTTTGGGAGAATGGAGTGGAGTATGCTGTCATCTTAGCATCCATGGTTACACTGGGTGCTGAGGAGGGCTGATTGGGGAGACGATGAGGGAATAGTTCAAGACATCCACCCTATAAAAACAAACAACCCTTATGAGATATCTTAAATTTCCAACCATTCTTTTCCACTAAATGTTAATTGCTTCAAATTAAGTTCATGACTACACTGTTAAAATGTTGGGTTAGGGTGGTGGAACAGGGGATGGGGTGGGTTTGGGTTAAATTCATTGTGTTTTATAAATATAAATATATGCAATACTGAATTAATGTCGGACCAGGCAGATGGAAGCTGGACCACATGAAAGGTGGTGTTAGGGGAGAAGAGTCAATTAAGTAATTAATTAACTAATATACTACTACTAATAATAATTTGGTTGACTGAAATAACTACCGGAGCACCCATTCATGGCTATGGTGCCGGTCTGACCCCTCCCAAGGTATGCAATGATGAGAGGACAGAGGGAAAGTACTGCATACCACATTGCCTCTAGATCTCCAGACTCGCCACATTCTGATACCAACCCTTCAAAACGCTTAAACAACAAAACTTGTTCTATGTCAATGGACACTACACAATTATGTGCCCATATTCCCCAGTTACGTACACATATTCCCTTTAATGCAATGTATACCTGTGGAAAACAGAATGCCCTCATGTCACCATTAGAATAGAATAGGAAACTAAACCACCACCTCACCACCACCACCGCCACAGCAGAATTATAAAAACTCATTCTGAAGTGAAGCAAAGAGACAATACAACAGGCTAATAGGAAATGAAGATGAAAAAGTTTGCTTGAACTTGCCACTCCTTGGTTGAACAAAGGTTGCTGAGGGTCTAATGTAAGATGGTATGTTAAGCAACCAACTTAATTATTTGTCATGTTTATATGTACATTTTTATATATACAACATGTTTATATTGTTACAAAATTGCTTTGACGGTAATGCAAGGGATCTCGTGACTTGAAAGCAATGAATGTAACAAAATACTGGGGAATGAATGTTTCGTTATGAGCAACAGAACTTGAACACTAGGCAGTGTTGCTAGTGGAGAGAGCCTAACTAACAAGCTAACTTGAAAACTGTGAATTTAACATCAGGCTAGCAACAAATGTATGTGTTATGATGTCCCCAAGTTTGGTCATTTTAGTAGTGTTTTTTGTGTTTGTGTGGAATTAGTATGAGTAGTATATAATTTTGACTTCAGTAACCTACCTAACTAACGTTTGGTTTCTTTGGATGACGTAACATTAGGTTGATGGTCAAATTACATCCTATGTAGTGGTGATTAGCAGGCCAGCTAGGTTGAGATCACAGAGAATGTGAGGTCACATTTCATATTGCCATTTCAAATCAACACTGAAAATATACTGGACATATTTACTGATTCGGTGAAGGGAAATAGCTTGATGCTACCATAGGGGTGGGTGACGTAGAAAGGACAAAGTGAATGAGGGAGGGAGTAGGGAGAGAAAAAGAGAGTAAAAAATATTTACTACAGCTTCCATCCCCATTTCTAATATATATGGCTATGTATTAACAGATAAGGAGGGATATGTGGGTGTGCAGTTGAGGATGGATCTCAGGCACAGAGGGTTGGGTCATGTTTGTAAATAGGTGATAAAAGATGACCAAGGGGAAAGTGTATCTTGAGTGTTGAATGTGTTGAGTCTAGAATGAATGTTTCTATGTTATTTTGCATGCACAAACTACCATATATCTCTCATGAAAGGAGTATAGAAACAGTGGCTGAGAATGCAAAGGATGCACCCCACAGACTGATATCATTGCAGATGGAGTGGATGAATATATGCACTAATACATGAGCAAAATGTGAGTACAGAAATTTGGCACATGATAGGTGGCAGGCCCAGAACTAAAAAAAATGAGTAACTACCACAACACCAGTACCTTCTGATACTACAAAACCCATGCTCTACAGCTGTCGAATTAGAAATAGGGCTTGGTCTACAAACTGTAACAGGATTTTCAGTCCTATGGAAAATCGACAGCCCATAAAGCTTGGGAACAGATTTTAATATCTGAAAGATCTGGAAACAGAATTTCCAATTGACCAAGCTCACTATAAACAGAGATCACACCACAACCAAAGAGCTAGGAGGAGACAAAGGGCAGCTCTCAACACCTCCTCATCATACAACCTTTGTTCTTGGTGACTCCACTGTAAAACATTTAAAAGGGGAAAGCTAGATAACAACAAAAAACACCACCTCTGCAAGCACAGCAGAAATATGTCAACTGAGCCATCTGACACAGACTACCAAGGACCTTAACCATCACATGAAGATTGTGAGCATATAGTATTCAGGCTTAGGACCTGATGACAGACAATCATCCCAATCCCAGACAATCATCAATCATACCAAGGCTGCACCATCCACATCTTGACCCCACATAACTATTACCGAGACTTTCACGGACTCATTCCCCTGATGTCCTTGACCTGTGGTGTCCCCCTGGCATCGATCCTTGGACCATTACTATTTAACCTGTATATGCTCCCACTTGGATAAATTATCAAGAACAATTCAATCCCCTATCATTACTATTTTGATGAGACACAAATTTACTTTGCTCTATCACCTAATGATTATGCCCCCCTTGAATGTCTTTATCAGTGTATTGACTACATCAACAAGTGGATGTCAACATTTTCTTCAGCTGAATACAGATAAAACAATAAAAGTAATTCCCTAATGCTAGGGTCCTCACAAGAACAAGAAGAATAGAGCACATTACTCCAATTCTAAGGTCCCTTCACTGGCTCCCAGTAAGCTATAGAATTGACTTTAAAGCACTGCTGCTTGTGTACAAGTCTCTAAATGGGAGAGGGCCTAATTACCTTTCTGATATGTTTCAGCATAATAACCCTAACAGACCTCTCAGACTGCAGCAGAAAATTTTGCTGATTAAACCTGTCATTAGAACAAAGTGTGGTGAAGCAGGCTTTAGCACTATGCAGTTCAGATTTGGAAGCACTGTGACTAATGGAGAACACTGATTTCCATTTGTGATATGGCAGGCTTAAAGTTTTTTTCATGTGATATAATTTGTATATTTTGGAAAGATTTTTTTGGGGGGAGGGTATGTTAATTAATGAACAATTCCCCAAAACCAGACCTCATTAATGTGGAAACAGGAACTTCCAGTTGACCCTATCAAAAGCTTTTTCTGCATTCATTGTTGCTATGATGGTATTTTCTTGTATGGTTGAGGAGGGTTGAGAACATTATGTTAAACAGTCTGTGGGTGTTGAAGGATGAGATTCTACCTTTAAGGAAGCCAATTTGGTCTGGGTGGATAATGGATGGGGGTGACCTCTTTTATCCTATTGTGCTAATGCTTTAGCGATTATTATTATTATGGACAACAAAATGGATGACATTCGACTCCTGAGATCAGCGAATCGGAAAGTAAGAGGCTGCTGTGTGCTTGTTTTCACTGAAACATGGCTTAACAACAACATTCTGGACTCTGCGATACAACTGGAGCAGCTAGCATGCTACAGATCCGACAGGGCTCTAGCAGACGGAGGGAGGACACACGGCGGCGGCGTCTGTGTTTACATCCGTGAAGCGTGGTGCCGGGATACTACTGTAGTTTGCAAACACTGCTCACCTCTGGCGGAGTTCATGATCGTGAAGTGCCAGCCTTTCTACTTGCCTAGGGAGATGAGTTCGATCTTGCTGGTCACTACTTACATATCCCCAGCTAACAGTAACAGCGATAGGATAGGAGTGCGGTGCTGAACGAACTGTACCAGGCCATCAGTGAACAACAAACAGCACACCCAGACGGCTTCATCATCGTCGCAGGAGATTTCAATCATGCTGATCTCAAGACTGTTCTGCCAAAGTTTCATCAACATGTCCATTTTCCAACAAGACTGGACAATATTTTGGACTTTGTTTACACTCAGCACAAAGGAGCATACAAAGCCACCCAGCATACAGGCCGAGAGTGAAAGCCAACAAACCTGTTCTGAAAGAAGTAAGGTTGTGGCCACAGGAGGCGACCTCTGCTCTACAGGACTGTTTTGACACAACAGACTGGGACATGTTCAAGAAAGCAGCAACCAAAAACAACATCATAGATGTCGAAGAGTACACAGACACTGTGACTTCCTACATCACCAAATGCATCGATGACGTGACCCACATGAAGAGCGTCACCAGTCGAGCTAACCGGAAGCCATGGGACGTCCACAGGCTGCTGAGGGCCAGAGACAGGGCCTTCAAAGCCGGAGACGAATCAGGCCTGAGAACAGCGAGAGCCGACCCGTCCCGTGGCATCAAGAAAGCAAAACAGGACTACACCAACAAGATAACCTCCCACTTCAAGGACAGCAAGGATGCATGTAGCCTATGGTCCACCTTCGCACAACCAGCCTCTGTGCCTGTCTGCTGCCAGCGTGAAGAGGACACTCTCCGCCATCAACACCCAGAAAGCAGCAGGTCCGGACAACATCCCTGGTAGGGTGCTGAAGGACTGCGCAGAGGAGCTGAAAGATGTCTTCACAGACATCTTTAACACCTCCCTGAGTCAAGCCATTGTGCCATCAGGCTTCAAAGCTGCCACCATCATACCAGTGCCGAAGAAACCATCACCATCCTGCTTCAACAACTACCGAACTACTTTGAATGTCTAGTCCTTTCACACATTAAATCCACCCTGACCCGTACCAGTTCGCGTACAGAGCAAAACGATCTACAGAGGATGCAATCTGCTCTGCCCTCCACCCAGCCCTCACCCACCTGGACAAGAAAGACTCATATGTGAGAATGCTGTTCATAGACTTCAGCTCAGCATTCAATACCATAATACCACAGCAACTCATCTGCAAGCTGTACAAACTGGACCTCAGCACCTCCCTCTGCAACTGGCTGCTGGATTTACATTTACATTACATTTACGCATTTAGCAGACGCTTTTATCCAAAGCGACTTACAAAAGAGGATAACATTCAAGCTACAACACAATGAAGGAACGAACAAGGGGTGCATATTGCTAACATAGAACCTGCACCATTTTAAGTTGAAAGTGCAATAGTGCAGAGAAATTAAATTGTTAAGTGCATTCTCAAAGTTTACGCCAGGAGATATTCTTGGAAGAGCTGGGTCTTCACGAGTTTCTTGAAGGTGGAGAGGGTATCAGTTGATCTGGTAGCACTTGGGAGGTCATTCCACCAGCGCGGAACCAGATATGAGAAGAGTCTGGATTGACCTGCACAAGATGTTGGCCGTGCTGGAAAATGTTCCTTAGAGGAGCGAAGCGGTCGTCGGGTGACATAGGGCTTCAGGAGAGAATTCAGGTAGATGGGAGCAGAGCCATCATTCACCCTGAAGGCCATGATAAGTGCCTTGAACTTAATGCGAGCAGCCAAGGGTAACCAGTGAAGTTGAGGTGTGACGTGTGCCATTTTGGCTGGTTAAAGACCAGACGTGCAGCTGCATTCTGGATCATCTGTAGCGGTCTCACTGCACAGGCTGGTAGGCCTGATAGGAGGACCTTGCAGTAGTCAAGCCGAGAGATAACCAGGGTCTGTACCAGGAGCTGGGTTGCATGTTGGGTTAGGTACGGCCTGATCTTCCTTATGTTGAATAGGGAAAAAAGGCACGACCGAGCCACAGAGGCAATGTGATCTGCAAAGGTCAGTTGGTCATCAATCATGACACCTAGGTTTCTTGCCACTTTGGTGGGAGAAACAGACAGGGAGTTGGTCTTGATGCTGATGTTGTGATGCATGGCTTGTTTGGCTGGGAGGACCAGCAGTTCAGTTTTTGAGAGATTTAGTTGGAGGTGGTGTCCTTTCATCCATGCAGATATATCAGAGAGACAGTCCGAGATCCGTGTTGACACCGTGGAGTCATCAGGCGGAAAGGACAGATAGAGCTGGGTATCATCAGCATAGCAGTGGTACGAGAAGCCATGGGAGTGGATAATTGAGCCCAGCGAGGTGATGTACAGGGTGAAGAGAATGGGCCCCAGCACAGATCCTTGGGGTACTCCTGTGGTAAGTTGGTGAAGTGCTGATGTCTGTCCTAGCCATGAGACACTGAATGACCGTCCAGTAAGATAGGACTTGAACCAGGAGTGCGCTTTGCCATCAATACCCATGTTGGTCAGCTTGTCCAGTAGGATGCGGTGGTTGACCATGTCAAATGCTGCTGATAGGTCCAGCAGGATGAGCACTGAGGATTGACCTGCCGCTCTGGCCTCTTTCAGTGCTTCCGTCACAGACAGAAGTGCCGTTTCACTGGAGTGGCCACTTCTGAAACCGGATTGGTTGGAGTCGAGGAGGCTGTTCTGGGTAAGAAATCCTGTGAAATGGACCTGGTGCATTAATCTTTTCCAGTTGTTTAATTTAATAATTTAATTCTACTTCCTGTTCTCTTTCTGCCTTTTTTGTACCCTGAAGAGAAGGAGATGATCCAGTGGAATCGTTCATTTCTAGAAAGCATACCCACTCTCTCCTAATAACACTTTTACATTTTGGGTCTTGCAAGAGGGATGTGCTTAAGCTCCATTTGTTATTGGATTTCTGTGGGGTAGTTCTATTCCATTTGATAATGATTTTGAGATGTATTGTTGATTCAGAGATATTTGACATGGTAGATGTTAATGCAGGAATAAGAGTGGTGGACCAGTGAGAAAAAGGGTAGCCTTTGGAGTCTGGGTGCTGAAGCCCCCAACTATCGAAAAGGCTAAAATCTGTTGTACTGTTTTTGTGGATTGGCAGATACTTTTGTCTTTTGAGTGATCAGATCTGTCTATTGTGGGATCTGGAACTGTTGAAGTCGCCTGTTAATATGTTAGGACAGTCAGCAAGATTTGAGAGTCAAGAAAAAAAGTTCTGCAAGAAATTTGGATAAACTGTGTTTGGGCCATAGACATTGGATATTGTAACATGGGTGTTGTTAATTGAAATGTTATAATCCTTTTGGGTCTGTGATCGTGGTGTTATGTATGAATGAGATTCTGTTGTGTAAAAAATACAAACGGGTTAGTGCCAAATATAGGTGACTGAATTGTGCTGATTTAATACAGGTGTAATCTGAATCTGAGAGGTGAGTTTCTTGTAGGAGGCATATGTCAGTTTGTAGATTAACCAAATGTTTAAGGCTTTGATACTCTTTGCCTGAGACCCAATCCCATGGATGTTCCAAGTCAGAAATGTAAGTGATGCCATATTATGTTTTTGAAGATAAAAAGAGCGGCAAGATGCACTAAGACTAAATGCAGGATTCCTTTCAAATCTATTTCTTCTGTTTAAACTGGATATCACCCCTCAACATGAACCAGACCATCTGTTTACCCTTTTTGTTGGCCACCTCTTCATTCTGGACATCATGACATCTGAACCCAGCAAGAAACATCCAACACACAACTGGTCCACTAAAACACTAACTTCACATCCATCGAGGTCAGTTTACTGGAATCCATTAGTAACATATATAGCTATACTTGAACTCCAAGCAGACATTAAAGACTTAAAAGCCAGCCTTGAATTCTCTCAAACACATGTTGCAGCATGCGTGACAACCTAATTTTTTTCAAAAATCCCACTATCAACTGATACTCCTGATACCCCAGAGAAAGCAATTGAAGAATTCATGCAATCATCCTCAAAAATCCCAGAGATAGATAACAGGATCACTTTTCACTGAGTATTCCCCCTTCCCTCTTTAATTCACATAAATGCCTGCACACACACACACACACTGCCCATACTTTCAACACACATGCACAAACTAGTTGCCAGCAATGGTACTTTGAGTGAATGGACTCACTACTGGTGATTTGGCTTAGTGGGGTGAGGGAAGCTAAAATAAAACTGGCTGTGATGAAAATGTATATTACTGTTTATTTTTTGCTATGGTCAGACTATGGTCAACTAGTTAAGTGGGCAGTGTATGTCACTTCTGTATTTTACGTGAGAATCTCTAATAATTACCCTACTCCTATAACCTGTCAGGCAATGTTAGCCTTATGATTAATAGGATGAAAATTAATCAAATCTTTTCAAGTCACATTTCTATCTACAATACAAATAGTGGGGCGGGCCCCCCTGGGGGTGCATGATGTGATGCGGGGGGGGGCTATGACCATGGGGAACATGCTTTTCTTTTGCCGTGCTAAGTAAAACAAATGATACTGTTTATAGTCGCGCCGCGAAATGTTTTCTTTTTTCCAGGAGGGCATAACAGAAAATAAGAAGCACTGTTCTAGTTCAAAATTGTCCAAAAGATTGATAAATGATAGTATGTGACTGGTGACCAGAAGCCCTTTGTAATGGCATCAAAGGTTGCACTGATGACATGAGGAACAAACATCTGTCTGCATCCTCTAACCAAACCCATGTCTTTGAAACAGGCTTCTGAACGGGGAGACTTAGGAACTCGAGGTAAAGGCTGAACTGCTTTCCAGAGGGCAGCTTTGAAAGACACTGAGTGGTGAATGTCTTTGATAATCCTGTTTGCCCTAGCATGACATTGCCTGGACTACATGCCTGGTAATCCTGTCAGATTGGTCCTAATTCGTACATTGAATTATTTTGTTATTATTAGAGATGCAGCTGCCATACCAAGTAGTGATGTTCCCATAACAGACTCTATACTGGCAGTATAGAAAGTCCTCTTAAGCGCAGTAGGGATCTTGAACCCCCTTAGCTTCCTGTGGTGCAGACACAGCCCTGCCTTTTTCATCACTACAAGACACCTGAAGCTGCTCTTTCCATTGGAGCACCATAGATTTTGAGCATAATGTGGCTATTTCCCCCTCCTAAAGTCACCACCAGCTCTTTAGTTTTGGTAATGGTGAGCTCTAAGATGTTTTCTTTGCACCATGATGACAACACTTAATTTGAGTTGGGGGACACCGGTATTGAGGGTGATTATGCTGGAGGTGCAGCAGCCAATATTCACTGCCTGAATATAGGGATATAGGGAAATAAGGATGGGCCATGGGCAAGGAAAAGGACTTAGACCTTGATGTTTAAGCTTGATGACTAATTTAGTGGGTACTATGGTACTAACAATAAACAACAGTCAATAAACAACAGCAGTGCATAATTCCCTTTTCTTTTATCCAGGTGAGAGAGGGGGGAGTAAAGGACATGGGAGATGGCATCATAAGTGCTCCTATTTGAATGACAGGCAAACTGAAGAGGATCTAATGAGCCACTGATGAGTGACACATGAGGGACTGATTAACAGATGATGTTTTCAACAAGCCTTCATTACAACTGAAGTCAAAGCTATAGGGTGGTGGTCATTTAAACATCTAGCATTGGCCTCCTTGGTGTAGGAATGAGGGTGGATCTCTTAAAGCAACTGGACTTAAAGTCAGTAAAAGACATCTGCAATTGCATGCTAAAGTGCGGTTTAAAGAAAATGAACAGGGCTAAGGAGTTTGTAATGTAATAATTATTACATAGCCATATTGTTGGTGAAAGCATTCTCTCCAAGTGGTCTTAAAAAATACTTCACATATTTTGGTACAAAACTGAACTGAACAAGGCCAAGGACAATGAAACAAAGTGAGTTTCTGTGCCCTAATCATTCAGTGACTGTCATTGTCCAAAACCACATCAACAGTACCTGCCAACACAATATTTTATTGATTCAGATGTTACACAAACCAATATATTTTACAACACAATTTTCCTGCTCACCTGAATGAGCTTGTCAATGCCAAGTGCACGGTCCAACTCTGCAAGTTCACTTTCATCGGTGCCACTTAAGACCGAAACCAGCTGCTCCAGCAAGGCTTTTTCATCATTTCGTCCCTCTGGGGTTGTGGGAGGGCAGAGCATCTCATCCATTGGGCAAGGAACACACTGTCTACTTTCCCAAGAAAAATGACAATAGGATATCTGAATAATGGTAATAGCAATAGTATAAGATGGAAGTGTACCAGTAATGTCTACTAATGACTACTAAGGGTCAGTCAAACTGAGAAAATCTTTCCACCATCACATTTAAAAATTGGCTATTTTGAATTTTATTTATTTTTATTTTATTTTACTCTCACGTTAATTATCCTAAAATGTTAGCCAAGCCCTTCTGTCTAGAATTTATTCAGCAATTGTGCCTCAAATTTAAGCATTCAGTCAGACTTAATTAAAGAATAAAGTGATAAAATATTTTGTACATAGGGGTAATGGATATTGTTAAGAAATACAGGTACTGGAAAATGCCTCTCACTTCCTCTACACTCAAGTGCTCCATGTTTGCTGGTTGTGCGGTGTTGACTGGATTAGCCAAATAGGTACCTCAAGGTAAATAGTTTTAACTGATGGCTTTGGCTATTTAGACAATTATTTCCACAGCACTCAAATGGACAAAAGCTCTGTAGTTCACAAAACTGAGAATACCATGTGGTGCACTTAAATAATCACTGATCATTTAGCCTCTGAGATGAAATTTCAGTATTTTCATGAGGTACCAGCATCTAGGTACAGTATATGGACACTGGCGTTTACTATGTTTGTGATTTGTAAGGCCACTTACTCTTCTGGGGAAGTCAGAGGGGGATGAGAGGGTGTTGAGGATGCTAAACCATTGCTGAAGGGCAGCGCATCACCCAAGGCCACTGGTGAGAAAGGCTGTGCATCTCTGATCTCCTCCTTAGGCAGCCCTGAAACATAAAAGAAAATAATTTAATTTAAAGGAAACTTCTAGAGCATTTCAACAGACAAACTGAGAATGCTTACCAGATTTTATTGCTCTTTTCCTACTGACAATGTTTTGGTGACCTAGAACAACAGGGCCATAGGTTGAAATGCTCTAGAACTTTACTTTAAGGATCAATTATGACCAGGGTGAACAATTTGGTTATTGTTGTGTTTAATTTGATACCGGTGCTAAATAAATACTTTTAATATGGTGCCAGTGCCTGGGGACAGAACCTGGGAAAAAAAAATCCAACTCAGTGGTAATAATAATAAATAATACAACAACTAGATGTACTGCACATGGTAAATAATATGTACCATATGAAAAGAATAATCTTCATCATTATGTCACTACCTAACTCACTCTCCCTCTCTGTATGTGTGTGTGTGAGTGAAAGAAGAAAGAGAGAGAGAGAGAGAGAAATAGACACAGAAATATAAAAGATACCACACTGGTGGATATGTAAGATTTTTGATTTTTAAAGTTTATGTGTGAAAGATAGATATAGATGAAAAAAGACCACAAGATAAAGGGAGTTAATGTAGGACAGTACACTGGTCACTGGTCACAGGGCATGTCCAAAAATCTTCCAAGACATCTGTTAATTCTCTCATATATTATTATTACAGAAAAAAACATTACTCTCATAGACCTGCTGGAGTTTCTTGATCTTATTAAACAACTCCAACACATTTGTAGAGCATGGATATGTATTTTTCATACTTTCATAACCACATATACTGCGAAATATCTCCACAACAACATGGTCAAGTTGGTGACTTTGGAGATATTGACACAGGTTTCCCTATCCAAATGCAGCATTACCTTCCCTAAAACTCCTGACAGTAACAAGCCTGCTCTTGGTTAACATTCATCGACAGCATCTCATCTTAAACTACACAACTAGCCTACTTTCACACAAAATTATTGCTACATGCTACCTTCCATGAAGCCTAATGACTATACGCTAACAACTACATTTGATGCCCGCCTCCGAGACATGGGATTGACATCTGGATGACTATGATAGGCCCTAAACAGCTGAATAACAACAAAACTACGTCTCATCGAAACAACGTTTCACCACGATTCAAGCGGTGCTACATTTATAAGACATTTGACATCCAGTGCACACCTACACTACATGTAATGTACACACATTATAGATATACATAATCTGTGACAGACAACACACAAGACAGGGCTTGAGCAGACTTGAAACAGAGCACTGATTGTTGTAATTTAGGTTCACAGTGGGGTGGAGGTAGAATATATAGCATTTAGCAGCATAGAAAAAATACAGAAGTGCATTACAGTTCAGTGTGAATTAAAATGTCATGTTTTCCTGTTCAACAGTCTGCTTGAGTTAAGACGCTCTTCCCCATTCTGGAGATGCGCAGACAGTGGGTGTTGTAGATGTAGGATGGGGCTTGCCTTCTGCAGCTTCAAAAAATAGCTGAGCTATTTCTTCATAATGTATGTAGTGTTCTTGTTCCATGTGAGGTTGTCTGTGATGTACACCCAGAAACTTTGTGTCCTGAAAAATCTCAACTGGAAGGTTGTTTATGGACAGTGGAGTGTTTTTCGCCTGGAAGACTTCTGAAATCAATAAGTTCCTTTATTTTGTCCACACTGAGGGACAGGTTGTTGTGAGTACACCAGTTGCTGAGCTCACCTCCACTCTGTACAGGGCCTCAATGACTCTGCTTAACAAACTCACCACAGTTGTGTCATCAGCAAATCTGATGTGGTCTGAGTTGTGTGTAACTGCAGTTAGAAGTGTGAACAACAGAGGGCTGAGCACGCAGCCTTGGGGGGGCTTCCTGTGTTAAGTAATGTGGTGTTGGAGATCCACTTGCAGTGGAGATCCACTGGCAATGTCAAGTACAACACGCGTCATGATTTCAGTTCATTTTCAATGAAGACTCGTCATGATTTCAGTTCATTTTCAATGAAGCACGGCAAATTGTCACATAAAGCATCTTGGGAAAGTGGTGCAACAGCTTGGAGCAGCTCCGTCTCTGGCTCTGCTGAACTTCATGCAAATTAATCCGTCAAATGCGTCACTATTAACTAATCAAAGCAGAGCGTAGTGCTTTCGAAGTAGTCATAAACCAGTCAGAAGCAGCAAGTAGCTGCCAACTAAAAATTTAAATGACACGTCTCACGTCCAAAATGTAGGAGGATTAGTGATTGCTAGAAAATCTGACAGAGCCTGTGGATCGTTATTTTCCCTTACTACCCTCCTAGACCCCAGAATGCTGGTCTCCTTGTAATATCAAAATCTATGATAGGTGGAAGACCTTTTTGCTACCTTGCGTCCCTCTTGCGGAATAAACCCCCCATCTCCCCACATTCGACAAGCGGACACGGTCAATAAGTCTAGAATTAAAACCTTCCTCTTTACTGCTCTCCATAGTTAGGGATAGTGTACGGTTAATCATTACTCCTCATGGGTCTTATTGGGGTGGACTGCCTCTGCTATGAGGCACAGTGGCCACAAGTGGGTTCATCTTCACCACAATCATCTCTGCTGAGTGTCATCCCTGCCTCCGGACTCCTGTCATCTTCCCCTCCTGAGTGGACTACAACCAACACTACGGGAGGCCCGTGCCAGGACCGACTGCGAAAACTCAGATAAGGAAATATGTTTACATTCCTTTCATCTAACAACAAACTTCTTGATCAGAGGAAAATTCTCATAAAACTGCTGTGTAATTCAGGGATATTTCTGAAGGCTTATCCATATCAATATTAGACATGTTAACAAATGCAATATCTCAGAATGTATTTATGCTACCTTTAGGTTGCTGGTAGAGGTCTGTCTGCTTGTGTCCAAGTCCTTTGCTATGGTCCTGTGCTTGAGTGGGGGTTGATGAACTGCAGAAGTCAAACATAGACTGCCCCTGAAGAGTAGATTCATTGTTGAATACTGTATGGAGAGAGTTGAATATACAGAGAAGTCAAAGCCAGAACAGGCTGTCACCATTTCAATAAACCAGTGTCATGTGCTGATAATTCATGGATTTAGAAAGCATTCTACTTGTCATTTAACATTCACAAGTCCAAGGCTCAAAGGAATCTTGACATGCCTTGAAATTTTAAATTTTACAGTCCAATGGGATACAATTAGATTCAAGATAGTCTTCATTACATATCATTATACCATTATTATATTAGCATAAGAGAGTAAAAGTCTTGTGCGTGTAAATATGTGCATGCATGCGTGTGTTTATGGGTGACTGTACATGTCCGAGAAAAAATGAAGAAAAAAACGGCAGCAAAAACTGACAGGCACAGGTTTAGGCTGTCATTGTTGTTTTGGTAATCGTAAGCCTTAAAGTTTGATGGAAGAAGCTGTTCTGGAGTCTGGTGGTTCTAGCCTTAAACCGATAATGCTTGCCAATTGCTTGCTTGGTAGTCCATGACAAGAATGACTGGTGTCCAATGCATCACCACATGCAAGTTCTGGATTGAGGGCAAGTCACAGCCAGAGATGCCTTGTGATGTCCGCACAACTCTATGCAGTGCTTTTAGTTTGAGTGCAGAGCAACGTCCACACCATGTAAGGCCCTGTGATTTACGTGATGCAGAAAATGAGGACAGACTCACAGGAATCCAGACAGATGAAAACGAAATTCTCCAATAAAGATGGAATAGCATGGAAATCTACATTTTTAAAACAACCTTCTCCAGATTTTCAGCTCCCGTGCACCCCTCTTATGGAATAACCACTACACACACACACACACACACACACACATCCGACAAGCGGAAACTCTCAATACCTTTAAGTCTAGATTTAAAACCTTCCTCTTTACTGTTCCCATACTTAGGGATGGTGCATGGTAAATCATCACTCCTCATGGGTCTTTTGGGAGGGACTGCCTCTGCTGTTGCCCCCAGTTGTGAGGCATGGCAGCCACTGACCATCCCTGTAGTAGTGCTGGGTTGCCATGCACCATACCTTAGTTATGCTGCTATAGCCTAGTGCCGCCAACTCTCTCTCTCCCACCTTGCTCTGGTAGCACTTGGAAGGTCATTCCACTAGTGTGGAACATCACGAGAAGTGTCTGGATTGACCTGTCCGAGGTGTTGGCCATTCTAGACAACATTCCTTTGAGGAGCGAAGTGGCCAGAGGATAACATAGGGCTGGTCATGAATCATGACACCCAGGTTTCTTGCAGCCTTAGTGGGAGCATAGGGAATCTATCTTAATGCTGATGTTGTGAAGTATATTTGCTTGGCTGGAAAGATCAGCAGTTCAGGTCTGGAGAGGTATAGTTGGAGGTGATGTTCTTTCATCCATGCAGATATGTCAGAAAGACAGTCAGAGATCCGTGTTGACACCGTGGAGTCACCATGAGGAAAGGACAGATAGAGCTGGGAATCATCTGCATAGCAGTGATAGGAGAAGCCATGGGCATGGATGATTAATAGGCTACCCTATCTGGTATAGGCTGAGAGAGAGCAAGGTGTGGAGAGCGCGTAGATTGGGCCCTCAAACCCCAATAACATCTGACACAACTGGGTCTCAAGCCAAAGAAGGCCATACCCCAAAATGACAAAAAATTAATCCAAAAATACTGAATTTGGGGAAAAAACAAAACGCAATTTGAGAAAAAAAAAACAGATTTCATAGGGTCCTAACCATGCAGTGATGTCTCCGGTTAGGATTCCTCGGTAAAAAGGAACCTTCAGGATCTTTTATCTCATTACAAACTTCCTTAGTCGTCTGAGGTGGAGGAGACTTTCTTACAGTGTGTTCAGTGTGTCCATTCCTGGTAAAGTCTTCTGTATTGTTAACACCAAGGAACTTGAAGTTGTTCACCCTATCTACTTTGTGACTATTGATGATGGGCTCCAACTGATCTCCTTTCCTTTTTAAATCCACAATCAGCTCTTTGATCTTTGCAACATCCAGAGAAACATTATTCTCCTGTCACCACTGTATTAAGCTAAATTTAACTTAATACATTGGATACAATTACAATAAAAACATCATGCTGACTTCTTGCAACAGTAAAGCCTGTCTCTGCACTTACTGCATAGCTAAAATTATTGTTAAATTATTAATTGATAATAACACGTTTTGCTATTTGATACAGACAAACTGTAAAACTTCCATGGGTGACTAAGAGCTCTATAGCCTGAGTTAGAGATGTCAAAGTTCATCCCTTAGCAGGCAACAAAAATCACAAAAATGGAAAAAAAAGTGTGAGGCAAACACACATATCAGATTTCTCCTTCACCTAAAGTTTGCCAGCATAAATTAACTTATGTTAGATTTAATGTGTTTTACAGCAGGGACAAAAGGGAAGGATTTATTCTATGCTTTGGTAATGTCACTGCAGAGATCAATTCTATAAATCATGGATGTGACAGAAGAATAGAAATCAAAATGCATGAAGGGGTTGTGCCTTTAATAGCATTGCAGTATGTTGTGTACCTGTGATTAAGGAACAGCATTGATACTCGACTGTATCTGCACCAAATCTGATTGTTTAAGACAACGCTATACAATAATATATTTCTTTTAACAAGCAAGTGGTCATAGCAAGAATCTCGCATAGGAGAAGGAGAACAATCTGATTGTTTAAGACAACGCTATACAATAATATATTTCTTTTAACAAGCAAGTGGTCATAGCAAGAATCTCGCAAGGAGAAATCTGGTGTGTTCAATCCATAGACATGTTGTTTCTGTGTGCTGTCTGTAGGACAAAGAACCAGTGAATTTAATACAACATAGACTGAATAGCAAATTTGGCAGCTAACATTAACTGAATGGGGCATAAGAAAATGAAACTGAAAGTGAGTTCTGTGCCCCATTCAGTTAGTGTTAGCTGACGGCTCAATATTCAATCTATGTTGTATCAAACTGTATTGTTCTTTTTTCTATAGACAGAACTTGGTGACCTCGAACAACAGGGTTATAGATCGATTTCTCCTTTAAGTGGTATTGAGTTTGGTCTTACCATGGCCTGGTGTTCCAGGGGGCTCTTCTTTAACACTAAAATGTTTTGTTGTATTGTTCTCAGCAGAAGGGGGAACATCCTTTTCTGCTACCTTTATCCCTCCTACAGGCCCAATGGATGGGAGCAACTGGTTGAGTGTGTCCAGGTCAGATGTAGAAAAGTGCTAGACAGACAGACAGACACACACACACATGCACAGATATCAATAATATACCAGTAAAATGTTTGAAAACACCCAAGTTATGTTTTTATCTTAACTTAGACTAATTTCACACAGTAGAACAAAACACATGAGATAACTGAAATGACCATAGAGCAAAATCGAATATTTCTACTGGACCTTCATGCTCAGTGCGTGTCTATATAGGACAGGCTGGCCCAAAAGGACAATTTCCCAGAACTTTCCCAGGGACCAAACGAATACCAGCATCGGGACATGTACTCAAAACAGCCCGATAGCAGCCCTGAAACTTGATAGCGGGAACTCATATAGGATTGGTTGTTGTAGCGTGGCGGGAATAAAGTCAGCATAGTATAAGAAGTGAGATAGCCTTCCTACTGGGAATAGCAGTAGCCTGTTTTTGTTGTGTTAATAAGTTATGGAGCTAACACAGCGGATTCAATCTTGCTGGTGTTGTTTAATATTAAATTGTGAAAAGTGAGAAGGTAATTCACAAGTTGGCGAAAAGCTAACTAGCTTCAGCTAACAAAATAAAAGCTAGATAGGTCAGATAGGGTTTTGTGTCTGAATCTGGAGGTACTGATATAGCATATATGGATTATGAAATACTACAAGTTCATCAGTGCATTGGGATAGCTTCAGCAAGGCGCTGACCAGATTATTAGGTTACTTGCATTATGTTAGCTGACATAGTTGCTAGTGATGTGTTAGGTTATTACAAGCAATGCCTTCATACCTGCTCATGTTAGGTCAAGGACTATAATAGTACTCTTCAGTTAGAAAAAGAAACATTTGCGTTGTTTGGGAGCAGACCTTTCCATTAGTCTGTTATACTTTGTTCCATGGTCAAACTGTTTCTGAATCAGGATATCAACAAGTTTATGTTCAACAAGTTTATATTCAAAGAGTTTATGACGATAGGCTATATCCAAATAATCCTGGCTATATCCAAATAATATTTATCTTCCCTTGACTCTGTAATTAATGTCTCATCCTCATATAATACTTGTGAGTTGGTAGCCTACTTGCTGTGCAATTGTGTTGTGACAAAAAGTTATCAAAGGATTTATCTTGAGATGAACCGTTTCAAAGTTACATGTAAATCAAAATACAAAATGTAGCTTAAAATTCTTCAAAAGTGCATATCTTGGCTTCTGATCACTCAAATTTAATTAAAGTTGACATGCAAACTCTAAAGAGCTTTCTTTTCATGTGCACCAAATTTTGTCACAGGGTTTCTCATCGAAGCTAGGTGCCTAAAAACAGTTTTTGTTAAATAACTTGTCAAAAATTTTGCCCAAGACAACGATTTTGTGTACATGTAAATGCAAAAATTGGGATTTTGAGTTTCCAATATCTTGGACCGAGAAGGAGGGAACTGCACAAAAGATGTCATGTACGTTCAGCACAAAGACCTCTAAAAGTACAGCACATACCATAAAGGACTTCTTACTACTGTAGAAAGATGATGCTTTCACAAATCACTCTTACACGCTACACAAACACACAGAATGTCATTTATTCAAAACCCACATCCATTCCCACTTTAAATAGCAAATCATTTCCCCACAAATTGTCACCTCACAACACTGACCTACCACAAACTCATCATACCAACGGTTCCCACATTTCAATACATTGCGGCGGTCATATCATGCAGTCCATGTAGTACCATCTTTTCTCCATTGTTGTCCGTCAGCTGTCTACTCTGTAAACATTCCACAGGCATGGCAGCAAGCTATAATGATCAAACTATCAAACTAATAATTTGCTTAAACATGTTTTGTAAGTTATTAGTTAGTGTTTTATCAGTCTTCAGTACAATAAACTAAAAATATAGCAACTGTCAATGATATG
Organism: Tenualosa thibaudeaui; assembly: GCA_027481765.1. NCBI lineage: Eukaryota > Metazoa > Chordata > Actinopteri > Clupeiformes > Clupeidae > Tenualosa > Tenualosa thibaudeaui. Next base: position 23,539,065 of record JAIFZK010000001.1, read on the forward strand.
TAACTACCAAAATTCCTAGCAACAGCCTAGCAACCATCTTAACTACCCTAGCAACATCCTTGTAACCTCTTCCAGAATGACAACCTGGCAACCAACATGACTAACCAAGCAACCAGCATAGTAACCACTGTTACCAGCTTAGCAACAGCCTAGCAACAACATTGAGTATCCTTGCCACTTCCTGGCAACCACTTGATGACCCAGCACCCTTGATAGCAACCACTTCCACAATGACAGCCCAGCAACAACATCAGAACCATCATCATCAACCATCACCATTATTTATTAAAACAATGAACAACTCATTAATCAAGCATCACCATTATTGATTAAAACAATGAACAACTCATTAATCAACCATCAACATTATTGATTAAAATAATGAACAACTCATTAAGCAACCTCAACATTGCATCAAAGCTTTATTAAAAGCAATAAACTTTTTTCCCCCCATTTTTTGTCTAGTCCACAAATATAAGACAACCCCCTTTTTTCAGAAGTATTTACAGGACAAAAATATCTTATATTCAGACTAATGCAGTTTTACAGTGCATGCATAACCATGCACTGTTTTGTTATCCGGTGGGAAAAGCTTCTTATTCTTTGTATTCTTCCAAGTTTTTTGTGCATGCAAAAACTAAATAATCATGTCACGTAGAAACTTCATTCAAACTTCATCTTGAAGGTCTGAAAATGTCTAGGTCTTCTATCTGTTTTTCACCTTTCCAGTGTCTATTTTTTGAATATCTGCAATGAACATAGACCAAAATCTGTGTTGCTATGGTGATGGTGCCGATACCACAGATCCTACTCTTGTTTTCACCCTTTCTGCTATTTTTCCCCTTTCTTTTCACATTTTGTAACTAGTATTGCATTGAATCATACCTTTTAATTATCTGTTACTTTTTGTTTAGTTTTTAGTCAGTCTCTAACAGTTTGGAAAGGTTACACTAGTCTGACATTTTTACGGAGCTCTTCTATTCAAATATGCGCTCTAATTGATCTATTTGCCTACGAGACGAAGCTCTAGCTTCACCAGGCACATCCATCTGTGGAGCTGCGCCGTCTTCTTTTGTTGTGTGAGGCAGAGAAAGAGTGGAGGGAAACTGGGGCTGAGGCTGTGAAAGTGATATTGAGACGTGGAGGAGCAGTGTAGATACTCGTTCATATATGGCTTGAGTGGAGACCATGTGCCTGCAGTGGTCTACATTCTGCTAGCCAGGTTTGAAGGAAGGCGCCCTGCCTACTGATCATATTGGCTATGTGGTGGTCTCCATTCTGATATGAGTAGGTCAAGTGATGCCATCTCCATTACAACCTTAGCTGGAGCTGAAGATGACAGCCTCTCATAAGTGAGGTCACTCCTCCGTCCTGACTTCAAAGCAGCCACGGTTGCAGGAAAGTGCTGGATGCAAACTGACTAACCATGTCTGGGTCTGTACACTGCATAGATCCTGATCCCATTTGAACTACTGCCCATTTATTTGCTTTTGCTGTATCTTTCTCTTTTATTGAGCTAATACACTAATTTATGCAATTTCACTACATGTCTTACATTAGTATTTCAATGTATGTGACAAACGCCTTGATCCTTAATCAAATCACCATGATAAAAAAATATTTTCTTGGTACAAACTTGTGTAATATTAAGGTGTTAAAATTCCCAATGTGATAAACTGTTTAAAGTTTATTTCAAAGTCATAATACCAGCACAACCTATGGCAACAGTGACATGGTGTCAATGGTGTTGGTTACTATGTTGGTAGCTAGGTTTTCATTGTGAAAGTGGTTCCCAAGAAGTTGCAACCAAGAAGTCACAGAAGAATGGACTAAGAAGCCCTTTTTGACCCTTAGTGACAGGCTATTTTGTAATTGCAGGCTATATATTCTAAATTGTTCTTATATATGTTCTATATATGTTCTAAATTGTGTTCTTACCGAATCACAAATTATTTATGTATGAGTACATATGTTTATTCTTTTTACTTTTACTCAAACATAGTATGCATATTTTACACCTTTATACACCAACATTTATAAGGCAAACATAATGTAGACCACTCACCACATTTTCCACCGCTCACTGACATTTTCTCTTTACAACTTTTCTTGTGTTTTAATTCAATTAAAGTATGCTCTTGAATGTTAACATGTGTATTTGAATGTTAACATGTTGCATACAACATTTCAAGCAGTGTTTGTAGAAAGATGACAACGTGAAAATAGTTCCAGCCAGGTAGGCTACATGAATAAAGTAAACAACTGTAACCTTGCAAGCCGCCCTAAAACGCTGAGACGTGGGTCGAGGTAATCAAAACTTTGTGCAACTCCTAGGGGAAATTTAAGCTACAGATCATCATCCGAAAGTGGCGTACACTGTTTGATGCTATACAGGGAGTGTCATCATTGCTGTTTTACACTAAACAAACAATATCCTTTGTTCGTGATTTGGCACGAAACATGCCACACCCAAACATGTTTTATTCAACTGTGCTATATGCTCTTGTTCCTTGCCCCTCTCAGATTCCGAGCAATTTGAAAACCTCCACTCATTCACATACAATGTTGTAATAAGTCTACCAATATAACTGACACAGTTTTATCTCACTATCTCATTCTTTTAGAGCAACCTGTAAGTTGAGCACCATGTATGAATGGCTCAGCAACATTACATTGGGCACTTACTTTCTACCAAAAAGAGCACGGTAAGGAACTCAAATGAATAGGTTAGATAAAAACAGTAACATGTTACAATAATCTGAAGCTGTCATCATTGGCCAATTTTACTTTGAATGCTTAATCTATCTGGATTTACCTTTAGCATGCTAGCACTACTGAAGTCTGACATTACCTCCCATAGTTAAAAGATAAATTGCTCATCAAACAGCTTTAATCCCTGATCCAGCTAGGATTGTTTAGATGACACCTCTCTGAACGGGTAAACTCACATCTCGAAAAACTACTTCAGGTATATTTATTAAAGCTAAAAATCTTGAAAATAAGAGAGCCTTTCCTCGTTGCCATTGTTGATATAGGAAGTGCAATGACGGGAAGTATCTTCCCTCTCACTTAGAAAAAAAACTCTCAACAGGATGTAACTACCAACTTTCCCTTGTAACTGCCTTGCAACCACCTCAAGTACCCTTGCAACTTCCTAGGCTATCAACTGTCATCGAATCTGAAACATCGGCATAGTTTTAGCGTTGTTAGTCATGCTTTTGTATTAAAATCAGGGGGTTCACTTTGCACTGTTACAGATAAGACCCTTTCCCTTTAAAATGTAGAGTTGTTGGATTTAGAAAAAAAGCTCAAGAACACAATTTTCCCCAAAACTTTGGATTTAATTAATGCATGGATTACATTCAGTGAATTTAAGGTAGATCTAAAAATTTGTAGCCTAGGCTTGGCTACACACTGTATGAAGCTCAAGCACGGTGAAATCTGTTTCTATCGTGAATTGCAGATTGCTCATCAGCATTTAACCTGTATGGTAGCAGTAGCCTATCCAATTAGAGTGAACAAGATGCCCTGAGAGCTGAGATTCATTAATTCGCACACACACACAGAATTGACATAATCCCTATTTCAACCTGACACCAATGCAGTCATCATCATGATTACTGATCATTGCACTGTTCCGCCATGAGCCAACCATTTCAACTGTAGTCTCTCCATATGGCTCGGATCCTGCCCCTTGATGTGGGCCTGTTGTCAGGGAAACTGTTCCAGGTTTGGCCCTGTTTAAGCCTAACCCTGTACAGTAAAAATTGCGGCCTGGGCCAGACCTAAGTTTCAAGCACCAAGTTTGGCCCACAGTATAAACAGGGCTATTGAGCAATTACTTTCAGGCTCTTTCACAGCATGCTTTTTAACTAATCTAGAGGTCACTTCTTATGTTTTGGAGAGCCTAATAATGCTCCCTTTTCTGCTACTCCTGAATATTTCTTAACAATGTCCTCATGAGCAGGAGACAAATAGAAAACACTGGGTAAGTCTTGTAAAAGAGCCTTTTTAATAGACTCTCGGGGCACTAAGTTCTTGGTACTTGGTTTTATTTGTAGTGACTATTATTATTCCTATCCTGATGCACTATTTTGAGCTTTTCTGTGTTTGAATAATGGCAATTTGGATAGATCTGGCTTATGGCTCCTTGCTTATTTTCAGTCAGCAATTTGGCTATTGGTGCAAAAGACAGTCAAAGCTGATGCTGCTTTGATAAGTGTAATCTAGCCCTCAAATGAGTTTTTGACTATGGGTTCAAATTTCACATAAACTGAAATCCATCCAATTCGCTTTAACTTCTCTACTATAACTTTTACTTTTAGTGTTAGTTTAAATTATTACTATAGTTTAGAAGCAAGTTCTCCTGCCATTTTCAAGACCACAATGATGATTCATTTGATTCTCTACATTTCCAGTGCCTGCTGAAGTCTACTTAATTGTATTATCTTTGTATATTCAACCAAAATCTAGCAAAAAGTATTAATAAAAAATAGTGTTGGAAAAAAAACAACTCTCAAATACTGTGACACTACAACAATAATTTGATTGCAAACATCAATCTCTAAATTCAAAGTGCAAACTTGCCATTTATACCCCAAACAAACGAAACATGGGTGGTTATATTGCTGCAATGAATGGGTGGGGCATGTTCAAGTCTCATAAGATATTCTTATTTTTATTCTGGTTGGGTTTGCAGGGTATTTTGTATGTTATGAAAAATAGCCATAATAGATAAACTGACATCACCAAATATCTGGTTTGTAACAAAAACTGCTGTAACTGCTGAGCTTTATTACACAAAGAGCCACAGACATCTGCTTACATCTGCAAATCAACATTAGCAACAGTATTTGTTAGATATGTTTGTATGTGTACATTGCATCATACCGAGCTATTGGGCTTCTCGCTCTCTTTTGGAGAGTGAATGGCTGCGGTAGCAGCACATGCACTCCCCATTTCTCCATTTCCTTTCTTCTCTGCCTTCACACGCACTGTTTGCAGACTGAGAGCAGCTGGAGGGGGAAGGTCTCCCAGGTCCTTCTCATCTGTGTCGAGTAGAAAGCGCAACAATTGGTGGTCTTGAGGCTCCCTGGAGCCACAAGTGGGGAGACTTGTCAGATTAGGGCTGGCTGGTGGCTCTCTCTTGATGTCAGGCTCCTTCCTGTTGGGATCAGCCTTGTCCACAGGGCTGTTATCTTGCAGAAGACTATGTAAAATTTTGTGCCGCTCTGTCAGCGTACTGTGTGAAGCAGGGCATTGGGAAGATAGAGGTGGAAGCTGAGAAGGCTCTTGATAAACTGACTGGGTACTTGACACCACAACTGTCCCTTCCAGCAGCTGGTCGAGTTTAAGGTTGCACTGCATAGCTACCTTGGAGCCACTATCCCTGATCTGTGTCTCCTCTGTGGATTTTCCTTGGGGTATACACATTTGGGAGTTACTGGGAGTGAGCGTTTGCCTTGGGGGAAGGGGTGATGACAGGGAAAAGCTTACGGTGGTGCTTGTTCTTTCTCCACCTATATGCTGGTGGGAAAGCACACCTGCTGGAGAGTGCAGGCTGCCTGGTCCACAAGAAGGGGAGAAAGGCTGCCCTCCAGGCACACGGGGACTACCCACATTAGGGCTGCCTTGTGTTGGTCTGGGAGACGTGAAAGAGGTAGGGGTAAGGGGACTGCTCAATGGAGACAGGCTGCTGACTTGTTGAGGGTAAACACCACTTGGGGTCAGGTACCCTCCATGGCTAGTAGGTGTGGCTGAACCTGTAGTAGCACTGGTGCCATTGTTCAGATGTAGGCTGTTAACATTTTCGCTGGCTGGTTGGACAGCAGGGGAACGACAAAAAGACTGGCTGGAACTGTTGGGTGGTGGAAGGCTGGGGGTAGAGTTTTCCTGAGAGCTAGCAGTGTTGTGTTCCCTGAATGGGGAGGAAAACATAAATATGTGAGGGGGGGGTCAACTCTACTTTGCTTCCCTGAGAAATGTCCTGAAATGAATCCTTAAAAAAACAGCAAGCTATAATTAAATTAAATTTGAACCTGATTTTGTATTTTTCTCGGCTTAAAGTGCAACTTGAAAGAAAAGATAATCATTTTCATTAATGTGTTGAAAAATTAAGCTAGAACAGATTTTCAAAACCATTTTCAATTAAAGATACATATGTCTATAGAGTACACTGTATTTATAGACATATGTGTCTATAGAGTACACTTTTTAGTTTTTTATAACTGACTTTATGAACATTACATTACTAGAGGGAGGCCAGCCATGTTGGTCATTAATATTCATAAAGAATAATGTTAACATAAAATAAGACTTTAAGAATTTGTTCCCCACGGAGGAAACTCGCTTATCACAACAGCCAAGGAGTAGATCAGACAAAAATGAAATATATAAACTTCCAACTAAAAAAGCAATCAATAAATTACTAATCAAAATTTGTAGGCATCTGCATTTTTAACCTTAAAATTATGAGCCTCTTTGGTACACACGGACAAGGATTTGGCTAAGTGATGTCTTCATTTTGCTGAGAAGTGAGCATGGTAAGTAAGATAACTAACTTTAACGCTGGTAAATACATACAGGCAACTACGTTAATGTAAACATGTGCCAACAACCACCATATGATTGTGCTAGTTCGGAGTAGCCCTAACAAACAAGGACTGAGAAAGCAACTGAATACCACTGCACCATATGCTACCTAATTCAAAATGGTCTAAACATGGCACCAAACACACTTGGACAGTATTATAGGTGTGTCACTGATAGCTAATTGACATGAATGGCTAACTAATGTGATGTTCACACCCAGGCACAACAGCAGACAGTTATAGCTATAGCGAGTTACAGCTTGTCTGTGTTTTGTTATGGAGCAGTAGCAAACATTTTGAATGTGTTAACCATAGCCAGCCAGTTATCTTTTCACCACACACATTAAAGTACAAGCACCCTTGTGATGTGTCAGGCTAGGTGACTTGATGGCATGGTGTTTTTCTGCCAGTTGCTTTATAGGTTGGCTGTAGTTTATGTAGAGCTGTAGTGCCTTTTCATCCCCCATTCTGGTGGAAATCCTAAACAGTGATTAGCATCATTAAGGATGTAACATGGCCAAGTTGTCAAAGACTATTTGAATAGCAGGGTACTGTATGATTTATTTGGTAGAGAAAAGCAGACAGTTATTGATGTTTTATGCATTTAAATATGATGAGAAGAGATTGTAGATGATGTGCCTGATGCTCCATGCTCCAGCAAGGTTAGTGTTAGTGAAAGACAGAGACGACGCCCTCATTCAAGAGGAACTTTTTCAAATTATTTCCTGCCGTCAAGTCTTGTAAATCATATAAAATCATTTGTAAATGTTTCTGCATTCATTTCTGAGAAACATTATATATAAATTGACGCACACATTTCAACTTTCAAGTTGGTCTTTAAATCCTCTCTGAACTTGACAGGTACCTGTCAATAGTGTGGATGCCCATGATGAAAGGCTGTACATCAGGATTAGGAGGGCAGCAAAACTTGCAACGTGTCTGGGCACTGAGAGAAGTTCCATCACTGAGCGTAAAATGGTACAGTGGACTGATGGCTGTACCATGGGTCATTACTACAAGAGACAAATAACAAATATACTTCTGCAATCAATCCTGATTTGTTTGGTTAAATAAAACTAACTGTGACAGTGACAGGCTTCGGTAATAGATGTCTTAATGATGGTCCTTCATCAAAAATGTGAAATAAATAAATAAATAAATTTGTTCTTACCCTCGTGAAGGAGCTTCTTGGCATGGGAGGTCTCCTTGTCCTGGGGCTGGAAAAAGGCATAGATGCATTTCCTGACCAGGTCCTCCCAACCCGGCCGACCAGTGGCTCTTAGAGTGCTTGTCTCAATGGAGATTATTTTCCCTGTGGCACAAAAAAGATATCTGAGTAACAGTAACAAAGACTTCCTGTACAGTCTATGGTTCAATGTGGACATTTGGACTTTCGATGAACCAAATGTCTCAGAAAACTAGCTGTACTGAAAACTGTATACAGTATGACTGCTGTACATTGCAGCATCTACCATCATAAGATGATGCTCTCCATCACAATTCTTGACACATCTTTTGAAACAAAATTCTTACAGGCTTGCCTCTATGAGATATACATATTTAAACATGTGTCAACACACATACAGTACATATGTTCACAGTCTGAGTTCTTCAAGTATGAGGCTATGTCCAGACTGGGATTCAAGTACTTTAAGTATGAGGCTGTGTCCAGACTGGGATTCATGTAAAAACGAAGTGAAAACGCAAGCAAAGTAATACACTTTGATTGGTCATTGTGCCAGTTGCATGCGTCATGTGATCCTTGCTCAAATGACAACTGTGAGAAATAAGTGGCCTAATTTTTCATTACTACATCTGTGTGGACGGAGGTCATTTCTGTTTTCATATGATTCCGTCCCAGTCTGGACGTAGCCTAAGCGTGTGTGTGTGTGTGTGTGTGTGTGTGTATGGACTGCATGGTGTTGGTGGGAATGGTTTATGGTCCCCTATTCTGATGTAAACAGCAAGGTAATTTGTCCTGTGTGCATACTTGTAAGACATGATGACACACTTTGGTTTTCCTGAACACAAAAAAGTAATGAAAGGGTAAAGGTCTATAAAGGAAAGGCATGACAACTTTTGGACTACGTTTTATTGGAATAATTATGTTATCTACCTATTTATGTGGTGGGTCCTTTATCTCACTCAGTGCATGGTCATTAATTTAATTGTGGACTAGACCAGTATGGTCAGTATTTTAACATAAAACATTGTGAGCCAGTCATCTCACTCAGTTTATAGTCATTCTAGTTTTATTATCAACTAACTCTTCATCAACTAATGTCCAGGGCTGCTGGTGATTAGAATTTCTCTTCAGGATTATTAAAGTTTCTATCTATCTATCTATATATATGATACTTGCAACATATTTAAAAACAGGGGGACAAGGCCAATAAAAGGCTGTAAAGCTTTCAAAGCCAATTACATTAACTGGCAACATGAATGTGTACAGAAAGGACAATCAAAAGAAGCTGGATCTCTCAGAAACTAAGATGTGGAGATATTCATTACATAAAATAAAATATTGCATCACCAAGCTTTTTGTGGCATATGTATACAAGATATAATTCTGTAATGAACTCACTGTATGGGTTCAGATCATTACAAAATGCCCACTGTCTATGAACACTTTGACTGTCCATTTTTGTGTCTGCAATAGCCAATGCAGAACAGCAACGGTAAATGGTGAATTTTAAAGGTGCCATGTTTAAGATGGAAGTTTAAAATATCCAGAAATGACCAAAATCCAGCAAGAGAATGTGAGGCAATAAGTGCAGTCATATCACAAATATTATATATTTGGTGGTATAGGTATATGGTATAGCTTTTATTGTCAATTTCTTCACATGTACAGGACATACAAAGGAATGCGTCAAAATGCGTTTCTCACTGCCCTGTGGTGGGGTGAGCAAGGGGCCGCTGCGGATGTCCGCGCCGCCAATGTTCCAAATTAGGGGGGATGAAGGGCACAACACAGCATAACATGAGGAGAGAGGAGGAGGAAAAAAAAGGTATCACTGTATCACTAGACTATGCTCCTTTTTCTTCAAGTATGAGGCTATGTCCAGACTGGGATTCAAGTACTTTAAGTATGAGGCTGTGTCCAGACTGGGATTCATGTAAAAACGAAGTGAAAACGCAAGCAAAGTAATACACTTTGATTGGTCATTGTGCCAGTTGCATGCGTCATGTGATCCTTGCTCAAATGACAACTGTGAGAAATAAGTGGCCTAATTTTTCATTACTACATCTGTGTGGACGGAGGTCATTTCTGTTTTCATATGATTCCGTCCCAGTCTGGACGTAGCCTAAGCGTGTGTGTGTGTGTGTGTGTGTGTGTGTGTGTGTGTATGGACTGCATGGTGTTGGTGGGAATGGTTTATGGTCCCCTATTCTGATGTAAACAGCAAGGTAATTTGTCCTGTGTGCATACTTGTAAGACATGATGACACACTTTGGTTTTCCTGAACACAAAAAAGTAATGAAAGGGTAAAGGTCTATAAAGGAAAGGCATGACAACTTTTGGACTACGTTTTATTGGAATAATTATGTTATCTACCTATTTATGTGGTGGGTCCTTTATCTCACTCAGTGCATGGTCATTAATTTAATTGTGGACTAGACCAGTATGGTCAGTATTTTAACATAAAACATTGTGAGCCAGTCATCTCACTCAGTTTATAGTCATTCTAGTTTTATTATCAACTAACTCTTCATCAACTAATGTCCAGGGCTGCTGGTGATTAGAATTTCTCTTCAGGATTATTAAAGTTTCTATCTATCTATCTATATATATGATACTTGCAACATATTTAAAAACAGGGGGACAAGGCCAATAAAAGGCTGTAAAGCTTTCAAAGCCAATTACATTAACTGGCAACATGAATGTGTACAGAAAGGACAATCAAAAGAAGCTGGATCTCTCAGAAACTAAGATGTGGAGATATTCATTACATAAAATAAAATATTGCATCACCAAGCTTTTTGTGGCATATGTATACAAGATATAATTCTGTAATGAACTCACTGTATGGGTTCAGATCATTACAAAATGCCCACTGTCTATGAACACTTTGACTGTCCATTTTTGTGTCTGCAATAGCCAATGCAGAACAGCAACGGTAAATGGTGAATTTTAAAGGTGCCATGTTTAAGATGGAAGTTTAAAATATCCAGAAATGACCAAAATCCAGCAAGAGAATGTGAGGCAATAAGTGCAGTCATGTCACAAATATTATATATTTGGTGGTATAGGTATATGGTATAGCTTTTATTGTCAATTTCTTCACATGTACAGGACATACAAAGGAATGCGTCAAAATGCGTTTCTCACTGCCCTGTGGTGGGGTGAGCAAGGGGCCGCTGCGGATGTCCGCGCCGCCAATGTTCCAAATTAGGGGGGATGAAGGGCACAACACAGCATAACATGAGGAGAGAGGAGGAGGAAAAAAAAGGTATCACTGTATCACTAGACTATGCTCCAATGGGGAGCACAGTGTAGGGGGGCAAAAACCCCCACCTCAGCACATATAGAATACATGACCTGCAACGAAAAAGGTGTGTGTGGGGGTGGGGGGGTGTAAGAGATAAGAGGGTATGAAGTGGCGAAGGCGTGGGTGGGTGGGGGTGGTGATTGCGTGTCAGTAGAAGTGTATAAGTTTGTGTGTGTAACGGCCAGAGAGTTGCTTCTTATGGCCTCCAATCTGTGAGCCCCAGTCCGCAGGGTGACAGCGATAACACAGCCAGTAGCCATGGAGACAACCTTGATCAGAACCTAGACAGAGACAACAATCTGCCGGTGTCTTGAAGGTGGGGGTAGGGAAGTGAGAGCGTCTCCCGCCTTGTTCTCCGGGGGAGTTGTTTTTCCAGCGATGGCCTTGGCCAAGGCCTTTCACTGATTAGGGAGGCCGAAAGCAGATAGAATGGGAATGTTTGGGTTTTAGGGCGAGAGGCTTACCATTTTCAAACCTCTGTATGTCCAAACTGGGCTCCAATTTTAGCCAAATCCTTTTGTGAGGCAGTGAGTATCTCCATGATGAGTGCCCACAGTTCCCACAGCTCTGCCCACTGCCTCAACCATGATGGGCAGCCGAGTGGGGCTTTTGACAGCTGCTGCTGTCTTTTTAATTTCTCGATAAACCAGGACAATGCCCAATCCAATCAGCAAGAAGCCTGTAATCATGGTTCCAAATAGGTAGATGTTTTCAAAGTCCTCCACAAAAAGAGCTGCCAGACACACGACCCTCCACCTCTCCCAACCGTCCATCGTGTAGCCAGCTGCAAACTTTCCGGCAGGACAATTAGGTTCCCCCGAACCCAAGCTTCTCCTGGAGAAGATGGTGTCAATTGCGTTTAGAGACCAGTTCCAGATCCATGATTTTCAGTTTGAAGAGCAGGGTGAAGAGAGTCTCTCAAGACAGATTCAATCGAGACAAAAGAAGCAAAGCAGGCAAGATAAGGGGAGCTTTAAAGCATGTAGCTTTAAGGCGGTCTTTCTGAGAGGAACTTACAAAACACATTCTATAATTTTAACAGCATTGAATTAGTATAAAGTACCTGTGGTACTTTGTGCAGATCTCAAGCAAACCAATTAGCCCTACATTGCCATAAATGTTACTTAACATTACATGTCTTTGGGACTTATGAGGTGATTTGTATTACATTATCAGGAGTTATTACATTATTATTTTTTTGTTATTATTATACTATTCCATAATCAGGTTCTACAGGGCTTCGGGCCTAGAACTGAAGGGTTCAATTTGATCCCTGACCAGAGGACCATGGTTGAAGTGCCCTTGATCAAGGCACCCAACAGCCCACTGCCCTGAGTTACTGTGTGCTTCACCTCACTGTGTGCTTCACTGTGTGCTGTATGTTTCAATAATTCACAACTGAAACAAAAGCAGAGACCAAATTCCTTAAATTCCTCCCTACTCCTTATTCCAATAGAGTAGGTGTACCATTTAAGCCCACTTTCAACTTGGAAGTCAATTTTTACAAAAACAAAACAATATGTTCTTCCACTCATTATCTTAATCAATCCAGAAGTTAGTTAACTCCATGTGTTTTTACTTTCAAATCAATCACATAAGCCAATTTTAAGTTAGCCTGACATCTTTGCATTGAGTGTCAAGATAACTTACCAAAAGTTACCTCAAAACTTGCTGGTGTTTTTGGGACCCCTCAAACTTCATAAGTACATAATTAGTTTGTCATTTTAAGCTATTTTTCTACATTTGGAAAGATGATGTATGTGCTAGTCAGCCAAACTGTGCTAGTCAGACATTAATCTACACATTAACATCTTTAATCCCTTTGGACTAACTGATATTTTCAAAAATTAGCTGTTTTTTAAAGGTGTGGTTAAGTGGTACAGTGCCACAAACTACAGCAAACATAAGCCAACTTCGATGTATAATAATTTCATGTTCATAAATGTATGCAAAGTAATCTTAATTTTCATGTTTAGTTCAAATTATATTTTGGCTTCATGCATGATTCTGTAAGATTCTTCAGATTTCTTTCATCCTTTTAACCCAAAGTACAAGCACAAAAATAGTCCTTCATACATTATAGACCAAAAGCCGCTTGCACCTTAATATCTAATTTAGACAATAGGCAACAGCTAAGGGCATATTAGCTGTTTTCAGTTAGAAAAGGGCAGCAAAAGAAAAATGAATATGCATTTCTTGTTTAACATAGGTGGGGAAGTACTGTTGTGACTTTCCAATCATATGATACCTATGTTTTGGGAATCCCATAATAAACAGCACGGTTCTGATCTTATTGAACCTTTTGTTTGCAATTATTCTCTAGATAGAGAATGGCATCCTCCACTCTCACATAGTCCTGGTTGGTAAACTGGAGGGTGTCAAGTGCATGGCAGACCAGGGGTCTTAGCAGATGGAGCAGCTGCCATTCAAGGATCTTCATTAAAGGTACACCAGGCAACATTTTAGGACAGTTTTTAGGATAATTTACCAGCTTCATAATCATTTTGATCATGTAACCTCATTACGGGAAAAAAAGGACCCTCAGGCGCTTCTTACACACTTGCATTTTTTTGATGGCACCTGAAATGAAAGCGAAAGTGAATGAAATCATGCTTAATACCACTTACCGCTTATTATCACACTTATTATTGGTGAACATAACTCTATGAAAATGATCATCACTCGTTCCTATTCTTTGTACTGGTGAGGATTTACGTTGATCTTTTAGATCATCATCTAAAAGAGAGAGGGAGATTTGTAGGAAAAAAAAGAAAATGCAGGTTTTCCTGGTATGCCTTTAAATGTGAAGTCAGGGCAACAGGCCTAAAGTCATTAAGTTCCTTAGGTTGTGCCTTTAGGTTGTGTTTTTCACGGTGTAGGTGCCCTCCCCAGACACACACTTAAATTGTTCTAGAGCACAGGCACCTCCAGGACCAAAACCTACTACAAGTTAAAAGTGGATCTACATGCCCAGTGAGTTTCACAATGCCTGGTGTGTAGGTGTGCCAGGGACGAAGAACCAAAAATCACTGGGGAAAAAAAAAACGAAAACAAAAAAACTCGAGCAACACCTGCAATGGTCATACAAGAAGACCTCAAATAGGGTAAAGCTAGAGGTGTTTAGATAGTTATTGTGGTTGCTATTCTGGCATGCATTGAATGACACCAAACCATTATAATATAATGGAGGTTTGAATGACACAACAACAAGTCCGACTTTTTTCCCGAAAAGCTTCAATCACCATGGTATGATGGGAGTTTGAACAATGTTGGTATAAACCACTGTCATCAAAACTGCTAGGTGTCCAGGTGTTTCTGAAGTGCTTGGAGAGTAACAACATCACAAAGATAGTCATTTTTAGTTAAGCTAATAAGACATATTTAACAGTTGTGTATAATAATCACTGACACTATTGAGTTCAGTATTTGTGTGGACTTAATAATAGGAGCAATTTCAATGAGTTTGCATTGAAAACTTTATGCAGATGCAGTTGGTTACTAGTTGGATGGATGGATGGATGGATGGATGGATAGATACTTTGTTTATCCTGAATTACGGTGTCCAGTAGCTTATACAGCATATACCACACATAGGCACACAGACTTCAAATTCAAAGAGGATAAAAAAAAGTATAAAATGACTACATATCCTAGTGTGCGTAATGGAGAAGTGATTGCTAGAATGTTTCTAGGGTACAATACAATACAGATTATCTACACTCCAACCTGACAGTGTGGCAAGTGTTTAGGAGCAGGTTAAGCTTACAAATGTACCTGATGGGTCTTGCTTTGTAATGAAGGACTCTGTAACAACAGGATTCTGTTGTGGATGGGGTGCTCGACAAGCAACACAGATAAGGCAGCTCTGCAGGTCTGTGGAAAAAGGGTTTCATTTAAGGGTTAACCACTGATGAATTCCAAACAGTGGAAGCATTCAGAATATTCACACTGGTGTTTCAACTTTAATTCAAACTATTCAGTCATTCAATATATATACCCATCTAAAGAATTAGACCTTCAGGCAAACAAACCCACTGTCCACAAACAAGCTTCCAGTTGAGACTGTTCAGGACACAGCGTTTCTGGGCAACCTTACACATTACAAAGACAGCTCAGCAATGCCTATTTTCTACTGGCTGCAGAAGGCCCACCCTCCCCTGATAACCTTAGTTTGACAGCATGGTTTGGTAACTGCACTGCTGCATCTCTTCCCTCGCTCTTTGACGCTCTACAACACCCACTGCCTGCACAAAGCCACAAGCATTGTTAAAGACACACCCATTCCATGGACTGTTCTCCCTAATACCATCAGGGAAAAGGTACCACACTATAACTGCCCACACCTCCAGAATGGGGAAGAGCTTCTTCCCTCAGGTTGTTGAACAACAGTCAACATCACACTGAACTGAATGCACACCTGCACTTTTTCTGTGCTGCTACATACTCTACATTCTACATCCACCCCATTGTGAATCTTACAACAATTAGTGGTCTGTTACAAGTCTACTTAAGCCCTGTCTTGTTGTCTGACACACTTTATGTATATTTATAATGCATGTGCACTAAATGTAGCTTAAGTGCACTAACTGTAGCCTGTTTCAAATGTCTTTCTATAAATACAAGTGAAAACATATTGAAGAGGTAATAAGAATTCAAGCTAAACTTTTCCCTAAACCAAAACTGATGCCAATAATGATATTTTAAATCCTTTTAATTTACTCCCACTTGTCTAGTAGGCTAACCGTTAAAGTCTTAAGTAACTGACTATCTTCTGTTCCATTAGATTTCCAGCAATTCTCTGCTTTGTTCTACATATTTGGCCTTTGTTATTTTGTAAGGTCAATAAAACTGCTCTTCTACAAAAATGTTTTAAGCCTTTACTTTACATGCACGAGTAAGTCCATGGAATTATATACCTAGAGTTGGTTGGCTGCAGCCTAAACCTACGCAAAATGAAAGTGGCTGATGGGCTTCTCACTGCAACATCTGCCCCACATATGTCTGGATGAAATGGATTTTCATCCATTTTCTGGATGAAAAACGCTCTATTAGTGCAGTTCTTCATATAGCACTTTTTTTCTAGCAGAAAAACACTGGAAATCACTTGATCCAATGCTTGTCCAGCACTTTTTAAAAAAGATGTTCTGTTTGTTTCTATGGCAACTAGTTTGACAGAGAAAAAGGCCAAACTAAAGATATTTCTGCCATACGGAGCTCGATCCAACGTTACTGTCAACTTTTTTTGGCTAACATAGATTAGCAGTAGTCCTGACATTGCAGTGCCTTTCTAAAAAAATTAAATATTTTCAACTTGGAGCCGCCAGCACAAAAGCAGCTATGTGCTGCGCTTTTTCTAGGCAGCCACAAGATGCTCTCTCCTCATAGGAAACAATTGAAAAAAGGTGGTGGTGCTAAAAAAAAAAGAGCAGTAACACTTCAGATATGGGCACACATATTCTCTAGTACCATGCTAGTCATTTGTTAATCATTAGAAATCACTTATTACCTTATTCTATATGACCTTATTCTACCCAGTAAGTTAGTAGCTGTATATGAATTATGATCTTAATATGCATTGGTTCCCATGGGGCTTATAAGGCAGTAGTACAACAGGAACAGTTATTCTAATCAATAATATTTAGAAAAGATGGCCTATTCATCAGAACAAAACCCAAAACTACACATACCTAATAGTGTCCAAATAAGTCCTCATTATGTATTTTTGATTGAGAATAACTGTTCCTGAGAATACCATCTTATAAGCCCCTTACTGAGCAAAACATATTGAAATCAAAACTCACATGCAACAACTATCTTACTATGAATAAGCAGTTTATATTGGAGAAAGGCTAGTTAATGGTCTACTATGGGTAGAATAAGATCCTGCAGAGTAAGGTATTAATAAGTGACTTCTAATGACTAACAATTGGCTAGTATGTTACTAATTTGCATGGTAATAAGTTGCTAGTTAGTTCTGAATATGTGTGTACCCTAATCTAAAGTGCTATATGGACATCAGCTCTAACTGTTCCAAAAAATAAAAAATTTCACAATTTTCTTTACATTACATTTATATATATATATATATATATATATATATATATATATATATGTATGTGTGTGTGTGTGTGTGTGTGTGTGTGTGTGTGTGTGTGTGCAAATATAAGATAAAATAATAAAAAATAAAAAAATTAAATAACAATCATAAGTAGTCATGAGAAACAAGTACAGGGTGGGGTAGGGAGGTTGGTAATTAATGTAATGTCTTGCTCATTAAAAATTAGCACTGGAGTAGATTCCAAGCAAGGTGAGCAAGGGTGCGTTGGAGTAGATTCCAAAATGTAGGGGCATCAAAACAGAAAGCTAACTTACCCAGCTCAGTGCGAACATTAGGAACTGTAAGTTGAAGATAACTGCTAGAGCGGGTATGATCTGGCGTGCCAGTTTAACAGAGATGATATAAATTATGGGAGTTTACCTATGATAACTTTATAGATGAACAGAACCCAGTGTCTGAAATGCCTTTCAATGACAGATGATAGACAACCAATATTGTCATACAGGATGCAGTGGTGGGTGTTGTAGCTAGCACCAGTTACAACTGACTGCAGATTGGTATACTGTTTCAAAAGATGTAAGACAGGAGAGGGGGCATTCCTATAGATTACATCACCACAATCTAGCACAGGCATAAAAATTGCTTCAACCATCTTTTTCTACTAGAAATGGGGAAAGTAGTTTTGTTTCTATAGAGAAGCCTGATCTTTTGACTCAGCTACTTCACAAGGCATTCTATATGGAAAGAAAACTTCAGTTTCTCATCTAGCCAGATGCGCAGATACTTGTACACTGATATATGTTCAATATTAAAATCATTTAAGGTGCTTAAGCGTAAGCTGCTAGTCGACGTTCTTTGTTCTAGAAAATAGAATAAATTTTGTTTTATTAGCGTTTAATACTAGCTTAAGTCTACAGGGCTACTTGTAGAGCATTGAAAGCTAGCTGTGAATTATCAAGTGCAATACATTATATTATGGTATCGTTGGCATAGAGATGGACACGACAGTTATTGAAAGAAGACACCATGTCATTAATGCAAATGGTAAAAAGGACAGGTCCTTTGTTAATGGCAAGAAGTCAGAGTCAGATTTAACTGTTGATTTTACACATTGGAACCTCTCACTAAGATAACTTTGGAACCAGTTGCAGTCATTACAGTCAAAACCAATGGCATTTAGTTTTTGTAAAAGCAAATTATGATAACAGTATAAAAAGCTTTCAAAAGATCTACAAAAGGTGCAGTATGGTGCTTCCTTCTGTGTAGAGCCAATACTATATCATTGGTGACCAGGTTCGCTGCTGTGATTGTACTATGTTGTGCTCTGAAACAAGATTGGTGTGGGTCTAATAAGGAGTAACCCAAAATAAATTATTTCAATTGGTTGTTGACTAGTGATTCTAAGGTCTTTGATAAGCAGGGTAATTTGGAAATTGGACAGTAGGCCATCCCCACTTTTATACAAAGGTGTGACATGGGCTATTTTACAGACTACAGGGAATGTACCAGAAGATATGGAGAGGTTAAAGATACAAGTTAGCTGCTCTGTGATAAGGGGAGCAGACAGCTTTAGAAGAAAAGGGTCTAAATTGTCCTCACCAGTGGAGCTTCTGGGGCTCAAGGCATTTAGTGCCCTAGACCAGACCAAACACCAGAGTTTTGAGTCAACTTGACATTCTATGCAAACATGCCAGGCTAATTTAAAATTGGCTTATGTGATTGATTTGAAATCATGAACACATTGAGTTAACAAACTTCTGAATTGATTAAAACAATGAGAAAGAGAATTTTTTTTTTCTTTTTGCTAAATTTGACTTCCAAGTGGTACTGGCTTACTTACACAGGCCTGATTGGTAGATACTTAATATTGCCAGAGTGCAGGAAGGGAGAATCCTGAATTGCAGAGTCCCAGACATTTTCAGAAAATTGTAAAATGATTTAATTGTTCCAGTTTATGGTGTAGTGAGAGTTACTGAGAATTTCTTAATGATGTTAAACGTTTCATTAGGTTACAAATGGATTTTGTAAATAAAGTAGTAAATACTACTACTAATAGAAGTGGCTGTAATCTCTGTAGTTAATGTTGATTAGTGGTAACAGTATGTTCTGAAAATAGCTTTAGAATTCCGCTGGTAGTCCTTCTGATCCAGGAGATTTGTTAGGTGCGCTACTTGTTCTGCTGTCAGTTTGGGTACATCCAGATTGTTAGAGTATAAATCACTGTAACATGTCTGCAAACATGTTACAGTGAGAGAGTAATTGTGAGAGTAATTGTGCCTGAAGAGTCCACGATTGGTTGGAGAAGGTTTACCAAATATTTGTTTGCTTTGTGAGTGTATTGAAAATCATTGTATTTCAGTTGATGAATTAGAAATTGTTTTTTTTTGTATGATGCATTGCAATTCTGGTTTAAGTTCTTTTAATTCAATCTGTTAATTCAATATATTTGTGAGAGTGCATGTTGTATAATTGATAGGTGTGGTAATGATGACAAATATTCCATATGGATGAATGATCAATTTGATGAGATGGTTAATTACTTTGAGTCTTTTGTGGGCACTACACTAATAAAATCCAAATCATGCAAAATATGTACTAAAGATGTCTTGCCTGTTTAAAGGTTAAAACTGCTAAAATTTTGTGTGTGCATTAGAATGTTTATTTCTTACCTTCACCCTCTTCCTGCACAGACCAAGACTGAGACACAGTGAGACACTGCATAGACTCATACTGTTGACGTGCCTCCTGATTCTCTGAGTCTACCTCATCTGGTGGCCTCTTCAGCAAACGACAGTTAAAGGTATGACCATTTCTTCGACTCGATTGTTGAGGCCACGGTACTCCATTCACTGCAATTATCACACATAAAAGGAATGTTTGTAGATTATTACATTATTACAAGTCAAAGTGTCACTATGGTGTCAGACTTTTGCTCATATTTTGTTCACAAAGTGTCTTCACACAAAAAATACATTGCTAAAAATGTCTTCAAGTATCTCTCTATCTATCTATCTATGAACTTCTTTGAAGGAAATCATGAAGGAAATCCCCACTTTCCCTCAACCCGAGTTTTAAGGGGAGCATACCATTGTCTTTTCTGTGCATCCAATAACTCAATCCGATTCCATCACCATTATCTCTGCTTAGCATAATTCCGATGGAAATGGACCTTAAATGACATAATAAGCCTCCTAATACCTCATTAACATGTTGTGACATGTGCATTTAGGCCAACAACATGTAGAAATATGAGAAGCAAATTGTTCCTGCTTTTATATGGGACAGGCCTGAATGGGACAGGCCTTTTAACTTCTTTCACAAATTTTTGCTCAGCAAATACAGGAAATATTATACTATATATATACTACAAATCACCTTCTTCTGCATGACTTTATTCTATACAACATCTAACTAACTTACTATGAATAAGCTGTAATTAGGCAGTTAATGGTCTTAGTTAATGGTCTTAGTTAATGGTCTACTATGATATGCATGTTAATATATATATATATATGTGTGTGTGTACATTTTTCTCTCTCTCTTTTTTAATCCTTTCATGTAAAGTTGTAAATGCTTCGTGGATAAAAAGTACAAGTCATTCTAAACATTTTTGCCAATATTTTACCACCAGAGACATGCCAGTAGAAATATCTTTTCACATTTGGATTGACAGAGTATTCATTTTTTTATTCATTTTCATATTTTATTCATATTTTATTGCACAAGAAAAATGGTGGTGCAATAGACACAATCCTCTGTTTTTGGCCTGGGTGCTATGCTTGCATGTGCTCTGGATATATGACAAACAAGAGGTGGTCTGAAAACAACTTCTGATTTGAAAAAGATATAAATATAAATTTTGGGATGTGGGGAAATATTATACACCATTTGAATCAGTAGGATCTCCTGTTTATTTTTATATGCAGTTTGCTATGAGTAAGTTAAGAAATCGTGACATGAGGGTGGGAGGAATGGGTATGGACTCAGCTGTATTACAGTCATGAATTTTGATAAAATTCTGCCTGGCTATCGGTTTCAAAGGGTTAACTATGCCGTGGTGTTCAAAGTATAGAATAAAGCCTTCAATAGAAATGTATCATTTGTGCAAAGTTTTATGAGATTATTCACAACTAGGGCTGTCGAAGTTAACATTCATAGTGCAATAATGCAATTAAATAAAATGTCGCAGATAACAGCATATCTAAGCAACATTGGCCTGGGCACATCTTACCGCATTTCGTTACCTGTATCAACCTATTTCGTTACCTGTATTTATACATGAATAATGACAATAAAGTTAAATCTAATCTAATCTAATTTTAGTAAGAAACAAAGCAGCTTTTTGCAGGTGACTAGCATGCAAAATAAAGTTAGTTAAAACATTAACTGTGTGGTAAAATGTAGTTCAACAACATGTCAAATTAACCCCCACAACATAGCCAGTTAAGTTAAACAGCCTACATATGCAATGCGGTGTGAGTTTACTTTCACTTTTCTGGGTGAAATGCAGCGTGATGGTCGATGGGCTCATTGATCATTGTGAATGCGCACATTTCCTTACCTCCACATGTTGACTGTAGGTAGCCTAACAATTTCCAAATAGCCTACTACTTCACTTGACAAGTTGTGAGAAGTCAAACTATTTCCCTTTGCTCTTCCAAGTGCAAGTGTAGCCTCAGCCATTACAGTTTTAGTACAATATAGTCTGTTATTTCTCCAAATAGTATTTTGCACATATATCTGATCATCATTTTTTTAAATAGGCCTATCAAAACCCGAATTCCATATGTTCATGTATCATATTCTTATATATTCTCATATTCTCATATATATCATATTCTGTAAAACTATATAATAGAGATCCTTATTATAATCGACATTAATATGCAAGCATATATTCAAGAAACTAAATTGCTATGCTGTAGATAAAGCCTGCTGTGATGTTTAGAGAACCTGATAATTGCAGGATGTCATGATCACCATTTTACAATCAATAGCCTATTTGAGACCAACGTCTGTCTAACACTGAACATTGAGAGAAGGCAATGACCAAGAATGATTATATATATATTATTTCAGAGAAAGGCTATAGTCCAACAGAACTTCAGAACAACCAGAGTTGTACAAGTGCAATGTTTTTGCAGAAACTGATGATTTAGGGGGTGCTGATTCATAATCTGACGGGTGCTGCTATGGCACCCTTCAGTATTTCTCATCAGCCACACGCCTTTCTAACTATATAAAACATACAAAAAAAAATCGGAATTGTGTTACATATTAATAGTGATGGGGAACGTGAACTAACTGGCTAATAAGACTGACAAACTGGCTGCCCTGGTAAGGAATCAGAAGTTGTACAGGGAATATAGTGATAGTGATATGCCTTATGGTGCGAACTAACAGGATTCAGTGTGGTTTGTTTAGACAGAGAACTTTCTGGTAAGGAGGAGGGTGGTGCACTGGCACTGTATATAAACAATAGATGGTGCAATCCCAGTCATGTTACAGTTAAAGAGACTGTATACAGTAAGGATGTGGAGTTACTAACAGTTAGTCTCTGGCTGTATTACATGCTAAGGGAGTTCTCGCATGCCACTGTTGTCTGTGTTTACGTTCAGCAAAGAGCCCTTTAAGACACTGTGTGTGACATCATTCATTCTTCAATTGCAACTGCACAGAAGATTTTTTTTACGATCTCTGGTGACGCTGGATTCCACCCTCACTAATTTCTACCTATTTGTTGAATGCCCAACGAGGAAAACGAGGACAATAGACCTCATAGACCACAAAAGACAAGAGACCCCCTGTCCCCACTGAGAAAGTCAGACCACAACCCCATTCATCTTCAGACAATGTGCAAGCCACAAGTACAGAGACTACCGGTTACTACACGCAAGTTCAGGAACATCATAAGTGGGAAGAGGCCTTGAGAGACTGTTCTGAGTCCACTGACTGGAGTGTGCTACAGAATGGAGAGAAAAGACTGTGTTGCTTCCCTAATAATAAACCTTGGGTGATGTCAAAATCCTTGTTTAAGGATGGTGATTTGATGGAGCTGAAGCATGTGCAGTGGGAGCTCAAGACCATCTGAAAGAGGCAAAGGCAAAGCAGTCATATGGGAAGAAGGTGGAGAGCTGGAAACTACAGGAGAACAACATGAAAGAAGTCTGGCAGTGATGCCATTGTCACTACCACTAAAACTCCTCCGCCAGTGTCTAAAAAGACATTTTTCACTACACACTATCCTGTTAAGATGGCCCAGATGGAGTTGTGCTGTGGAACTATGGAACTATGGGAGGCACTCCAACAATTTTTTAATTAAAGTCTGCAACTGGGTAAGGTACCCTCACTGTAGAAAACATCATGCCTGACACCAGTTCCAAAAAAGGTACAGCATACAGATACTTAATGACTTTAGGCCTGTTGTCCTCACCTCACACAATGAAGATCCTTGAACAGCTGCTGACCCCAGGTTCACTATGCCATTGACCACCTACAGTTCACTTACCTGGAGACTGTGGGAGTGGAGGAAACCATTCTCTATCTACTACACAGAGTATACTCTCACTTGACTGTGCTGGGATAATCATGTTCTTTGACTTTTCCAGTGCTTTCAAAACCATCCAGCCACTTCTGCTGAGAAATAAACTATGGCAGCCTGATGACCTGGATCACAGATTACCTCATTTAAAGGCCCCAGTTGCTGGATTTCACCATTGACAGGGGGGATGTGGAGACTTTCAGTACATACAAGTACCTGGGGTTACATCTTGACAATAAACTAGACTAGACTGTTCATACTGATGCATTTTAAAAGAAAGGGCAGAACAGGACTATTTCCTTAAGAGGCTGAAATGTAGCAGGAAACTCCTGTTTATCTTCTACCACTCATGGCCAGTGTCCTTTTCCGTGCTATGGTATGGTATTGTAAACAAAGAATGTACTGACAAATTGGCTTGAAAACGGTTTTGACTCAGACAAACATCTTGCTGACAGTCTAAATGTTTTTTATCTGACAAGCATGATTTCACAGAACAGAAAAATAACTTGAGGGACATTACTAAATCAGGCCAATGTAATCAGTTTGGACACTTGTATAGTTGTGAGGATGCTAAGGCAGACTCATTGTAGGAAGAGTCCAGGCCGGGATCAGATCTGTGGAAAGGTGCTGAAGACCTGTACGGAGCAACTTGGGGGCATTTCCATATACTACTTATGGAGTCTATGGAATGACAGAGGATTCCTGCCATTTGAAAACACTATTGTTGTTGCTGTTGCTAAAATCCCAAGGCCTTAACCCTTTTACTACCGCGGTCGCAATTTTGCGACAGGACAATTTTATTTATACTGCGCCTTTTACAATAGTATTGTCTCGTGGCACTTCACAGAAGGAGCACCCAAGAGCAACAGGGGCAAGGAAAAACTCCCTTATGTTCAGTTAATCTAGGAAGAAACCTTGGGCAGATCCACGACCACGACAGTGGTAACCATGACAGACTACAAGTTGCCTATGGTTTTAGCTAAGGTTCCTAATAGTTCATAATGGGGTGTTATCCATTATGAACTATAAAGAAAGAAGAAAGGTAGCTCAGGCCATTGAGCAGGTAGTTCAGGCTGAGGTGCAGGGTTTCTTGGACCCCTGCAGTTTACATACAGAGTAGGTAGGGGGTGGAGGATGCCACTCAGATGCTGTTGAACAGCCTGTATCAGTATCTGGAGAGCCCTATGTCCCATGCCAGACTTCTCTTTATTAACACTGTATGACCGTCATGTACGCAGGAAGACACTGGCAATAGTGGACTGTCCTGACCACCCCCTCTGCAGGGAGTTTATGCTCCAGTTTGTGATCTAAATATGCTTTGGTTAGTATGGGGCTTATAAGGCCTACAACAGGAACAGTTATAGGTCCAGTCATAGGAACAAAATTCAAAACTACAAGTGCCTAAACATGTCCAATAGTGCATGGTAACAAGCTGCTAATTAATGGTGAATATGTGTACCATAATCTAAAGTGTTACCGGAGTTACAGCTAGACGTAGTGGTGATCGGCTGGCCAGCTGAGTTGAAATTACTAAGATGAAACTAGGACATTTATCATGTCACTATTTATTTCAAATGAACACAGAAAAAAATACTGGACGTATTTGCTGGATTGGTTTTATTTAAATTTCTTGACATTTTATTTATTGACATTTCATAGAATTTAAAAGTTGTACTGCCTAATGTATGCTAGAGGGCATTACATGCATTACATGCATTCTCTCCACAATGTGATGAAATATCCTGAGGCAGTAAATTTCCTGCTGTAGGTTTATTTTTAATATTAGCTTACTTCTAAAGTAAGGCTCTTTTTGAAGTAAATCCAACATGATTTCACTCTCGCTAACTTCAGTTGTCTTCTGTTGTCTTTTACTTCTATTGCTAATTGTTGCTGGTAAGAGATTAGTCTATGCTTTTTCTCCCTTCTGTACAAGAGTGTGTAGGCTACAGTCTATAGTTTGAATCTTAATATGACTTCTGAGATATCCTAACCTTCAGAATTAATTTTAGGGAGTCTCACATCAGTTGCCCACACCCATTTTTCAGTCAGATTATTCGCCGAGTTTTGTCACACAGAAAGCATAAATGTATCACGTGAAACTGCACAGCCTAAGCCTCCCTAGTCACTGTGATACACTTGAGAAAACGCCTGAGAAAATTAGCTTTGTATTTACATAAAAATAATAATATTAATTCAGCTCTGCATCCATCTCACACCTGTTCATCTCACAATATATACAATTTTTCAAAAATATATCAAAAATCACTTTACTCAAATATGGCAAACCACATATGAAACAGCAGATTCTGGTCTTGAAATCACATAACATCTTTTGCATTGTCTCTGTCAGGGCAGATGCAAGATGCAAGTAATGTCACTTCAGAACCCAGGCTAGCAATAAAGAGGATTATGATGCAGCCCTGTATCTATTGCATCCCGATTATTCTCTTTACAATAAAATATGAAAAAAAATAATAATAATATTCTGTCAGTGCATATACTTTTGCAAACGGTACTGTCATACAGTATCCCACCATCATAATTCTTATATTGCCAGATTACAGATAACCCCCTCTATCCAAAAAGGGGGGGGGGATTAGGATATAAAATATAATACTGCCATATTTGGATAACCTAGATCAGTGGTGTCAACCTCAAATACACAGTGGGATGAAATAAAAAAAAAAACTGGGTCGAGGACAGGACATATTCAATATTTATTATGAACTAAGGTTTTACAAATTAAACTGAAAGTGGCCTAAATCTTGGGCCTATTAACTATTGTAGTATTGTAGTATACTACTAGTATTGCTAGGGATGCACTAATACAACTTTTTTAGTTTGCATATTGGTCAATACCCAATACCGATCTGATATCCCCACTGAATTAGGACATAGGCATCATCCTCAGATTTTATTTTCCTACTCTTTTAACTGGGCATTATTTTCCAAGCCAAGACAAAAAGGAAGAATTATGTATTATGTAATTATTTATTTGATGTTTGAAGTCTAATTAGGTGCCTATCACTTTAAATTTCTTGGCACGAACATAACGCTACAGGACTTCAGTAAAACAAACTTTGTTTGTGGTGGAAATCAGTAGGCTGCTGCAGATGCTGACTATGGTTTCTATTGCATCAGTTTAAATAAATAATCATAAAGAACTTAAGCAGAATCTTCACTGGGTTATAGGAGAGATTTGTCTTGCAATATGCAATTTTTGTTATCATTTTGGTGAGTAACCTTAAGCTGCTACATTACTGACAAGCAGACTCAACATGAATTAAGTTCGCCAACAGGAACCATTAGGGTTAGATATTTGCAGGTTTTTCATTAAAACTTACAGTAAATGACTTTAACTTTGATAGTTTTATTAATAGCACTTATAATAGCTACAGAAAATGTGTGATCATATCTTCTGTACCTAGCTCATATGCTCATACCATGAGATTGCAAGCCAGATGATCACACAGTAGTGTAGCAGCATTGTTGCTACCATTAAGTTTAGGACACTGATTTGCCCATGGATCGGCTAATTTTCCCAATACCTGATCCAAGTATTTTTTACTGTATTGGTAACGATACTGGTGTATCCCTATTGCAATAAGATTTATTTTGAATAGCATTCAAAGCATACTCTCTTGCGGGCCTTGATTGACGTAATACAAGCGCAGCGGCAGTGCATTGTGGTACTTACAGTATTAACGGTGCATGTGAAATACCAGTGGGCCAGTTTTGACAGACATTATATATTATCTGCGGGGCCAAATAGAATTACATTGAGGGCTGGATTTGGCCCACAGCCTTGAGTTTGACAGGTGTGGCCTAGACTTTCCTGAAAAAAAAAAAACAATATAGCATGGGTAGATGACCCTTACAATGACTGAGATAAGAGCTTAAAAGTAAAGGTAGTGGAATTATCCTGAAAATAGCCTACGGCCCATAGGGTTAAAACATTACATTCCAAAAAAGCTTTTGTTGATGACTGAATAGCCTAATGAGACAAAGGTTGTTTGTTATGTTTGCAAAAATACTACACAGGACACTCTTAGTCGCACTCTCCATCTCATGGTCACTCATCCGCTAGTCACTTGTTCCAACTCAAAGTTTTCATTTGTGTTCTATTAGGCCAGGCCTACTTGCGAGCATCTAGGAAGCAAATTATCGGGACTGAAGGTGGTGGGACTGTCGTGTTATGCCCCATTTCCACTACACTGTTTTGGCACTACTCTACTCGTACCTGGTACTGTTAAGATTTTTCGTACCTGTTTGGCCAGGTTCTATCTGTGACAATACTAAAACGTGACAAGAACAGACTACTGGCCACTGATTGGTCAGAGAGGGCCATCGCAATAGCAGACTATGTGCAAGAGAATCAACTTTGCTTGTCCAGCTTGTCAACTTTGAATGTAGTTTGGTTATTTCTTGTCAAATAAAATATTCCAAGCCATGAATTTAAACCATTTTTGAGATTTATGAGTTGAAGCGGAGCAAAAGGCTGAGGTGCCAACGTTTGTTTACTTCTTGAGCTTGTTGCACTTAAGTGAATAGGACACAAATGTGGAATTTTACCAGTAAATTGGTCATTACGTCTTTCTGGAGTTATTGAGGGGGTTTGTGTATTCATCTATCAATCTGTAAGTGTAAGTTACTTTTACTGTTTGGATTTGGAGAAAATTAACTCTATTTCAGGTCTGATAGCTACCACTTAGTACATAGATATTAACAGGGTTACCGGGGTTACATTTTAAATTGAGAAGTGGTAGTATTTCACTGAATGACAACCAGCTGGACAACATTGCTGACATTAGTTTAAGTGGACATTTGTTAGGCTACCATAATATATTAAGTTTAATTGATGTCCAAAAACTGTTCTAGTTAGCATAAAGGTATGTTTATATATAGTTACTGCCATTAACTTGAGTTGGACTCTGAGCACCCCAACCCACTTCATTCACACCGAAGTAGTATTTTTTTGTTATGTAAAGGATGTGGTACCAAAACCGGGAAGTAGTTGAGTACAGTAGAATAGAGCAGTTACTGTGTATGGAAGCGCCCTAATAGATGCCTTTTACTCCATAAAATGCTTTGTCTAAACTTCAAACTTTGTGTCTTCAGTTAGCATCAGAATCTTACATGGCAGCAATTATTACATAGCTTACTGCAGTGCCTTTCTGAGTGCATCTCTTTTCCAAGCACCGCTTACAAAAGGCCTACTGTCAGCTGAGCAGAGCTTCACTCTTACAAGACCAGTTTTTGCATGAAACACACTTGAAGGGAAATGAAGAGTTCCAGAAGTGTCTGAGACCATTTGTGAGGGCCTTGAGCATGACGAGCAAGTTTGGGAAAACTACATCACAGATTAATATTAATTCAATAATGTACCGAAATATTGCCATTTACATGTGTGTATTGAACCGTAGGGGGCATAATGGTCAGTTCAGTAGAAAAACTTGAACCATTGCATTCCTAATACCAAATATCATGTCTGTATTACTAATAGTTTTGAAACTATCAACTTGACCAAGCCTTAACGTGACCAAGCCTTATTGTCAAAATTCCAACACTCATGACTCCTTTTATATGGCATGCATAGCCTTGCAACGTGGTGACTAGAACAAATCAAATCAAACTAAGAATCAGAAGAAAAACTGAAAACTCACCCAAGCTCTTAGGCAGCAGGCTGCGTACAAACTCATTATGGTCACCCACATGGAGGATACTATAGACACTGGAGGTCATCAGTTCTTCTTGAGTGTAACCAAGGTAATTGGTCACATTCTCAGATACAAAAACAATTCGACCCTCTCGGTTAACCACAAAGAAGAAGCCATTCAGGGCCTGGAAGGAAATATAAGAGGATACACAGTACCACAAGAAGTGAGTGAAGATCTGGAGAAAGTGGGAAACTATCACCCACCACTATCTTAACATGAAAAGCCATTTGGGTGTTACATTGCTGAACT
The DNA here is from genome assembly GCA_027481765.1 of Tenualosa thibaudeaui. NCBI lineage: Eukaryota > Metazoa > Chordata > Actinopteri > Clupeiformes > Clupeidae > Tenualosa > Tenualosa thibaudeaui. Next base: position 23,568,713 of record JAIFZK010000001.1, read on the forward strand.
ATATGGATAAAGGTATGGGAAAATAACATATTTCATTCAGGCGCATTTTCCTAGATGTCCAAAACTCAAGCACCTCACCAAACAGTTTGCAACCTGGACTGTTGAGTTACAACAATGAATTGTTCCAAAGAGCTCAACGAATTCAAGAATGGATCTTGATGAAAAGCCACAATCTTGCATGAAAAGTCAGAATAAAATTTCATCACCTGTCACTGGCGCATGCCACTGGTCACAGAGAAAGGTTTACAAGTCTTTGAATTCTGAAATTAGCTTGATTTATCTGTTGAATACAACCAATTATCCTACCCATTTGATTAGCTATTGCCAATAAGCTGAGTAGCTTAGGCTAACCATGCATTTGTGCATTAGTGCTCAAGGCTCTAATTGAAAGCCTTATCGCCTGAAAAAATTCAGTAGTTTTACCGCTTAACCCATTAATGACAACAACTAAAAATAGCACCTTAAGGAAAAAGCCCCACACAACTTTGTCTCCGTAAGGTGCAGGAACATGAAATTGGTATGAGACCTCTTGGGGTAAGTGTCAAAATTGAAAATGGAAATTGCTCATATTTATCATGCAGTAATTGGTAGATAGTTGCGTTTCTTGAAGAAATGCACATAAACATAAAAATAATTTAAACAATAATTAGACATGAGATTTATCATATTTATACTCAAGCATACATATCCTTAAAGTACACCTTCTCCTAAATCTGAGTAGATACTGCTCATTTTCCTCTATTTTTAATTCTTGGAAACATCGGGTATCTAAGTAGTCAGTATTCTTAAAAACAGTAATAGAAATACAAGTTGTGTTGATGACATGGCCAAAAAATTAAATTCCCACATAGACTTAATGTAGAAATTAATTACAAGAAAATCTTTTCCTATTTGGTTTTAGGGAGGCTTGATAAGAAACTCAACCAGCGCATCTCAGTATGAAAAGAATATCCATATTACATAATTTCTTACACAAGATAGGTATTTGTGAAACTTTAAATATAATTTCCCCTTTCACACACACTCACACACATGCAAGATTTGCTAAAACTTAGTTGAATGTTACCTACCATTTGGACAGGTCTCAAAATACAACGGCTGGAAGTAGTGTGACTATGTTTGTGTGTATGTATTTGATGGTGTTGGTATGCACTTTTTTGTGTTAAAGGGTTCTGTATGAGTAAGGGATGAGGAGCCAAACAAAGATGCACATTTGGGGTTGAAATGTGATATTTAGAACAAAAGTGAGTTGTTTTTTTGGCACACACACAAAATAGCTGTTTATAATACTTTAAAATTACTGTTTTAAAAAATAATTTTGAAATATTTAAAACTACCGTTTTAAAAAAGTGGAGAAAGTGTGAGAGATAGTTGATATGAAAAGTAAGTAAAATCTATGTTTTATTTATAATGAAAACCCTATGGAAAGCCCCATAGGAAAATCATGTAGTAAATGCTTTTAACCTCTACTTCAGGAAAGACATGGCAGGTGAAAACATAAATTTTTCATGTACTGGTCAAATTTGTGATTATGGTCTAGTTTGCATCCTTAACATGTAATATTTCACAATGCTACAAAGAAAATGTCCAAATTACACATTTAGGTGTTTATTTTATTACACTATGTCGACTTGCACCTTTTACGTAAGATTCACCAAAGTTAGCATTCTTACATGCAGTGTCGTATCCCGGCCAGTCTCTGATATATGACAACCATGGTATAGTTTTAAAGCCGTCAGTCTCATGCACATTGTTATGTAATTAAAATATGGACAGTTGCGCTTCATCAACCTATATAGATTTACTAGATAGTAAGTGAAATATTTATAGGCATTATTTGTGTTAATTTTGAAGATTATGGCCTACAGCTAAAGAAAACCCAAATTCAGTCTCACAAAATTAGAATATTGCATGATCATTAAATCAGGTATTGGTACTTTTGGCAGTGTGGGCATGTGCAAAGTACTGCTGGACGAATGAAATTGGCATCTATAAAGTCTGACACTACAAGGAAGCATTAGGGTGCTCTAAACTTTCCTGGTAGACAACTTTGGACTTGATAAAACTGATGATATGGTTCCCCAAATCACTCACTGGAAACTTCGTACTAGACCTCAATCAACTTGGACTTCCATTCTTCTCCAGACTCTGAAACCTTGATTTCTAGATGAAATGCAGTAATTTCAAATATTTCAGACTTCATCTGAAAAGAGGATTTTGGAGCACTGAGCGACAAAGCAGTATTTGTACTAACAGCAGTGTGGGCAGTACTATTGGATGAATGAATGAAATCAGCATCTCCATAGTTTATCACTAGAAAGAAGCATGAAGTGCTCTAAAATTTGAAACAAAAAGCTTTAAAGCAAAATAACTTGGCTTAATGACTATGTAAATTCGTGAGACTAAATTTGAGGTCTAATCATCAAATTTTTCATGTTTACACTGCATTACTGTATTACTACATTACTTCTCCATAATATTCTAATTTCTTGAGACCTACCTGTATTTTGTCTGCAGGTTGTGGCTTTTGATAGAAATATGTGGATTTTTGGTGAAATTGGTGGAAAGATATGGCCTAATTAGCATATTTAAACATACAATTACAGAAAATTTGCAGTACATTTTTCCTAATTTCTTAATCTCTTTCATGTGAGTAAGCAACTAGTAATGTTTTATGGTGATATCTAAGTTCATTCACCTGTAGTGTCTCACCTTAAAGCCAATATCACACTAAGAAAAACATGCAATTATGATTATGATTACTGTTACTAACACATCTCTAACAGTTTAGCCCTCATCAAATCTGATGAAGATCTGACATTCCTAACCTGTCCTGTAGACACTGTTTCATGGAAAATAGAAATTCATTGACCCCATCTAACCAGCTAAAAATATCTCCTTCAGACCTTTGCTGTAGCTACATACTTTGATGATTTGAAAAATTCCAACTGATTTGTGCTCAGCTCAACTTGTAGTTTAAGTGGTGTAAATGTTTTTTTTACATTTTCACTATGGTCATTAATGGGTCAATTGCTCAACAATCATGCTCCATCATCTCACAGAGATGTGCTCGCTTGTCATAATTTCATGACAGATTATCTACAAATACCTCTTTCACAGTGCATAAACTTTCCTCTTTTGGCATGCATGATACTTATACCACTGTCAATGAACAGTTTATAAACTGAAGCTATCACTCGAAAGGAGGCCGTAATGCTGTCACATTGATGCTGACAGTCTACAGCAAAGTTGACATGGAATGTAAATGGTAAATGGACTGCATTTATATAGCGCTTTTGTACTCCTACGAGTACTCAAAGCGCTTTACAGTGTATGCCCCACATTCACCCATTCACACTCACACACCAGTGGCAGAGGCTGCCATGCAAGGTGCCAACCTGCCACCGGGAGCAATTCGCGACCCTCCGGTTGGAATTGGAAGATGCCAATATGTTTAAAATGCACAATATCAGCCCAATATGTTGGTCAACCTCTACTCTGAATAGACAAAAAACCTACAGACACTTTAAAACCTTGTGGAAAGTATTCCCAGAAGAGTAGAAGCTATAACAGATACAAGGTATACCAGATTAACTCCATGTTTTAAAGGTTCATATAAGTGTAATGACAAGATGTCCCAACTACTTCTCTCCATATAAGGTATGTTGTAAATGTGGATGGTCCCAGCTTGAGAACTATCCTTTATCCACAAGGTATGGGCCTTCCTACACACTTCAGTTTGATTATCATCTTTTTACAGTGCTAGTCTGCATTTGATCCCACTAAACTTATTGTCTCAGGAGGCATTTAACCTGATCCATTCAGCAAACAGAGGGAGGAGTTGAATGCAAAGCTAGAATGCTATCAGCCAACTCAGGCTATCAGTCCAGGGCTTATCCTATCTTTTTAAAGTTACACACCTCCAGCAAGCAATTGTATCTCACTAATGAAGGTCCAGACCCTCTGTGTGAAACAAACAAACAAACAAACATAGAATGAGGGGCTGGTTTTATTACTAGACTAGGCCTCCCTGTGCATACTTGACATTATTTGTCCTATACTGGGTCAAATGCCACTATACACTGTTGTGAACTGCACAATTCTCCTCCATGTAAAGCTATCTGTAGGTTTTCCTCCATAGTGTCTTGATTAGAATTTTGTTTCCAGTCTGAAGGGTTACACATAATAAACCTGGCAAATTGGTCTTTTTACTTTGTTTTATTAACACTACTTGCAGTTTTTTGACTTGCTACATGTAACTACCCTGGCTAACATCAGATGGATTATAATTTTAGATTCAGCCTAAATCCTACTGGTCCATTTTATGAAGGGCAGTGATTAATAAACTTGACAAATCCTTTTGGTAGTACTGAGTTTTAAAAGCAGTTGCTTGAAAATATATGTCCCTGTACTGGATAGTCAGTGGAGGCAATAACTGTGTAAAAAGCTCTCTTTATGATGTTCCTTGGTTTGTATAAAGCCACTTGATATCAGATAAACTGAAAAAGCGCAATGAGCTCTCAGACTTAGCCGGTTCCTAGGCTAAAGTGTAGCAGCATGTTCAACATTTTTAAATTATTTTCAGAAAATGTTGAAGGTGCCAGTGGTCAAATTGGATGCTGAATGGCTGAAACACTCCAAATGCAGACCCCCCGCTGAATGATCACTCACCACAAAACTGCTCACCTCTAATAACAGTGGTCCTAAAGTCTCTTTTTCCACCATTCCTTGACTGCTTGATGATATGTCACTCTTCTGGACCTCGTCATCTGGCAAAACCAGATCAGCCTTTTCCGCCATTTCTGAAAACAAAAATAACACAAATTACTTAATACATAGGTTACATACCCTGTATCTTGGGAATCAACAAATCCTAAGCAATGGCTAAATGATGGCGAAGCATGCAGTCCAAAGTCCTTGAAATAGATGGTAAGTGTAATAGGTTTGTTTGTATTAAATGTTACAATTCACAGTATAAACAGCAATCCAAATATGTTCCCTTCCCTGTTGTCCAGATTTATCAAGTGAAAAATCCACTTGTGCATTGGTTAGAGTGTGCATTCCAAAATGCAGTGCGTGATCAAGGCCAAAGCCATTTAGTAAAGGCTGTAGTTGTGCTAAATGTTAACTAGCTGCATATCTTTCTGCTATGAAGAGGTAACAATATCTTGGGGGGGTAGCACCCTGATTACAACTACAAAACTTGTACAAAACTGTGTAATTCTGTTATTGGTTGTAATCTGATTGCCTGTGCTTGTCCACACTCGCAGATCTGAGAAAACTTATATTTGAGTAGATGCTCAAGAAATTGTCTGTCTTAAGGAAAATGGCAAACAGACCAAACAAAGCTCACCCATACTGACCTGATATACAGCAAATCAAGTTCAAGATAAAATATGATTACAAACAACATGAAATATGAACATAAAATGAAATGAACATAAATCTGCTCTGTCAACTTTGCAATTTTAAATTTAATTCCCCCTTCCAGTATAGCCAAGTAGGGTACTGATTAGTAAGTCTGTAAACAGGATTACACAAAAAAGTATACATGTATGATGTTAAATTTGGGATCAGATCATACACATGGACCAACTCAACACACTGCTTCACCTGTTTGTGATGCTGTGAAACACTGTCCCACCAAATGCTTCTTTGCACTATAATTGTTGGATTTATTTATTTGTATATATAATTGTTGTTTAAGGATGTAGATTATTCAGCTGGTTTACCTTGCTCGCGGCGCTTGATCTGCTGGATCTGATCCACGGTGGTCTTAAGAAGATGGCACTTGTCTGGCTTCACACTCAAGGTGGAAATGACACCCATGTTGCCTGAAAGTAATTCTGCCAGCTCATCTATATAGCGGCACTCCAGCTCCCGCCTCTGCTTCTCCACACTACAGATCATACAAGTACAGAAAAAGGAGATCAAATGTTGCCATTAAGATTTAAAGAAACATTTAAAATAAAATGTGAATGCTTTTCATAGCAGTTAACATAAGTGGGCTATTCCAGCATTATGAATGAGACATTTGCACAAAATGCTCGATAACTTTAACAGGAATAGTTGTACATGTATTTCATTATTTTGAAGCTTCTATACAGACAAACCATCAAACTTCATATAATGATTTACATCATAAACACATGTACCATTTTATTAGCATTATGGATGGGACATCAAATGGACAAGCTTTTATGGGAAATTAGAATTAGCTTCATACTAAGGATACCTGAAAGAAAACAGTAAATGTTTTGTAAAGTTTGTAAATAAGTTACTTTTTATTTAATTATTTTGGAAAACTGGTGGTACAGATGTGACACATTTGTATTATGGATCAGGCACATCTAAATCAGACCAAAAACTATACAGTATATCTGAATGGTTTGATGTTTGCGTGGTCGTGTCTGAAAGCAGCAGTCAAAACGTCGCTACCAACAAGTCAAGCATTAAGTGCTGCATAACTGGCCCAAATATGTCTACTTGTCAGTATCCTAGATTAACCCAAAACATAAACGTGAGGCTTTAAGTAATAACAAAGTGGAAAGAGCAAATGAATAAGTCTGTGAATCAGTCATGAGTCCCTACTCTAAAGCTAGGAACAGACCATCCAATTACTAACCCCGACATTGATGCGATGGAATGTCTGGGCCAATCATAGGTAATATGAAGTAATCAACAGTAGTCGTGGTGTTCAGTCATGGCAGCAATTGCTATGTGTGTTTGAGTGACAGATTTGAAACGTGATTCTTTCCATTGTTGATACAATTATGACTGAGTCAGACTAAATCAAACATGTTTGATATCATCTTAACTGGTCCGTTCTATGGTCACTGTGATACCCATTGCTCATAATCAATTCCCAATTGTGCCAGACTTGGTCTGTAGGTTTGGCCATGATCCACCCTGTCGCGTTGATTTTCCCCATGAACCTTCAGCCTCCACTGGAGCAGAGGTCAGAGGTCATTTATTCACATTTCTGTGAGACAGACAGTTTCTGAGTTTTGTGTACTACCATTCAGACATGCACTCTTATGCATGGCAGTGGATCTTCCATTTGGAGATATTGTATTTGTTACTATACTTTACCCTCAACTCTATGTATATTATTGTGATTATATTAGAACTAAGTGTAGATTTATTTAACTTTTTAAAAAATTGTCTTGGCTGAAGCACGTAAAGTCACTGTACCAGACATCAGTAGTAGTGGTGATGATTCAATTTGATTTGATTCAATTATATTTATACAGCACCTTTTACAATAGTATTATCTCATGGTGCATTACAGCAAGGAACACCCAAGAGCAAGAGGGGCAATAAAAAACACCCATATGTTTATTTAGTCTAAGAAGAAACCTTGGGCAGATCCACAACTCAGGTCGCTAACCCAACTGCCAGGGGTCATGCAGGAAAAGTACAATCAGTAGTAACCATGAGAGACTACAAGTTGTGCATGGTTTTAGCTAAGCATCATAATAGTTCCAAAATATTGTCCTATAACATTACATGGTAGTCAATCCATTGGTGGTTACCAAGTGCATGTTCTGATCAATTTTGATACTGTAGTACATAATAATAGATGACAGTACAGATATGTATATACAAATATAGTACCTCAGATAGCAAGTATCTGATGAGAGAATGTTAATTTCCAGAGCTTCCATTGCAGGGCCCAGTGAAAGACTACTGGACAACACTGGTTGTCAATGGGTGAACATGAATGGGTATTCCATTTCTGGGAAAGTGATGAAAAGGGAGTGGCCTCCAGCTAATTTCACATTTATAGAGTGCAATTACCAGGTGTTCCAGGACAGATATCACTCGCCTGGTGCATAAAAATGATTTTGAGGCTATTAAGAAAATATATGTTGCTTTAAGCCCAGCACAAAAAAGATCCTATGCACAGGTCCATGTCTGTGAATAGTAGTCCATGTATGTTTTTGTAGTGTAGTGTGTAGGAGTCCTCTGTTCTGAAAGTAGGTTAGTGCATTACCAAACTTGACTACGTGAACTGTGCTAAGGTCAAACAATGTGTGAGGTTGCCATGGAAACAAGCAGTTATCATCAGCCTACCAATAAATAGACATCACCCTGATACAAACTTGTGTTGTCATAAATGTAATCACACATAGCCTTTTCCTTTGGTCACTGCTATTAAAATTTCAAACAAATTGTGGAATAGAATAGAATTTAATAGAATAGAACAGGTGTAACAGAATAGAAGCCCTTCTATTGTCACTATACAGATGTACAATGAGATTAAAAGCAACTCAAGCAAAGTTTAAGGCTTTTGGGAAAAAAAAGACTGATCTTGACTTTGTTAGTCCTTGTACTGATGCACGTGTAGTGCCTCCTTGGAGGCAGTGGGTCAAACAGGTCAAACCCAGGGGAAGAGCTGTCCCAGGGCGAGAGCTAAGGCAGCGGGAGGTGTAAATGTCCAAAAGGGAAGGGAGAGAGGGAGCCAGTGATCTTCTGTGCTGCTTTGGGTACTCTCTGAAGCCTCTCCCTGTCTACCATGGTACAGCTGCCGTACTATACTGTGAAACAGTACTTCAGCATGCTCTCGATGGATGAGCAGTAGGTCAGCAGCAGGTTGAAATCCAGGTTGTGAGCCTTCTTGATGACCGCCTGTGATGTTGTCTGTCCAGGAGATGTCAGCAGAGATGAGGACTCAGAGAAACCAGAAGGTGTGAACCCTCTTCACGCACTCGCCATTGATGTAAAGGGGGCTAAGTCAGTGCTGTGCCGAAGTCGACCTCGATCTCCTTGGTGATACTCTCTGAACTTCCAAGTCATAGATTAACTGTTGAATTGCTTGGCAACAGGAGATACCTATAAATATGCATTTTCTAGCCTAGTAATTATGAGCCTCTTTGGCACCAAGCAGAGTGATTTGGGGTACTAGCGTCTACCAACAGCAAATTAATTTGGTTGAGGAGAGAAGTGGGTATGGTGAATAAGATGAAACTTTAACACTAGTAAATACATACAGGTAACTACTTTAACATAAACATGGGTTGGCAACTACCACAGGATTGTGTTAGCTAGCAAGGAAAAGAACTAAACTGAATACCGTTGTACCACCTGCTAGCTAATCTAAACTGTCTAGCCCTTTGAGCCCAAGACTATTTTCTAAGTTCTTATCTGTCATTTTAACTGCCATCTACAAATGCTACATGCTCTTTTTTAGGGTTATTTTGCATGCACCATTAAAACTACAAGTGCTACAACGCACTGCCGCTGTGCTGGTATTATGCCAATCAGCGCCCGCGACAGAGTATGCTTTGCATGCTTTTCAAATTATCAAATCTTATTTCAATATCAAGCATGCACCGATCCGATATATCCAATATCCTAAACTTAATGACAACAACCTCTCTACGCTACTGTGCACTCAGCTGGCTTGCAAGGACATGGTATAAGCATGTCAGCTACGTGCAGCTGTAAAAGTATGAACACACAGATTTTCTAGGTATTATAAGTGCTATTAATAAAATTATCATTAAGTGAAGGTCATTTACTGTAAGTTTAAATGAACAACCTGCAAATATTTAACCTGAATTGTTCCTGTTATCAAACTTAACTCATGTTGAGACTGCTTGTCAGTAATGCAGCCTAAGGTAAAACACATCTCTCCTATAATCCAAAGATTCTGTTATGAATATTTATTTAAACTGATGCAATAGAAACCATAATCAACATCTGCAGCAGCCTACGTATTTACACCAGCACCTTGGATAGAAACAACTTTGTTTCACCAAAGTCATGCCAAGAAATTTAAAGTCAGAGGCACCTAATTAGACTTAGGCCCACAAACATCAAATACAGTGAAATGACACTGGCACATACTTTATTAAAAAATAAACATAATAATTCTAAATAACCATTTATTATATTCATCTCTGTGTTATTTTGTTCTGTTTTGGCTTGGAAAATAATTCCCAGCTAGGAGAGTAGGGTAATAAAAGCTGAGGATGAGGAATCTTTATCAGAACTAAAACAGTCAGATCTGTGCATCCCTAGCATTAATAGAATAGCTAATAGGGCTAAGACTTTCTTTTATTCATGTGTAAAAGTTTTAAGTGTAAAAAGTTTTAAAGTTTAGTTCTTAATAAATATTGAACATGTCAGCCTTCGACTTGGACCCAGATTTTTGTTTTTTCTGTCCACTGTGTATTTGAGTTTGAAACCCCTGATCTAGGCTATCCAAATCTGACAGTGTTTGATGTGAAACTACTTACATAAGGCTTACATTAAGCCCAAAAGAAATAAATATTTTCAGTCTTATAATTTTTTATATTTTTGCAGATCTCTCACCATTGGAATTATGTCAGTACAAATCTCTTTTAACATTTGGATAGAGGGGGTTGTCTGAAATCTGATGATATAAGAATCATGATAGAGGGATACTGTATGACTTTACAATTTGCAAAAATATATGTACTGACAGAACATTTTATTCATTTTCATATTTTTGCACAGAGAAGAATGAGGGTGCAACTCACACAGGGTTGCATGATTTTCTTCCCTACTGCTGTTTTGGGTCCTGAAATGACAATTCTATCACCTGCCCTGGCTATATGAAAAATGCTAGTCATTGGAATCTCTTGTTTATTTTGGTATGCAGTTTGCCATGGGGAAGAGTAGAATGGGTATGATATGGATGCAGAGCTGTATTAGTGACATTACTACACCCAGAGAACAGAGCATTACAATAATCAAGCCTGGAGGTAACAAATGCATGTATTATTTTTTTCAGCATCCTCAAGGGATAGGAACTTTCTAACCTTTCGATATTTCGTAGGTGGAAAAAAAATGTTGTTGAAATGTGTTTTACATGACTATTTAGAGAGAGGTCTTGCTCAATGATCACCCCAAGGTCTTTAACTTTTGTGTTACATGACAGTGAAAGGCAACCGAGTAAGTTCTGGTGATGAAGTACAATGTAAATCAACTGTTTAGGGCCTATGATCATAACTTCAGCTTTTCAAAAAAAATATTAGTCATCCAGACTAATCCAATCCAATCATGTCTTGGAGGCAGGCATCAAGTTTAGTTATTGGAAAACAGTCATTAGGCTTCATGGAAAGGTAAAGCTGGGTGTCGTCAGCATAGGAGTGGAAAGTAATGCAATGTTTCCTTATAACATGTAGAAGGGGGAATAACAGGAGCCAGAGCACTTTGGGTACACCAAACTTTACTTTATGAGCATGTCGTAGTGGTAGCGACCAGAAAAGTACGATTTGAACCAGGCAGATTCTTTAATGCCCATCATGTGTTGGCATGGTCAATAATGTGAAAGGCAGCTGCATTCTGCATCTGTCATGGTCTCACAGCACAGGCTGGAAGACCTGTTAGGAGGGCATTGCAATAGTCAAGGCGAGAGATAACCAAGGTCTGTACCAAGAGCTGGGTTGCATGTTGGGATAGGTATGACCTGATCTTCCCGATGTTGAATAGAGAAAAGCAGCAAGATCGAACTACTGCGGCAACATGATCAGCCAAGGTCAGCTGGTCATCAATCATGACGCCCAGGTTTGGGTTCTATGGAGGTGGTGGTCAGAGTTGGGAAAGTTACTTTGTAAATGTAACATGTTACAATTACAAGTTACACCACCTAAAATGTCATAGTAGTGAAACTTTTTCAAGCACTTAATCAGAGTACTGTGACTAATTACATTTGATTACTTTTGGATTACTTTTCTACTTCCAATTCTATTTCTGAATTTTCTCAACTGTTAACCATTTTCAGTTTTTGAAACCTGGCAGAATTAACCTTACAGCAGTACTCCACACTGACTTCTGTCAAAACTTCCTCAACACAGCCACTGCAGTGTCAGACTTCAACATCGCCGAGATTATGTTGATCTTTGATTATTTATTATGTTGATATTTAACATTTGGTGAAAATCACTGAATGAGAAGTTGTCTATTTGTGTAGGATTGTCTGCATATGTGCCCCTGCTCACTACAGCAATTTTTTATTTCTGGCAATGGGCTAGGTGTACATTTTAGTTTCTATATAGCATTGCAGGCCTCCTCACAACTGCAGCTCAGAACGATTGTAGCCTGTAGATCGAGCAGCAAGTAGATAGATAGAGATACTTTATCTATTCAGAAGGAAATTTGAAGTGGGTAGTGTTGCCAATTCAAACATGGCAGGAGAACCAATTACACATAATAGTATCAGACTTTCAGCTGTAAATGAAGGATGTTGTGCACAAGAAAAGAAAACAGCAAAACAAAACAAATTTTATTAAATACAATAGCCAATGTTTCTGCAGAAGATATTCAGAAGTCACTGAAATTGTAATCCTGAATATTTCCTGAAAGTAACTATTTTAACTACACATTTTTTTAATGTGACTGATTACTGTTATTTTTATTTTGTAACTAAATGACATAATTTTGTTACATGTAACTTGATACCTAAAAAGAGATTTGAAGGTGGAAAACCTTTTCTGGGTGTCAGTAGCATTGTCATAGTAAAAAAACCTTTCTTGCAGAGGTAACACTGGATGAAAAGGATGACAGAAATGCCTGGGATTTTGATAGATTGGATGGATTATTAGTTTTGTGACATTTCATGTGAGCAGCTCTGAGGTTAGTGTGCATTGAGCGAAGAGAGTCGCTCAGCCACGAGTGAGTAGATCGAGAAGGTCTGGTAGACAGAGGGCACAAGCGATCCAGGCAAGAGCTCAGTGTAGAGCAGAGTGACTCTGTGGCATCATTAACCTCAAGTGAAGAGAAAGTGCTGAGAAGTGGAAGAGCAGATGCCACAAAGGAGGAAAAGTGAATGGGAGACAAGATTTTGGAGACTGTGACAGAAGGAGACGGTGGGAGCATGCACAGAGGGTTGCTGAGGAGACAAACTTTGAACTGAACAAAGTAGTGGTCAGAGAGATGTAGAGGAGTAACCGTCAGTAACCGTTAGTGGTGCAGTGTGATCATGTGAGAATGAGATCATGTTTTTTGCCAGCTTTATGAGTCAGAGGACTGCAGATATAGGATCAGATATAGGCTGTATAGAATGGATCAGATAGAGGAAGTCTGCAGAACCTGGATTGTTTAAGTGGATGTTCATATCACCAAGAAAAAGCATGGGACAGTCATGCTCAGGAATCGAAGGAATCGAAGAAAGCAGAGTGTCCAGCTCATATAGGAAATCACCCATTCGCCCTGGTGACATGTTAAATTCACAGCTTCCGGCATTTCAGTCATGTAGGTATAAGCTATAGATCAGCAGATCACAGACTTCTAGGAAGGGCCTAAATGTTTGACAGAAAGCGTCCACAGCTCATCACGAGTTCAGAGACGTAATGTTCATCATAACATCATAGCAACATCCAAACAAAATGGCAGGTAGCATTACAATAATAGTAAACTTCACAGCCACAAATCTTGACACTTTACTTTGCTTAACTCCATTATCTCTGTAGTATGTTGGTCAATATTTCTGATACAGATATCATTTAAAAGCTTGTTTTGTGCTCTTTTTTGAAAATACAATGACTTCATTTTGACAACGCAACTGCTTTTGCCATAATAATCGGTGTGATTCTATATAGAATTTTTAAAAACCTAACTGCTCAGCTGACTTTGGGTAATGATAACATTTAATACAGAGAAGCAATGAAAATAATTTAAGCAGAATTGAAAGAGATTGAAGTAGTTTCAGACTGTATCAAAAACTTAAAACAGGCAAATTTCACCATGTGAAAGGTTTTCCCAGATCCCATCACATATATTTTTACTAGTGTTGTTACCAAGATGGCGTAGGAGTTTTATTCAAAGGAGTTGTATGTGACTGATAGTATGAATTGAATATATTTTGATTTGTTGGATATTAACAGCCCCTTACCACCCCCTTGTCTACATGAACATGAGGTGTGTGATAGCTGGTGTTGAGTACAGTAGGGAAGGCATTATTCTCTTGTTTGTTCCAGGTCTTGGTGAGAGCCAGGACGAAAAGACAAAAATCGTTAGCATAGGCAGTAATAAAGTCTGCTTTGTTCACTGCTGACTGACAATTCCATAATCCTACAGAGAATGAGTTGTCAGTGGATAAGGGGTGTAGTACAGAGATTAGCAAGGTTACGGTTTTGTTTGCAAAAGTGAAACCTTCTGCAATGGCTGGAGATGACAGGAATAGGATAGAGATATTGAAAGAAGTAAAATGATTAGATCAGATTCAACGATTCAATGATTAGATCAGATTCAACATGTACAATGTTGGAAAATATGTACAAATAAATTATGGGAGCAGTTATAGATAGTTCAGTGTAAAAGCTGGGTATAAATTATTATTTATTTACAAAAGAGCAATGTACAGATGAAGTACATTAATATACAAATGTTCTATACTATTATACATAGGCAAATCTACAGATGTACAGATATACAGGTGTAATGTGGACAAATATACTGATGTGTAATATATTAATATATGTATATACAGATGTACAGATGTGTAATATATTAATATATGTATATACAGATGTACAGATGTATATAGAGTAGTGAAGAGAAGCGCTGTGAACAGATTGTGCCATGGTGTAGCATGAATAGGAAGGTTCAGCAGGGGACAGAGTTCAGTAGGGTGACAGCTATGGGGAAGAAGCTGTTCCTCAACCTGGTTTTAGTCTGAAGCGCCATCTGGAGAAGAGGAGCTGAAAGGAGGTGTTGGTTAACCAGGACCGGTTGAGATTCTGAATCTGGAGACATGTTGATACTGTTGATATGGATGGGGTCACGAGTGTCTCCCTTCTCTCTCCTGAAATCCGTAATAAGCTCCTTGGTTTTGGTGGTGTTCAGGAGCAGGTTATTGTCAATGCATCATGCAGCTAAGCATTGCTTTAATGCATTGCTTTAACTCTGCCCTGTAGTCAGATAATTGCCACTGAGACTAATCACCGTCATGTGCAAACTTTATGATGGAGTTGGATCCATACATAGGTCTGCAGTCATGGGTGAAGAGGGAGTAGAGGATATGGGCTCTTACAGCCCTGGGGTGCACCAGTGTTGAGTTTGATGGAGATGGAGCTGTTGTGGCCTGACCTAACATGCTGGGGTCTGTTGGTCAGAAAGTCCATTATCCAGTTGCAGAGGGAGGTATTGATTCCAAGATCCTCAAGTTTTATGATTTACTTGGAAGGGAATGACTGTGTTGAATGCTGATGCATATGTGTTCTTGTTGTCCAGGTGTGAGTACGCAGTGCAGCGCAGCGCTGTGGATATAGCATCATCTGTACTCCTGTTGCTTCGGTAAGCAAATTGGTGTAGTAAAGTGTGGGGGGCAGACATTTCTTGAGGTGTGCAAGGACCATTCACTCAAAGCACTTTATCACAATGGGAGTGCCACAGGGCAGCAGTCATTCAGGCACTTTGGAGAGGCGTTTCGGCAGTGGCACTATAGAGGTGGTTTTGAAGCACCCTGGTACTGCTGCTTGGGCGAGAGACAGGTTGAAGATGCCCATAAAGACTCCAGTAAGCTGCTAAATGCAAGCTCGTCCAGGGATGCCATCAGGGCCAACAGCCTTATGTGTGCTGATTCGGCTCAGTGCATTTTGAATGTCTTTGGGGGAGAGTAAGCATCTGGTGGTCATCAGAGGGCTTGGTCTTTACAGCCTTGTCCTTATTGTACTTGTCAAAACGAGCATTTAGTCATTTAACTCGTTGATGCCATGTAGGCTCCTGCAATGTTAGTACAATGTTCCAAGATTTTGTCACCTCTGGTCTTGAGGTTGAAGTGATTAAAGTCGCCCACCACAATGAATGCAGCCTCTGCGTGAGCAGTATGCGGTTTGCTAACGGCCGCATGAAGTTAAGTCATAACAAGCTTGGCATTAGCATCCAGGGGTATATATGCAGCTTATATCATTGTAGACGCAAACTCCCTTGGCAGATAGAAAGGTCTACACTTAACCATGAGAAACCCTAGGCTAGCTGAGCAGTGCCTTCCAACAATGACAGAGTTTGTGCACCAAGCTTTGCTGACATAAATGCACAATCCTCCACCTCTTGTCTTACTGGCGTCATCTGCCGTTCTTTCCGTCCACAGAAAGTGGCGTCCGGCTAGCCCAATAGGATTGTTGGGTATTCCACTGTGTAGCCATGTTTCCGTGAATATCACATTACAGTCCATAGTGTGGAAGTTGTAACTCATCCATTTTCTCATCCGTAACTCATCCAACCACACATTAGCGAGGAAAATACTGGGTAAGGAAAGCCAGTGTGGTGTTAGCTTTAGCCTAGTTCTTAGCAATTTATGTTTACATTTATGCATGTAGCAGACATTTTTATCCAAAGCAACTTACATTTGTCAACTATCAATTACATCAGCTTCCTCGAGAGCAACTTAGGGTTAAGTGCCTTGCTCAAGGGCACAATGGTGGCAGCTGAGATTCAAACCCACAGTTTCCAAACTACTAGCATGCTTCCTTAACCACTACACCACTACCACACCACTTAGCCCTCCATGTTTCCCCCGCCTTTCCATGCTACTAGCCCCAGATTTTTGGCCCAAGGTGGGCCTAACTGGTGCTAGAGTCGGTGTCAAGGAAGCAGGCTGGATTTGAGTCAGGATTCAGCACCAAGACAAAATAGTCATTACATTAAGTAAGTAATTTATTTAAAGTGCTGTGCAGCTTTATTAGATTTTATTTGATGCTTTAGATAGCATTTGCTACCAATTGTGCAAACATTAAAATACTTAGTTGAATGAGCTATATAGGCTTTTTATTAAAAATTACAGATGTGTAGTATGGTACCTCCAGTGTGTCATCAAATTCAGGTTGAGCAGGGATTATTAAAAAAAAAGCAGAAAGGGTATGCTGTTTAACAAACTTCTCCAAGCAGTGGAATGTAGACAACAATGCCAGATAGCCTAAAATAGATTTTGAGCCCGGCAGCTTTATGATTTCACAGATTAAATGTATGGCAATTCTTTTAGGGAGTACAACTGGACAATGTTTCATATGCTTCATAAAATCTCTAGAAAAGTAGCTTGTTAGGTATAATTGGCCTAGAGATCAGCTGATGGTTGTTACAGTCACGGTTACTGTCATAAAACAGATATGAATTTTTAAGCATGCTAATGTAAGCCTAAGCTACTTGAGACAAGTGGCCTGACAAGTCTGAAGCAACATGGTTTGGGCTTAGAAGGGCTGGTGGTACGGGCAATTAGCTCGACCCTAACCCTCACCCTAGCCCTGGCATGACGGTGTGAAGGCGGCAACTGAGTCCATTAATGACACTTCTATCAGTGTTATTGGAATTAGCAAATCATGGAAATTGATACTAGTCTAAAACTAAGCCAGCATCATATCTCATCTAAGTCATCTCATATGTGTTTTATTCAGTTTTACTTTTACAGTTTTACTTACTTATTTTACTTTATTTTTCTCCACTTGCTGCAGTGCTTTTTCACTTGCATGATAAATTGACCACTACTTCTCCCCCTTTTTCCCACATGCCAAGCCTGCCATCACATGTTTGGGGGCGTTAACCATCTGTATCTGTAGGCCTGATGGAAGTGCCCAATGGTCAATTGCTCACTGACAACCCAAACAACGCGCTCTAGAATATGGTAATGGTAATTAGTGTTTGATGCCAAAACAGTAAGTAATGTCATGCTGTAAAGTTTTTTGTTTTATTTGGTGGTTTCCCATTTTCCACCCAGAACTGCACATCCTATCCTGGATAGATGGTGGGAATACCAGTTTTTATCCACACTATATACCAAATTACTTAGATGGTACCAAAACAAATTATTTGTTAAAAAAAGGATCCCAAAAAGTTGATGTAACTTTAAAAACACATATGTTGTTCTTGATAAGATTGTTGGAAGAAGAAATTTTTCACATGGGGAACCTTGCAACAACACAGCACATGTGTAGAGTATCAGAGATATACAAAAGAGTTTGCAGGGAAACTAGTTTCCAATTATATTGCCATGAAGAGTCTGGACCATAATACTTTATTAGCTATACACATAGCCAATCATGGCTAAGAGCAGGAGAGTAGCCTTCAAGGTATCCCATTACATGAAATCAAGACACTCAATATAATTCTTTGTTTCCACCTCATTCCTCAATATCACATAATAGGACACAAACAGCCACTATCCCTTGCATAAAAACTCATTTAGTGGCTGGTGCATCATGCTTACCTCTGCCCAGATGTGTCACATGGTGAGCCCTTTCTTTTGCGTGACTCTAGGGACGCTGGTTCAAGTGTGCTGTCATCAGTGGCACTCATGTTGAGCTTCAGCACATCAACTAAAAACAGAATGAGATGTCCAAATATGTAATTGTGTGCGCAGTAGTGTATCCATCGAATATTTTTGGAATCAAGTATGATTTTTTTCATCAATGAATCGAGTAATCAGACAAAACCTTTTTTTGTGCTTTTTTGTGCCATATCAATACTGTTATGCAACTTGAAAGGCCTGTTAAAATGACCAAGCAATTTTTTGCAAAAAAAGCTGGATTTTGACATCTAAGGTTCAAAAGACTGCAGCTTGATATTGGTAACAGATAGAGCCTGACTAAATTGAGGAAGACCTAAAGTTTATATTGGTAGTAAATTTACCCATCTAATTTGCATATTATGATGTCACAGGGTGGTGGCCATCTTGAATTATGTTTTGTTTGTTTTTTTTAGAATATTTTGAATGAATATTAAAATGATTTCATAATAATTAATTCATTCATTCATTTAATTCATGCTCTCCTCTAATCTGTTATTATGTTGTACACTTACTGTATGGTCAGAAACATCATAAATTGTAAACCACCAGTGTAGATTACAGCTAATGTAGGCCCATATACAAACACATGTCAAAAGGCTGTGGCATTTATTATTATTTCATCCAATGACAGCTGTTTACATGGCCCCAATTGGTCGCACCTTCAACAGCCTGTCATGGCCCGGCTGCCCCCTTCCAACGTACTTGTGATTGTTACTGAAATAGAGAAATTACAAAATAATTTGGAACCTGTTTCTGGACATTATTTTTCCAAAGCCTGGTGTATCAACCAGTTCATGTTTTTCAACTAGGCCCATGCTCAAATGAAGTCATAAAGGCTTTTATTTTTTTGTGTCACCTTCATCAGTGTTAGGGAAAGGGTTGGAAGTGTATTCGCCTTCTAATGGGATGTAATTTAACAAATCATATGAACAGAAGTCAATGGAAACATAAAAATTATTTTCTGGTTCCCTTTGAGATGCAACATGAATTTCATTCAATTTTAATTTTCTACATTGAGACAGAACTATTTTTAACAGACTTTGAGACATATGTTAGGCTTTGTATGAGCCCGCTCAGCAGACTACACTCTTTTAACGCTTTTAGTTTGCTACCTGCTAGGTTACTCAGCAGCAGTTAAATGGAAAGCTACACCTTACGTGATGTTTTAGCCTGTGACTATTCAGCTCAGTGGATTCTTTCATAAGAAAGAGTAGTCTAAAGTTGCTACAAGACCTCTTGCTGGCATTCTTGTGAATCACAGTAAGATTAGCTTTATCTTCAGTGATGTGACTAAAAAGCTGTAGTCATTGGAATTACAATGGCTCTGATTCAAAAGTCATGAGACGTACAGCAACTTTCTTTATAAGAATTTTTTTTTTTTAATTCACAAACATCATGTGTAATTCAAGGCTTCTGGGATCTAAGGGGTCCAGCAGGGTAGTAAGGGACAAGTAAGTCAAGTAATATATGTTGTAGCAAGGCCAGTGTAGCAAGGGAGCGAGGATAAGAGAGATATGTTCATATGTTCTCATGAACCCATACACTGATTTTCATTAGAGAATTAGAGCTTATATCCATGCAATCTTGGTAATACAATACTTTTATGTAATAAAGGAGTAATGAATCCCTCTATATCTTTAATTCTGAAAGACTCAGTCTTTTATATATACATTCATGTTGGCAGTTAATATAATTAGACTTAAATTGTTCTTCTTTGTGTCATTTTTAGCATTAAAAATTGGCCCTGTCCCAACTTTTGAGACATGTTTCAATTATCAGATTTCAAATGAGTGTATTAGTGGAGCGGAAAAGTTCACATAATGAGAAGTATTATGCCTTTTATGACTAAAGCATAAAATTTTGCCCAGTGTTTCTACACATCTTGAAGTTTATTTTTGGACATGGTGGCACTTCAGATTTGACCTCTGGAGCTATATATAATGCTGTATAATTTTCACATATTTGAGGAGTAAAATATTTCTAGAAGTCTTTCCAGAATTCTACTGTGAAGATCTAGAACAAGGGTCGGAACCCGCAACCCTCTAGCAACACTTATTTTCCTATGATTGTTGAAGACTTAAAGTAAACCATCAAGTTGCAAAAACTATGTAGCCTACACATGACCTAAAATGTTTTTTCCCTGTCATCATAAAGTGTGCGGCAGTGCATACTTGAATCTCCTGTTCAGAATCCAGTGATATAGGATAAGTGCTAGAGCGGTTTGCCGTGAACACATTTATAGACATCAAGGCCAAAACTTCCCAGAGTTGCAAGATCCATTTTGGATAGTTGCACTTCATGATTGATATAATAACATCTAAAAACACAAACCTGGAAAAGGAGTGCACAGCCGCTGGAGAAGCAAGTATGTGCTTAAGCGCAAGATTAAAGCTAGGCCTCCACTTTGGCTAAAGATGTAAACTTTCTTACCATCTCTGAGAAAGTTCAGAGGACAGAAGAATAGGCTTATCAGACATTGTCATCGGAATACAAAAACCATTCACTCTGCAAGTTCATGCTCGATATAAAAACACCAAAATTTGTTAAACACAAACCTCCAATAGCCTCTTGAGTAGCCAGTATGCAGTTTGAGACCACTTTGTCTAAAGAACTTTCTGAGTGAGTTCAGAGGACCTAAGAATAAGCTTATCAAATCTTATCATTGGAATACAAAAAATATTTGAGAAGATTCTACAAGTTCTGAAGGGAAAAGAAATACACCCTTTCTCTCCCCTGGCTACTGATACATCACTGTTAAACCTAACCTTGAGATGGGATTGGCCAAAAATGGGGGGGCTGGGTTTGGAAGGGGGCAGGATAAAGTGCATACATTGCCCCCACATACATAGAAATGCTAAGAGTAGACATGTACGAAAACTGAATGTGTTTGTCAGCCTAGATGGCAAATGCTATTTTAGCTTAGTAAATAGCTTAGAGCAACTTTAAGATGCCCACATATATTTGACACTCAAGATTTTCTATATAAAGAAAATGAATGATGAATTTATTTTGAAATAAGTTTATATTAAATTATTAAACTATTAAAGTAAACATAATAGACCTTAGTTAAATCTCTTATTCTGTCATTTTTGGCTTGTTGCTATGCCTAGAATTTGCATTATGGGACATGGTTATGGCTGTGTTACTAAATTAATATCATCCTTACTTATTATTACATATTTTTCAATTAAGTAATTAAGTACTGTTAAGTATAATGTTAATCATCTGTTATGTAGTTAATTGCAATATTTTCTATTTCACGTAGTACATTACATTATTTTTTACTTCATGTATTAATTTACTGTTTCCTAGTATTATCATGCCATCTGTACTTCTACTTTTACTTAAACGTTCAGGTTTTTAGGCCTATTAGATTTGTATTTTTTGTTATGACTGTTGTTATTGTCATTTGGTTGGTTGTAATGTCTGCATCCCAAACAGTGTCAACTTTACATCACAAAAACATGACCAGTCATGACCATTAAAATGGCATTTAATTTTTCTGTGCCCCACAGGAAGTTCGCAAATTCTGTCTACGCTGTACTTCTAAGCAGCCTCAATGAACAGGGATACGGGCTGACTGACTCCAGATTTTTCATTTAATGTTCATGATACATGTCATGTCTAGGCTCATCTAGACTCAAGATTTAATACTAGTATGAGAGTAGCTTAGAAATCTAGATGCGGATACGTCTAGCCACGCAGTATTGTAGGCCTATGTCTGATCTTACAAAGGCTTGGTAAGACCAATCACAACTGTACAAAAGCCTACTCGCTTCTAGCTGGCTCTGTCCTAGTAACAGTCCTGAAATCAGTGCTGCTGGCTCACGTTTATGATGTCCTTACCCAACATCTACAATGACATATCTGCACCTGTTGCCAATAATGAGTATTTAACCTACCTAGTCGGACGGCGATCCCATTTGCATCTGGGTATGGCAGAGTTATCAACTCCTGTCACCTGATATATTTCCTGCTAAATATCCTTGTGTGCATCTTCTAAACCACACCCATTGTTTCCTGTATTGCATCATATCTAAACTGCCTGACTAATAAATGCCCATCTGAGACTCAACGGATTTCCTTGCCTGCATCCTCCTTCCAACACCCAACTATCTGATTGTGGTCTGCCTGCTCCCCAGTTTCTTGCCTAAGTATCCCAGTGTCCTAAGGTTGTCCTGAGGTTTTAAATCCCACTATAGTGTTCCTGGTGTGTAACAGAATATATTTCAGTTCATAACCTATAATGCAATTTCTTTCTACTCTGTCTGCTTCTCTATCATCAACTTCGTAACTTTTGTATTTACTGGTACACATTCTTACCAAGAGTCATTAACATTTTCAGTCACACTTAGGCCTAAGTAACAGATCATGTTCAAGTGTTTCTCCTGAGCATATGACTCTGCCAAAATAAACAATGACTGCTATAACCCGAGATGGTTTAATAGGAGGATGTGCATCACAAAAAATCCTTGATAGAAACATATTGCAGCAGTTCGTAAAGATTGCAGAGTTGAGAAACTGGAGCCTATTGTTGGAGGTGGTGTGACTGTTTTTTCTATCTCCATGGTAGTAGCCATGCTGCAAATGAAGGTGCAGTGGCTAAACTGACATTTTAAGTAATGTCATTTTAACTTGAGCAATCCAAGAGTAGATATTGACATTATTCAATCAAGATTTAAAGGTGCCCTGCCATTCATCTATAGGGCAATTTAACTTGTTCTCTGAGGTCTCCAAAGGTAGCATGTAAATTGATGATGAGCTGTGCTCTGATTAGTTGCTGTTCCATGTCAGCATTGCATAGCATGTTGAGTGAAAAGCTACATTAGTTCGCTAATGTAAAATTTTGGAATATTCGATTTACGGGGAAGCGGTGGAAGACATAGCCTATGATGACTCGTATCCATCAACTGCCTGGAGATCAGAAATGGACACTTAAGCAACAGTAAGATTGCAGTGTGTAGAGTTTCACACTAGCCAGCATAACCAGGTAACTGTTTTGTTGTAGATAAAAAGGTAGCAAGGTTACCGTCACAACCACATGATAAAACTGACGAGTCATTACTTTCAAAATGGGCTGGACACAGAAAGGCTAATAATGTACCTCTTCAAACTTTAACTGCAGCCCCTAACACACACCGTTGATGTTATTCATGCATAAAACTAAAAATGAGACCACTGCTGCTCTGTTGCCAGTTACCTTTATTGCACAGGATATTCAGTGACCTGGCACAGTTAGGATTCTGTGGGGCATAATCAAATACTACTTATGACTAAATGACTGACTTTTCGAATTGACCTGATTTCTTTTGTAGACAGAAAAGATAGTATAACATTTTCACATGTACCATACAACACATACGAGTCATACAGCCCTATCATATTTAATTTTGTGTGGCAGGCAACCTCTCAACAATTATTCCCACCATCCACTTTTTAAGTTAGTTTGACAAAGATCATTGAATAGACCAAGATAGAACGTTAGTATGGGGGCAAACATGAATAGTTTCAGAGTGGCAGCGTCACATCATACAACATGCTGTTTTTACCTTATTCACAACAAACTTTATATCGTAATAAATTATAAGATTATATGATTTTAATTATGTGAACTGTAACATTGCCTACAAAGAAATCCCTGAGATTCTGAAAAATTTGTTCTATGTGTCCATGAACAAAGTTCACAAGCTAACCAATTTGTGCAGTCAACATAATGGCAGTAACTATATCAACATACATATATGCTAACTAGAAGCTAACAGTTTTTGGACTTTGCATTTAAAAACATATTGTTGTAACCTAACTTTATTTAGGACAACTTACACTCTTAGGCTTGAAATTATCACAAACTCTTGTGAATTATGACAGATGAATGCAAAAAACAATAACTCCAGAAAGATGTAATGACCAGTTTATTGGTAAAATTCTACGTGTTCCATTCTCTTCAGAGCAATGACTCTGGTCTGCATTTTCCTATGTACCCCTTGCAAAAACAGAACACAGAACTAAATGAATGTTAGCACCTCTCGCTCCACTTCAGCCCTCTCTAGTTCAATCTGCTGATCTGGAGTTGATCTCCCCAATTATTTAGATAGGGCACTGCCTGAAGGTGTCACCAAGATGGCTGCAGAGTGATAGGACTTGCCGAGAAGGATTTTACTACAACAAAGAGTATAGGAGCCCAAGAGGCAAAACTCAATAGAACACTGCATAGCAAAAGTTGCTCCCATGATATGACAGTGATCACCATTATGGACTGAATACTATAGAAAAACGAAAAATAAAAGGTGTCAGTTGCGCTGAACCAACTTAAAAAAAAACACATTTGAAGTTTTTTTTTTGAGGCGTCATATCTAAATACGAAAACAATTTAAAATACATTAACGTGAACGACTGATGTTAAATAACATCATACATGCTTTTTCCTTGTTTACTTGTTCATGAAATTACCAGATATTATTGGCATAGTGGATTTAATAGTGGCAGACACTGTAATAATTTATTCACAATGTTCATTTTGAAAAAAAAAAAAAAATAATAATAAATGCACATTTCTAGAGACGGTTTATTATTTACAAAGACTATCAGAGAAACAGCTTGACAACAACGTTTTTCAACATCTCCTTCAGTGAAAGTGCATACTGTGAACGTTTCAAAGGCAAGAACAAAATTACTGGCAGAAAGGTATACAAAATTAATTTAGAACTAGTTAAGGAGACATGTACAACATACACAATCATACAGACTTCATTTACAGAATGTATAAAAGTGCAACTTTACTCCAACTACTGTGAGGTTTCTGTAATTTCTGCCTTGTATGAAGTGCCACTTAACAGTAAATAGACATAATAGACATCAAAATCATATTAACAGTAATAGACAACAAATAGTAACAGTAACTGAAATCAAAGCCATCAAGGACATTTACCTACCTCTACCTACTATACCATACCCACAGCGCAAAAAACAAACAAACAAAAAAATCAACTGATCGCTATTAGGGCTGTGACTATCGTATATTTTTGGAATCAAGAGTTCTGTTCATTTAATTGATTAATCAAATAATCGAATAAAGCGTATTTTTGTGTTTTTAAACAGCAATATCAATAGTATGTCATGCAACATGACAGGTCTGTTAGCAATTGGATATAATTCCTGATCAAAATTGTTTTGAGACTGCAAAAGAAACCATGCAGTGTCACAACTTTAAATGTGCTTCAATAACAACACTCCAGAGCTTAGTAGTAGGCTATGAAATGCGAGATATCACATCACAGCAGAGACGTTTAGAGTATATTTGTTGATGCTGACTAAACGACGGCATATCGAGCTGGCATAGTCTTGCCAATGTATGCGTTTATTAAATGTATGCATTTGATTTATAGTAAAACAACGCTTCACCAAAAAAATTACAAATGTTCACAGATGATTACATTGAATATGTCTATAGCTCTAGTAGTTAGTAAGGTTTTTAACTGTGTAACTTGAATGTTAATCCTCTTTTTGTAAGTCGCTTTATGTGTCTGCTAAATATAAATGTAATGTATCAAATGTACACATTCAACAGTAAATAGTACGAGAGAAAGAAGGTAGAAGTGGTAGTTAGGCCACAAACTAGGCCGAAAGTGACATAAGATATCAGTGTGAGGTAGTTAAAAGCAACATGTTGGAAAATGCTGGAAATAGATACACTAGATTAATATAATTGACAATTTGAATTAACTGGAGAAAACAATGTATACACGAGTAGTGACAGAGCATTTCATGCAATTCCCACAGAAATGGAAAACGGGCAGATGCATGCATCAGAGCACACCTATTTGAGCTTGTGAGATTGCTTGTGCTGATTGGATTTGAAGCAGCCGAAGTGGCCATTGAACCTGTTGGCCGGTCTTATAGCTTTTGAGCAAGCTACTGAGATCTTTTCGAGGTTAGAATACACCTCACCTGGAGATGTTGACCTACATAGAGTCTTGAATACAATTTTCAGTAACAAGTAGGCCTACTTGTATAGAAATCATGAGTGATGTCTCGTGGTCCTGCTAAATTACATGTGCCGTCAGTTTAGGCAACATTTACCTCAGATTATGATGGAATAATGCAAGTTTACATATCTGGCTAATCTATACATAGTCTATAGAGATGTGTGTGTCTGGAAGAAATGCAAGTAGTGTGCTGCAATCATTCAGAAAAATTATTGGTGGTCTATGCACCATTGCTGCAACCATAGTAGGTGATGAAAGACCTGCTACTGCATTCTCAGAGAGTAGCTGTTATAATGAAGGACCTGATACGGTTCCAGGTGGTGACTATAGGGATGATGGTCTGGCTAAAATGTCCTTCCTCCTTCTCCAGATCCTGTAAAACAATGAATATGCAGTATTTCATTTTACTTCAACACATATTTTGTACACCAATTAACTCGATTTAACCATTTGGTGATGCTTGGCATCACTTTAGAATAGTTAAACATTGACAGAGCTGTGTTCATATAAAGCTATATATAATCTTTCTAAAGCTAAATTGATGTTGTACATAGGCTACATCTGTGTCACCACTGTAGTCACATTGATGACCATTACACCTCAACTTAACAGTATTTCCAGCCAGGTGAGCATGAAATTAAAATAAGGTCTATTTCAGGTCACACTGTGTAAGTGGTGACATCTGCATGCTCACAGCAGCAGGCATAAATATTATTACATTAAATAATTTCAGGTTGGACTGATAAAACTGATTTCACACTATATTCAATTACAGTCAGTAACAGTAGCCTATTCGTACACGTTTGAACACAGAGCACTCATGTTTTAATAAAATAGGCTAATGCAATTTGATGTATTTGCCTTGCCACCTCCTGGGTGAATGCCAGGCATTAGCCAGGTGTTGCCACTATTTTATCCACCACATTCAATCAAACCATATTATAAAAACAACATGCATTTATAAATAAATGCAGTAGGATGTATAATGCACAATTATTTTATAAAGTAAAACAGGGATGCTAACGTTCATTGCCATTCCGCAAGTGCAAACTTGTGCACTGCATCCAGGCATACAGTATTAAATTAAATATTAAATAAATTATTTAGTAAATTATTACCTGTGTTGATCCATAGGAAAGCTATGACATGCTGAAGCACTGGTGTTGCGTTAATAACTGAACTGTTTGCAGCATTTCTTCCACTTCTCCAAGGCCACTTCTGTCTGGTCGTATCAAACTCTTCTTTTTTCAGCAGCTTTCAGTCCATAAAGGCAGACGCACCTCCGCACCACCATCTATAGACTCTTACCCCATAGCACAACAGAGTTTTGCCTCTTGGCTTCCATACTCTTTGGCTACATACTCTTACTCATACTCATACTCTTTGACTACAACTGACAAATGCTTTCAAAGTTAAAGTCCTTGCTGAAAGTAATGAAAGCTTTTAAAAATCCAATTGCCTTTTAAGCATACAATCTTCCTCTCTAATCTTTTCCTGTGCATAAAGCTCTTCAAAATAAAAATTATTGCTGAAAATCAGGAAAATTAAACACTACAGGAAATGAAGATGAGAAGTAGGCCTGAGAAAAGGCATGTGGTCTGAGGGTTGTATATATGTGTCTAAGTGAGGCCTATATTCAATGAATAGGTTGACAGCAGTCCTACTTATCTACACATTTTTTTTCAAAATTCACTCACAGCATTACTTCAAATCATGATCAGATGCAGAGCAGATGAACATGAAAAGAACTGAAAATCGTAACATACTTCTTGGATCTATGGCTCCAAGTTGGCATTCATGGGTGGCTGCGATCCTCTGGAAGGAGGGCAAGAGCAGGCGGGCTAACCCTGGGTCCAGTTTATGTTGGGCTACAGTGCCATGCCCTCACTTTCATGAATCACCATCTCACTGCTGAGATGGTAGAGCATTGGCACTGACATTTACCTGCAAAGGAAAATACAAGTCATATTATATGTTTGACTAATATTAAAATCTTGTTTACTTTTTCTATTGGAGCATACTTAAATACTGCTCATAAAGGTGCCACAGGCTCATATGGCATCAGTATTGTTTCAATTAACATATCTATCATTTGCAACGCAGCGCAATTCAGCACCTTTGGTTGGTGGAGGTTCCCGTTGCCATGAAAATTGTAAAATGCAACTCCCTCTTCACACGTCACAAAAATTCTTTGTGCTAGGAGGGAGTACTGGCGACAGGAACATGGTGAAAGGTGAAGGAATGATCAGGTAAAAGATGTTTTTCTTATTTAAAGCAGTACCAGGCAAGCCTGCGACTGTTTCTTACGTCCAGGGCTCCCCCTACAGGCAGCGAAAAAAAAGGAACAACATAGTGCACTCTCATTAATCCATGTGGATTTATTTGCAAAGCAAAGAACAGGAGTTACATTGACTGAAAAAGTAATAAACACTGCTACCAAACCAAGACTCATTTTGGTCCAGCAACATGAGGGAGACCAGAAGTGGATATCTTTTAACAATAATAATTTATTAAGGTAAATAATGACGAAATAATAGAGGTAGTTTGTGTAAATAAAATGATAAGAAAATCAGAATGTAGTGTTTTCACACTTTCAGCCCTCAAAATGAACTCTGACCGATGACTCAGCATTTTTGTGCATATGTGAATACTCCAACCACACCCTGACCCCTTGAAAACAAACTTGAGAGATGATGAATCTGAAGTTATGATAATAGACCCTAAACAGCTGAATAACATTTTCTCACACCAAAACTTACTCAGTGACCTTTCACTGTCATGTAGGGCCTCTCTCTAAATAGTCATGTAAAACACATTTCAAAAACATCCTTTTTTCACCTATAAAATGTTGCTAAGGTTAAAAAGCTCCTATCCTTTGAGGATGCTGAAAATTACTACACAGATTTGTTACATCCAGGCTTGATTATTGTAATGCTCTATTCTCTGGGTGAAGTTATTCCTGTATTAAAAACCTACAGCTAATAAAATGCCGCAGCCTGAACACTCACTAGGATGAAAAAATATGAATTGCTCCTACTTTTGCTTTCTTGCACTGGCTCCCTATTAAAATTTGACAATTGATTTTAAAAATACTCCTCCAAAAAAAAATCCGCTAACAGATATGCGATATGCAAAGTATAAGGTAGGCATTCTGTCGTGCTAATGTAGAGCAGTTTTCTGTCAACAGTTTTTACACACCTCCGAAATTTCGGAAATAGCATTTACGCACCTGTAAATATAGTTTACCCACCTCCACCCAGCAATTACGCACCTAAAGCCTAGTGTTTTTATGCAGATCTAAATGTTGAATTGGTTATTGTCAATTTCATAACATGATTCTACTTTATTAATATTGTCTGTGCGACCAATCACCCTCTTGCATCAGCCAGGAAGACGCAACAGGTTTGTGTCATCATACACGAGAGGTGAACATAATTTGCATAAAAGACAATAATCACATTTGCAATAGATTTTGGGTGATGCTACATAGTTTATTATCACAGAGAATCCAGAGAACAAGTTTACTCTGACACACCACCCTTTTCTAACAGGCTAATTAGGCTGTGGCTGTTGACAACAACTGCAGACTGTATGAGCCACTTCATCTGAAAATCTCTCTTAGTGTTCAGTACCAACAAGATTAAACCAACGTTCAACCATACCTAATTTGGTATAGATAAATAAGATTGGGATAGATAAAGAAGATAAGATTTTACTAATTTAATCAATGATTTTTATCAAAAGATTTGTATTTTTTGTACAGAAAGTAAAAGCACATAAATAATTTAATAAAGAAATCTGTAAAAATATTCCCATTAGTTACAAAACTGCAGTGTTATAATCGTGTCACATTATCTGAACATTATTACTATTATTGCTAGTATTACTTTTATTATCTGTAATCTCTTTCGGATTGGCCAGCATTAAAACAAGTCTGAACCACACAGTTTATGGTCTGAACATGAATGTCATCATGTAAATAAACCAGAGTGTCCTTGTTGACAGAGATCTTCGCACCTGTTAGCTAGTCAGCTAGCTAGCTCTGCTAAACTGGACAAATATTTGGAAAGAAAAAGACCTGATGAGCAGCCTAATAACATAAATAATAAAAATCCAATGGAGGCCAAAAAGGCTAGGCTAGTTTAGGCCAGGCAGTTAGCAACATTCACGCTGCAAGTTCTTTTATTTTTCATTTTGTCAAAGTAGCCTATTTTCTCCGAGGTCTACATTAATGATTTTGCGACAGAGTTGGCAAGCCCCCACCGTCATTTTGTATGTGGCTAACTAGCATTTTGAACGTTTGGGCTCCCAAGGGAAAGTCCTATGGGGAAAATGAATGATGTTCAAGGCATCAACATAATAACTCAGCCGATGCTTAACTAACAGATAGGCCTCCGTATTCATTCACCGTCAATAAAAACTACATGTTGAGCGTGTCTGTGTGCCATATATGTCAAATATTTAACTGTTGCTATCCCTTTGCTACCAGGAAGCTTAACTAGACTACACAAATCACTCATTCCAGGTCTCTTTGATAGTGCGTCACCAAAGGAGCAGATGCTAATTGTAGCATTCTCATAACAATTGTGGAGTTAAGTTTGGTTAACATACTGATTATAAAAGAGCTTCACCACTATAGTATGTGGATTACTGTGAACAGGCTGTTTCAGGGATTATTAAGTTACATGCAAATGAGGCAAGGTAAGAAGTTATTCAGTAACCATGGATGCCTGTCCCGAGTCCGGCTTGCTACTTGCACCAACTGACACTCTAGTTCGCTAGATTTCCTGCTTTAACTTTTTGGCAGCAACATTGTGATTTTGACTAAACAAACTTCACATATTCTTCAAAAATTGAATATGGCATATGTAGCCTTTTTTAACTCAGCTGACTGAATGCCGAAGTTGTTTACTTGCATTCTGGGCCGGGGGTCTTGCCCAGGGTCGGCAAAACAAACAAAGAACAAAAAAAGATTTTCCCATAAGGATTTTCACCTTAAGAAACAGAGAGAGAATAAAATATGTACACAGTGTTGTACCTTTGCCCTTTTTTTCGTCTTTTCACTTGAAATGAAAGTTTATATGGTCATCGTGTACCCCTGTACATCATGTAGCTGATCAGACTGAGTCAACTCTTAAATACCACCAGTGTGTGGTGTACATGATGGGCTACTCAGCAGTAGGGATGGGTATTGAGGACCGTTATGCAAGTGATACTGGTTCATGCCTTGTCAGTAACAAGATATTGTTAAGCTGCCATACAAATTGGGCTGCTATTGATATTTTATGTCCTTGTGTCATTTTACTGCATCTGCAATATCAAGCCCTTTAACTTATTTGTGAGGAGGAGTGATCTGCTTCTTGATAAAATCGATAAAATCAAGAGAGAGAGCTAGACAAAAAAGTGTTACTTCAGTGGAGACTAAACAACCTTTGACCTGACTTTAGTAAAATATCAGAAAACGTAAGGAAATACGTTTCAAGACCTGACCATGGCCTGTGACGGGAGAAACATGAGCAACCTAATCTCAAAAATTCTCACTTGGCCGTAATTCCTCAC
The DNA here is from genome assembly GCA_027481765.1 of Tenualosa thibaudeaui. NCBI lineage: Eukaryota > Metazoa > Chordata > Actinopteri > Clupeiformes > Clupeidae > Tenualosa > Tenualosa thibaudeaui. The sequence goes on from JAIFZK010000001.1 coordinate 23,600,510, forward strand.
ATGAAGCACTGTAAAGTTTTGAATGTTGCACTCAGAGCTCGGAACACACCACTGCCTCAACTACAAAAGCAGTGATTCCCATGCACTGACTTGTTGCCAGGAAGAACGATGGAATTTCAAATAAGTTGGTGTGTGCAAGTTTTGCACTCTAATAAACGTACCAAACAAATACCTACTTGTGCCCTCATTTTTTTTCTGTGCTCCTAAATTTGTAAAAAATTAGGGGCACAAATGCTCCTGAAAAAAAAAACTAGCATTGAGCCCTGCTTGTCACCACGTAATAATTTTTTGCAGACTAACATTAATGTTAGAAAATTTCCTGTTTCTTCGATAGATAAAAAAAAAAAACATTTAATTACTGAAACTAGAACTAGAACTACTATTATCATTTGGGCGCATTCACATAACCTCTCTCTCGCTCTCTCTCAATGGATCTGCACACATCTGCATGCATATAAAAAATGGCTAATAATAATCTTGCCAGCATTGTTGTCAGAAGTAATACAGTATGACTGCCTATAGCTATTTAATTAGGTTAGCGTCAGAATATCAAAATCTGAAATGCCAATAGGCCTATGCACTATTCATGCAGCATCATATTCTGTAAACCTGTCTGAAAGATATTCTAATGTTATTGACATGACATGAATGGTAACAGTTACTAATTTTGCAATAACTATGAATGATGACACATGAATGGTAATAATTATTCATTTTGTAGATACATTTTATTCTTGTGATTTCATGATTATACTGTAGGCTATATAGAGTTTATATAAACATACACACACACACGCATATAGGCCTATATCCATCACGTCTTCATTCTTTACTGCGGAGTGAAGTATCAATAAGGACCGGTATCGAAGTTAGAAGAAAGAGTTGGAAGGTGGGTTCATTCTCAACATTTAACTCAATATTTTTCAACGTACATGTGCATTTTTGTCCTGTGGTCCTGTGGTGTGACTGCTCTAGTTTTAAGAAAGAAAAAAATATATTTTTAAAAACTGTTTAAAGTGGTGATATACTCATTACATTTTACATTTTGTCAGCTATCAATTGTTCAGGGCCAGTGTCCCCCAGTTATGCATAGGAATTAAATTAAAATGACCATAACTGGAGTGAGGAATGTCCTGTTGTGTGACACGCATTATTTTCATTTACATTTACGCATTTAGCAGACACTTTTATCCAAAGTGACTTACATTTGTCAGTACCACCACCTACATTATTTGTGTTACTAATCAGATTCAAGCAAATCTATTCTTATATTTATGCATTTTTAGGTTCATGAGCAAATTTACAATTTGTTGGTAAAGAATTGTTGAATGTACTTTGTGTTCCACAAACAATTTGTGGACAGTGAAAATCTTTTCATCATCTTCAACCTTAATTCAACAACAGCAAACATGACAAATATTTGTGAATCTGTTATGAATGTTTAATTATTTCCACCTTCATGTATGTGTTACATACAACAGCTACATTTAATTGTATATATAAAATTATAATTGTTTAACAGATTTTACTATTTTTCAGATATATTTCCATTTGTCTAAATGACCACATAAGGTGCAAGTGTAGAACGGACGAGAAAATCAACTCAAAACATGGATAAGTAGATTTTTAATGACAGTTTGCATAAAGGGGTCTTTAAACTTAAAATACATCTGATTTCTGCTTAAAAATATAATTGTTACAATTTTACTTGTATTATAAAGGGATGTCACACCGCAGGGTAGTTTATGTCTAGAACTGTGAATAAAGCTTGCAAAATGTGTGAAAAAGAAGGAATATTGACTTGATAATATTGATTGTGTAAAATTCAGATTCAGATAAAATTAAAAATTCTAAAACATTTGAATTTCATGAATTACCTGTGAATTAGAGCATAAAATAAAATACTGTTTCGCCTCAACTACCTCTTTTAGTCTTTGAGCCGGAGGGTTGGTCAGTACCATCTGTGGACAGTAAAGCACATGGTGTATTTCGCCCATTATAAGCCTATGAAGGGATATACATCATAGGTAGATAGGGTAAAAATTTGAACAAATAGATATCCCCTCAAAACTTTCCCAGCTGATTATTTGCAATAAGACAATACTTTTTTGTATTGTAAATAATAAGCTGAGGAAGTTTTGTGAGAATATCTATTAGTTAAATGTTTACCCTATTCACCTACTAAAAACCTTCACAGGCTTGTAATGTACATAAAATGGGTGATAAAACACAAAAAACCCTCAATGCAATGCTATCACATTTTTTCTAACTCACACACACAATGAGACTTACAGTGTTACCGACAAGCCAAATTTGGAGGTCTGGCTCAAGAACTATTTGTCTCTCTCTGTAAAAGAGGAATAAAAATTGCAAATAGTGGCAGACCTCTCATGGCAGCAAGTTCATCTGTTAACTTTACCAGAAACCTGTCACAATCCACACTCAGCATGAATGCTCTGCAGGACTGGACTTCTGCTAACAGTTACCTTCTACAGCATAGACTACTACAGCAAAGCTTCTGAGTGATATCCCCATCCAGGTGATTGAAGTGCAACATATGATTCAGATCATGAATGGATGGATCTCTCATAGAGCCATGAGATGACCTAGCTCTTCAGCCCAGTTAATTTTATATAGTTTTAAGACAAAACCCACTGAACATTACATCTATTCATGGTGAATGCTTAACTAGACAATCCAAGTAAGCAGAATAAACAAAATAATGAAACAAAACGAATCAAAGAGTGGTGTGACTCAAAGAGTACTATCCTAACAACAAATAATGGTCATGTTTTAAGAAATTTGCAAGGAATTTTGTGATTTTTTTTCTCTTTAAATTCCATCTGAACTGTATTACACAACCATTGGAAAAATCTGAAAGAAAGAGCAGACAATCATAAAATGTATAAAATACATAATAAAATCTAAATCTATTGACACGGTTTGCAGGGGAGATATTTTGTCATTTGAAAATGTTTTCATTTTATATATATATTTTTATATTTTAAATGAATAATAAAAAATTAATAAATAAATAACAAGTCAAAAGAGTGAGTAACTCCCTCCCTGATGAGCTACAGCCTGAGATTACAGTACTCAGCATTGAGTGGTATGTTCAACTGAATGCTCTAACAGAAGGACATCTTTACAACCATATTGTCTTTGCTGGAATGCAAAGGGTTTCTTCATCAATCATTACAAAAAAGAGCTGCATGACACTACATGAAGCATACAATCATCACATGAAGTAAACAGACGTGCATTTTTGTTCTAATGCAAGCCATCATTGCGACACTTCAAGAGTTAGCTTTTACTTTGACTATACATCTTCCAGTTAGCTAATCGCTGCCAATATTCACTTTCTACAGCAAAATGCAAAAGAGAAAAAAGAAAAGGACAAAATTTCAACTGGGGGGGAATTTGTCACAGCAGGTAGTCAAAAGCCCTTTTTGCATTAGAATGAGCCAAGTTGTGTGTTCAGCAAGGGCTGAGTAATTTAAACATAGGATGCTTCCCAGCCGAGTTTAGAAGAGTCAAGAGGTGTTGTCTAGTGGCACTGCATGTACGTATAACCCATGCAGCACTGGCTCAATTTGCAAAACAAAGATGGCGGGACACCCAATGGAGCTTGTGCTGGCTGCTATGCACATTTGTGCAACCATTCAAGCGCAAATTAAGTTGATGTGCATGATGGTGTACTAAATGTGGATGTTTACAAAATCTAATTCTAGTGTGATGGCTAAATGAAGCCTCGAGTAGATCTCCATTTCTTTATTATAATTGTTGCTGTTATTACAGCTCTATAAGGTCCATACTAAGCATATTAATATCTTAATACGCAACTTAGTATGAATAAACGGCAATTAGCAGTTCACATTGGAGAAATTCTTAGTTAATGGACTTCTAGGTAGTAGATTTGTAAGTGATTTGTAATGACCAACAAATGTCTACTATGTTATCAATTTGCATGTTAATAAGAAGCTAGTTAATGGCAAATATGTATGTGCTAATATAACCTGTTACAGTTTGTTTCACTTCAGTGAACATAAAAAACAAACCTTAATGCTTACACTTCCACATGTCAGTTTCTGCATTCCATCTCCCATCCACGTACCAACCACAAGTAACCATGGAAATCAACTGTGCAACAGTGGGTTGCTCTCATGATGCATCACCACCACATCCCGGGTTGAACTTTTTACACCAGACTTGCCTCGCAAATAAGACTAAGGTCCAAGGCGGGTCATTGGAGGGTTGAGTAGGACCCATCTTGGTCAGTGTAAAAGGTACAGATGCCACACTACAGTTGAATAATAATCAGGGGATATTCAGCAGTGTAAAAGGGACTAAAGTTAGACCAGCTCGCTTACTTGTTACATAACACTCATTTCACATATTTTAGCTTTAGCACTCATTTCACATATTTTAGGCACATTTGATCCATTCACACATCAGTGGCGCAGGCTGCCATTCAAGGTGCCAACCTGTCATTGGGGGCAATTTGCGGTTCAGTATCTTGCTCAAGGGCACTTTGATGGGGTCAGGCAGAGCGGGGCTCAAATCTGCAACCATCCGGTTGCCACCTGCGCCACCATCACCCCATAAATAGGCCAATCAATAGCCTGAGTGCTGAGGAATTGACAGGATTAGTCCATGAGCCACGGGCCACAAAATGGGGTTATCATAACTTGAAAGCTATCCATCTTTTGAGTATATTTTACATGCACAGCAAGTTTGATTTGGTCTATGGTTATAGCATGCAATATTTTAGCATATCCTATCTTAGCATAATTTAACAATTAATTTCACTCCAAGGCTACTGGCAGTGAATTATGCAAAGCTAGGTTAATGAAATAAAAGCCTAGCCTAGCACCAGTGATCCTGTATCCATTTTTAGTGAGCTGTACCGCCTAGCAGTATACAAAATGACCTCCGCACATTGCTGGATGTGCCATCCAAAGATGGATAGGTATGGACAGTGGTGGTGTAGTGGTTTGTGGGTTCGAATCCCAGCTGCCACCGTTGTGTCCTTGAGCAAGGCACTTAACCCTAAGTAGCTCTAGGGGAGACTGGGCCTGAACAATTGATAGTTGACAAAATGTAAGTCGCTTTGGATAAAAGCATCTGCTAAATTCATAAATGTAAATGGTTCATACTCTTGACATTACTTTTGGAACCGCAACTGTTACAGGTTTGCCCATTTGAGTTACATGTCAACACATACAGTTCACACATCACAGCTTGAATGCCTTCCGACATAATGGTTTGTGTAATCAAACAACGGTGAAGATATCCCCAGAGACCAAAACAGCTTACATGCTATGAGCCCAGTAGGGCTACATGCCCACCAAGTGTCACTGGCCCCCTGTGACAGTGTACTCGAAACCGTAGACGGAAACTTGATATATATATATATATATATATATATATGCTACACGTTCTTTGCTTGCCCCGTGACACCCATCCCCTGAAGCGTGTGCGCCTCTTTAGATAACTCATGTCCAAAGATATTTTATTATTTGTATTATATTTATTATTATTATTATTATTATTCAGCTTTGTTACTTAGTTGGACTACATAGTTTGGCAGATGACTTTTGTTTGCAAGGGTGCAACAGTTGTGGAGTTATTGTGCAAAAGCAGTGACTGAAATCTGTGACCAAAATCCGACTGTATGTCGATCCACTCTGGTGGTCCACTGGTGAGCCGTCGCTGTTTTATCATATTTTAAAACCAAAAATTCCTTAGGCTCTATGGTGAACCAGAGAACCAATGAGTCAAATGCCGGCAACTGCCACTGTCTACCAGGGTAAACTACAGCAGGTTTTCTTAACTAGTAGGTCGGGACCCTAAAGTGGGTCGCAGAGACATTATGGGTGGGTTACAGAGCTTGTAGTTAAAAAAATTACCATGTCACATATAATGTAAAGCCTTTAGAAATCACAATTTAACCTAATACATGCAGATCACCTGATCACCTGCAGATATTTACAACACAAATAGCTACAGGCAATCATGTGCAGACATTAAAATTGCACAGGATAAAAGTAGATCCCAAACTGTTTTAGTGGCTCTGTAGTCAATTACTCATTAGCTGAAACGTAAAAAAATGCCATTGCACATCAGTTAGTACCTGTCGGAGGAAGGGGGTGTTACTGAGTAGGAATCAGTGTGAATTAAAAACAGCAAATGAATAAGACATGTGGTGCTTGTTAGAGATAGAATTCATGATTTTATTTGAAATTATGAATGTGTTCTTCAAACCTTGCTTTTATGTAAGGAGACATAGAATGGAAAAAAACATTTTTGCCTTGGCTTTGATGAATTAGAAAAGGTTGCGCACAGCCAAAGAGCTATCATGAACATGAGACATGGTTGTGTCCTCCTTCATTTGAAAATCTTGAACTTAGAAATAGCCACTATTGGCGAATGAGAACAAAGCTTTTGGGTGATGTCAAATAGCACAGAGCAGTTGTAGTTCAACAGCGGTTGCCAAAGAGGGCGTAATTTAGCCTAAAGGATCATTTCAATACCCAGCCTAAAAGGTTTTAACTGGGCTTTTAAAATTGCACTTGAGCTATTTTTTGACAGATTAAAGTTGATTATATTCTAATTTAACATCAGAGAACAGGGTAAAGTACTCCGTTCATCTATTCTATGTCCCATTAAAAAGCACTTTTTTCTCTGGCAGTCCTCCGGCAGCCTGAAGCTATTTCGCCATATATGGTATTTCCCAAATAGCAAATACCATAGGCTATATAGCAAAAGACCAGCAGGCCACTAGGGGGCAGCTGGTAAACAAAAAGCCAACAGACCACCAGCGGCTTGCTATCAGGGAATTGGCACTATCGCAAAGGACATGCATTAAAAATTCAGCAATAGGACTCATGTACTACTACAAGAGACACAGTGATTAGCTTGCCGATCAGATGGTCAACGTCAAAGTCAATTTTTTTCAATTCTTCACATGTACAAGCCATACGAGGAATGGAAATTACATTTCTTACTACATTACATTTCTTAATACAGACATTAGACATTGAACATTTAAGACAATTGAGTTAGACATTAACCATTACCCAAAACATTAAAGTGCCAGACAAGACAATATGGAGTACTGTAAGGTATTAGTGTCCTATCCTAAGTGTAGCAAGTAACATACTTATAATAGTAACATTTTCCCTAACCACTACAGTAGTCTTCAAAGTGAGATTGCACACAGTGCAATGTATAATAAATAATGTATTAAAAAATTACCTATGCAGCCCTACTAAAGTGCACATACACAGACAAGTGAAATAGATAGGAACATACTTTAGTCCAAAGTGGCTAGCAGCATACAGAGTGGTAGAGGTAGCATACTGAGTGGAGGTGAGAGGTGCAAATATAGATAAATGTGAGAGAGGGAGGTGCAAATATAGATAAATAGGAAGGCAGCAGTATGGAACTGCGCAAGTGGGTAGGTGTCAGAGATGTTGCCCTGTCTGGGACACTTAAGACACAGACACACACTATGCAGTTACTATTGCAAGTTAATAGGGCAGAAAAGTGCAAAAAGGCATCTAATGCAAAGAACATAGTAGACATGGGGGGGGGGGGTCCAGGGGGGTCTGAGACCAAGTGTTCTTTGGGGAGTACTGTTCTTGGGCAGATTCCTAGTTTCCTGGTGGTGCAGGTTTTCTAGTTTCAAAGCATTACATTTACATTTATGCATTTAGCAGATGCTTTTATCCAAAGCAACTTACAAAAGAGGATAACATTCAAGCTACAACACAATGAAATAAACTAACATGCATATTTCTAACATAAAAACTGCACTATTTTAAGTGCAATAGTGTAATAAAAAGTGCAGTATAAAAGAGAAATTAAGTATAAGATGTTAAGTGCATTCTCAAAATTTAAGTCAGGAGATATTCTTGGAAGAGCTGGGTCTTCAAGAGTTTCTTGAAGGTGGAGAGGGTATCAGTTGATCTGGTAGCACTTGGAAGGTCATTCCACCAGCGTGGAACTTGAGAAGAGTCTGGATTGACCTGCGCTAGCAGCCTCTTGGTCGGAGCTGTAGGTGGCGAGGGGAGAGAGGGAATAGGTGGATAGAGGAGAGTGTTCAGCATCCTGACGTGCTGGTGAATGAAGCTGTTGGTGAGTCTGGTGGTACGGGACTGGAAGCTCCTGTACCTCCTTCCCAGAGGCTTGCATCATTGACAATTGTGAGCACTTTGCGACCATTGTGCCCTTGTGCCCTAAGTTTCTCTAAGGGAGACTGGCCCTGACAGTTGACAAATATGTAAGTCGCTTTGGATAAAAGCATCCGCTAAATGCATAAATGTAAAATTTAATATAAATGTATGTGTTGGGTGTGGCCTCTCTGGAAGTTGACAACAATACTCCTTGGTCTTGCTGACATTGAGCAGGAGATGGCAGGTCTACCTCTTTCCTGTAGTGTGTTTCGTCGCACTTAGTGATGAGACCCACCAGAGATGTCGTCCTCGAACTTCACAAGGTGGTTGGTTCTGTAGGTTGTTGTGCAGTCATGTATCAGCAGGGTGAAGAGCAGAGCACTGAGCACAGCCTTGGGGAGCCCCTGCGCTCAGAGTGATGGTGTCCGTGGTTTTGCTGCGGACATGTACTGCTTGTGGTCTCTGGCTGAGGACGTCTAGCAGCCAGTTGAAGAAGGAGGTGCTGAGACCCAGCTTGTCCAGTTTGCAGATGAGTTGTTGTGGTATTATGTGTTGAATGCTGAACTAAAGTCTATGAATGGCATTCTCACATATGAGTCTTTTTTGCCCAGGTGGGTGAGTGCTGGGTGGAGGGCAGAGCAGATTGCATCCTCTGTGGAACGTTTGGCTCTGGAAGGGGTCCAGGGTGCAGGGAGGGTGGATTTAATGTGTGACTAGCCGTTCAAAGCAATTCATGATGATGGGCGTCAGTGCCACAGGACGGTAGACGGTAGTAGACAGTATTCTGAAGCAGAATGGTGATGATTTCTTTGGTGGTGGCTTTGGAGCATGATGGGACAATGGCTTGCTCCAGAGAGGTGTTAAAGATGTCTGTAAAGACATCCTATAGCTCCTCTGCGCAGTCCTTCAGCACAAAAGCATGCCCAGCCTGTCAAACTGGGTACTGCTGGAGGTGCCTGATTATGCAGGGGTTTAAGTTGTAAATGGCTGGTAAATGGCCACCAAAACCAGCTAGAATTGCCATCATAAGCTGGTCAAACATGCTACAATAGGATAAGGGGAAGTGTATGTGTGTGTGTGTGTGTGTGTGTGTGTGTGTGTGTGTGTGTAAAGCTGAAATAAAGTAAAGCTGTTGGAATGGAAGGGTGGTGTGGTCGGAGGACATGATCATGTGTCACTTCTGCATTGAAGAAAGAATGTATGAGACAAAAGTGAACTTGAATAAATAATAAAAATATATGCTTATCTTGCTTATTTTCTGTTTGGAATTTGAATCAGTTGTTTTTAGATAAAATTTAGATTTCTTCATTTTCTGGCACCCTGTTAAACTGTACATGTTAGCCTTTATTACAAAATAAAAACAATTATACAAAAGACAGCTTTAACCATCTAACCTAGACCAGGGGCAACATAATACTTGAATATCAGAAAACACAATCTGACTACAGCCCTTTCAGTCAATCAGTACTCCATTGCCCCCATATCATTGATGTTTAAAAAGTGAGAGGTTCAGGGGTTTCTCACTTTTGTCTTCAAAAGTTCCAGGTGAAGAGACCTCATACATTAAAAAAAAAACTATCCTCCTTAATTTAACTCAACAGTACTCAATTCCGACAGCAAATGGAATTGTAAATGGAGTGGCCAACACAGTTTCTGTATCTGAACATAACAACATTTTGTGGGAGTGTAGCCTGACCATGCATTGAGGAAGAGTCCATCAAGCCAATCTCATGTGGGAGATGCTCCAAAAGCATGGGTGAAATCTCATCAGATTACCTGGAAATTTTGACAGAATGCCTAAGGTCGTTCTAGTCATCCTAGCACCACCTAGTGCTTCCTCTCAATTTAATTCAGTTCTGGAGCCAGTCGTAGGCCTCGGTTTGTAAATTGTAAATGGAGTGGCCAACATAGTTTCTGTATCTGAACATTACAAAATTTTGTGGGAGTGTAGCCTGATCATGCAGTGAGGGATAACAAATTCAAATGATGCATTCCAGTGAGTAACATGCAGTACATCACAACCAAACAGTAGCGACTTGTTGAAGCAGAAAGCTTTTGCCCACCGTGGAGCAAATACATACCAGTTGCTAGGTTTCAGACACTCTGCACAAAGTGAAACTAAGTGAAAGTGACTGATGCATCAAGCTAAGATCTGTCAGGCTGTAATAGCTTCAATAGGTGATTTTTTTAAATGAATGCAAAGTTTAAAAGCATCATTTCAAATAACATCTCTAAAAAGGACTCCATGTCTTATTGATTTGCTATGTTCCCTGTTCACACAAATTTCCAAGCCAACTTTTATTTAACAGTCTATAGGCCTGTGTTTGTGTGTGTGTGTGTGTGTGTGTGTGTGTGTGTGTGAAAACTCAAAAACGTTCTGGAAAAGACAGAAGACGGTTAACGGTTGTGGTCGGCTGAACATTTGTCAGACATTTGTAACAAAAAATGCACGTCTGCATTATCCTTGCCCTTTATTTCAGCACTCACATTTAATGTGACCAGTGGAGACTTCCTTGGCACCGTTTTACTGATAGCCAGGTTATTAGTTATCAATTATCAATTACAAGTAACATTACCCAGTTCGATGGCTGCATACATTCGTGTTTGGCTAGTGTGACCTAGCTAGCATTATGTAATGGAGAGGCTCATTCAGCATAAGTACTTGAATAGCATTAACTTTAATTTGCAAACACACTATACTTCACCATAATACCATTTTAATGAACGGACACACAGATTAGGAGTTAATTAGTTAAACATTAATTTTGATATTAGCGATATTAGTGACAAGATCCCAATATTGTTGTAGAGAAAAGGTGAGTACCTTTTTATATATTGCATGGTTGGTTTTCCGAAAGGCAATGCTAGGTGGAGCAGAGAAAGTTACAGTTTTTCACCACATGAGGTCAGTCAAGCAAAACATGATTTCAAAATGGATTTATGACTTCGAAAATAGGGCATCTTTAATCGCTGAATTGATTTTTAGAACCTAGCAACCTGCAATTAACTTCCTCTTAATGGTACAGGCGAAAAAGTACAAGACATACCCTTGATCCACCTACGTTCACATGCATTGTGCAACACATTATGTAGGAGGGTGGGACATTACAACTCACATTACATCTCATCTAGAGTATATGCTTTCAGAAAAAAAAAATTGTATTTGTACTGTCACAGACCAATATATACCAGCGACAGACTTTGTTTACATAGGAGTGTAGAACATATCGCAATGAATGTCACAACTGATCTCACTTAAAAGTTATAGCTTTATAAATACATGTTTTTTGGTTGAACTGGATTTCCTTTTAGGTTACAGACCAAAATCTATCAGCCATACATAAAGTTAGTTATCCAGACAAGGTGGTGCCAGGTTTGTACCGAATAGTGTTCCACATGGAAAATACCATCATTGGCTGGGCAACTTCAGGTGCTGAGGAGGGTGCAATTAAGTGATGGTAGCTGGTTTGATGAACTTATGCCCATGGTCATACCACCTCAATGTTTGATTTGCTGGCATTGTATGTGTGAAACCGTGTCCTTCTCTAACCTGGCCCCATCTTATAATTGTTGGATCACATTAGAGAAAGGTGATGTCAAAATTCATGCTGCATCAAAGACTTTCAGAGTTATTAACTGTGCAAAGTTTTCTGTAAATCTCAAAGCTGCCAAATCCTACTAGTCACCGTGTAAAAAAAAACGCACGCGACATACAAAAAGCAACATACATGGCTTTAAGAAAATCAGTGGTAATTTGCCCCCCACCCAACTGTTATGGTGACACCCTGTGGCTACTGGTCTGGATGCAAAAAAAAATGTCATCACGCGTCGAACTATGTCACTCTTTCATACAAGTTAAATCTATGCAACTGTAGTGAACTGCAGTGATTCAGGTAAAATTAGGCTACTGTAACGCAAACATTTGTTGCACACTGGACTTGCAATACGGTACGGTGCTGCTGCACGTGTAGCAAATGTACCAACCTAAAACCGGATGAATCATAATAAGAACCAGAGTAACAGATTTAATTTACGTACCTGTTAAATCGCTTCGGTGTCGATTCTTCAAATGCTGGACAACTTCACGCTAGCCAGCAAGCCAGCTAGCTAAATTATTGCTTGTTTGCTAGCGAGCAAGCAACTCAACGATTTAGATGCATACATTCAGATGCAAATAATGAAAAAGGGAGATCACGTGCCTCGTCGGAATGCGTTTAGGGCAATCCGATAATTTTGTCAAAGAAAGAGGTGACTGACAAAAGATTTTTCTTAATTTCTGAGACGTTGTGCGAGTTGGAAATGTACAACCCTGCAATTACAACTAACGTTACCCAGTTTGATGGGTGCATTAAGATTTTCCCTAACGTTACCTAAAACGTGCCACAAATCGTCCGTTTTGATTCCATTAGTGAACTTCTTTAAAACATTTGATAATGAACTCTTCGCCAGTTTCACTAGTTTGTATTGTATCAACTGTTAAAACAAGCAGTTTATAAAAGTATTAGTTCTCCCGTTGGTGTCTGCCCACCGCCATTTTCAACCTTAACACAAATAAACAGGGCAATGTCGTACAAGCACGTACCATGACGTCAATGAAGCGCGCTCACGCGTTTTCATTTGCGCATGTCAATGAGCATTTCCAGCAAGACAGATTCTGCTTATTTTCGCCGTTTTTTTTTTCAGTTTATGCTTTTATGCAGTCTACGAGTCTTCATGTTTTCACTCAACATATTAATAATAGGGAACTCGACTCAATTTTCCAGGCAATGTTTGGTTTAATTGTCTACTTGCCAGCAGAGTGAACCTAGCAATGTTCAAAACACAAAGTTGTGTTACAATTTAGAAACTGCCGGATGCTAATTCGCTTTCAATTCCATTGAATTTCAATTCAATTGTATTTCTATAGCACCTTTTACAATAGTATTGTCTTATGGCGCTTTACAGCAATGAGCACCCAGGAGCAGCAGGGGCAAAGAAAAACTCCTTTATGTTAGTCTAGGAAGAAACCTGGGGCAAATGCACGACTAGGGGCTAACCCAGCTGCCAGCAAGCATGGACATATGTTCATATTTTTAATTCCTAGTGAGTGTTTAGGCTGTGGCATTCAGCTGTAAGATTTTAATATAGGTGTTACTACACCCAGAGAACAGCGCATTACAATAACAAATGCATGTATTAATGTTTCAGCATCCTCAGATGATAGGAACTTTCTAACCTTAGTGATATTTTGTATGTGATAAAAGGATGTTTTTTGAAATGTGTCCTACATGATTATTTAGAGAGAGGTCCTGGTTAATCAGATAGCAAACATTTTGGCTGTGGTTTGGCATACATCTGCCATTTTTTGGGTTTATTTTGGCACAACTTTAAGGCATTGGCCAAACTTTGGCATGGTTATGGTTTACCAAAAAATACTAAAAGGCACCAGTGATACAGCTGAGTTATGTCTGGTTTGCCAAAATCCTGGCATTTGGCTTCATTGTGTTGTGCTTATGGCTTACCACAATACATCAAAAGGCGCCAGTGGCAAGTCATCATATGGCTGAGTTGGCATATGTCAAGTCAACCCGAAGATAGGGTAAAGAGCGGGACAGCATCGTGACGTACTCGGGTTGCATTTTGGCATCTTTATGGCAAGCCAAAAGACTGATCAATACCCTTACATTTAAACTCCAAACTTAAAGTTTAGGCAGTAGGCGCAGTGTTTTAACTGTATGTAACACTTTAACAGGTACTACATAATTATTCAACCAAGTGGGTTATTGTAGCTGTTATATAACAAATTCAGTAATTCAGTTTGTTTTTCTTTGTCTGTGTGTTGTCACTTTCAGATGCTGTAAGTAGAAACCCCACATGTGTCGCTACCACGGACGCAGACATCACAGCTAAGGATAGGGAAGGAGAGAGGAAGGAATGGATGCCTTCTGCACATGGTAGTGAGTTTTTTGAAAAAAGGAATACATTTGAAAAAATCAATACGAATGAATAAAAAATGAATTACAGTGAAACTGAACCTTGTTTTTTTTCTCTACAAATAGACACATACCACAATGTTATCCTCTTTTGTAAGTCGCTTTGGATAAAAGCGTCTGCTAAATGCCTAAATGTAAATGTAAATGTACCATATATATTTAACTATAAAACCTTATTAGCCTAGGACATAGTTAATTTTACATAACAATATAACCTTATGAGCATAGAGTGCTATAATAAATAAACAAATAAATAAATCAGCAAGCAAGCCAGTCAGCCATCTTTTGGCACAGTTATGGTTCCATTCAGGGTAACATTTGGCTAGAATGTGGAATTTGGGAGTTTTTTGTGGGCCATAAATATTTTGCTATCTGGGCACTACACACAAAACAGAGCAAGGTTTTCATGCGAATATTCGCTTAAACTTTAGTTTCGATTTTCGTTGCAGTTTCGACATGTAATGCGCAGAAACAGTTCACATTTAAACTCCAAACTTAAAGTTTAGGCAGACACTAGGACATAGTTCATTTAACATAACAATATAATGTTATGAGCATAGATTGCTAGGATGGATGAATGAATGAATAAAAAAATAAGCAAGCAAGCAATCATTTGGCATAGTTATGGTTCCATTCTGGGCAACATTTGGCTACTCTTTGGCTGGAATTTGGGAGTTTTGGAGGGCAGTTATGGCTATGTTTTGGAGTTCCATGGTGGGTTTTGGGCAGGTTTAGGGTAGATTTTGGCCTCCTTTGTTATTATTTTGGCATTCCTATTTTGGGCCAAAATAGGGCCATGTGCCGTGCCAAAACTTTGCCAAATTGGCAAGCCAGTTTTGGGCCAAATGTGGGCCATAAATATTTTGCTATCTGGGATGATTACCCCAAGGTCTTTAACTTTTGTGTTGCATGACAGTAAAAGGCTGCTGAGTAAGTTTTGGTGATGAGTTACAATGTTATTCAGCTGTTTAGGGCCTATCATCATAACTTCAGTTTAATCAGAGTTTAAACGTAAGAAAGTATTAGTCATCCAGATTTTAATGTCTCAGAGGCAGGCATCAAGTCAAGTGGCATGCAGTCATTAGGCTTCATGAAAAGGTATAGCTTAGTACAGCATAGTCAGCATAGGAGTGGAAAGCAATGCCATGTTTCCTTATAACAGGTGACATGTACAGGGACAATAACAGGGGCCCCTAGCACTGAGGCTTGGGGTACACCAAACTTTACTTTGGTGTGTTATGATGACTCATTATGAGCGTGTACAAACTGGTAGCGACCAGAGAGGTATGATTTGAGCCAGGCTAATGCAGAATCTTTGATGCCTATCATGTGTTGTACGATGTACTATGATTAGCACTGAAGCCTGATTGTAAGGTTTCCTGGATATTATTTTTGTTTGAGAAGCTACAGATTTGCTAGTAGAGGGATAGCAGTCTTAAGCATGTGTTGGCCAATTCGCAGAACTAGCAAAATTGCTAATAGTAACAACATTTCACTAACTGCTTGGTCAATAGCCAATGTCGCAACGGTTGTAGGGATTACTGAGGATGTTGAAAACATTTCTAACACGAAAAGAGATCAAAACAGCTTTTATAGTCAAAAGTGTATACAAATAAGTACCTGGGCATTTAACAGGGACTGTAATATTTTTATGTTTGTGGAAACATGGCTTAACGACAGTGTACCGGACTCCGCTATCCAGCTACCAGGACTGCTAGCCTTCCGAGCCAACAGGAATACTACACTGTCAGGTAAAACCAAGGGAGGTGGGCTATGCATCTACGTTAACAACGAATGGTGCAGGAATGCGGTGCTCGTTTCCAACTTCTTTTTCGACGCTAGTGGAGTTCATGACTGTCAGATGCCGACCTTTCTACATTACACGAGAATTTACGTCCGTGTTCATTACTGTTGTTTACATTCCACCAAGCACTAGCAACAATGCGCTAACAGACCTCCATGAAGCCATCAGTAAACTACAAAATGATCACCCAGATGGACTTTATTGTTGCCGGCAACTTCAACCATGCCAATCTAAAGAAGGTCCTACCAAAATTCCATCAGAATGTGAAAGAGGGAATAACATACTGGACTGTGTTTACACCAACATCAAGGGTGCTTACCGAGCTGAGTCCCTCCCCCACCTAGGACACTCAGACCACACCACAGTTATGCTAATTCCTGCATATCCCTGGTCAAACGCATCAGACCAAGTCGGAGGGAAACAAAGACCTGGCCTAAGGAAGCAATGGTAGCCCTCCAGAACTGTTTTGAGCGCACTGACTGGGACATTTGTAAGCAGGCAGCCACCTACAACGGCACCACTGATTTGGACGAATACACCTCAACCGTGACCAGCTGCATCAGCAAGTGCACAGAGGATGTGTCGGTCTCCAAAATCATCAACACACGCCCCAACCAGAAACCATGGATGACTGCAGAGGTGAGGGCGCTTTTGAAAGCCAGGGACGCTGCCTACAGGGCTGGGGAGGAGGAAGCCCTGAGGAAAGCAAGAGCTGAGCTGTCCCGGGCCATTAAAACAGCAAAGCGCTCTCATGCTCAGAGAATCCACAACCACTTTGCAGACACTAACGACACACAACGCCTATGGCAGGGCATTCAAGCTATTACCAACTACAGGCCTGAGGCGCTAAACCAGTTCTATTCAAGGTTTGAGGAACAGAACGACTCAGAGGTGAGAAAGGACACCCCTCCTCCTAACGACCTGGTGCTGTGCCTGTCCACTTCTGAAGTGAGGAAGACCCTACTCAGAGTCAACCCACGGAAACATCCTCACAGACATCTCCCTGGCCACCACTGTCGTTCCCACCTGTTTCAAGACCACCACCATCATACCCGTTCCGAAGAAACCCACAGTGACCTGCCTCAATGACTACCGCCCAGTTGCACTGACATCCACCATCATGAAGTGCTTCGAAAGGCTGGTATTGAGACACATCAAGTCACAACTACCAGCCACATTGGACCCAATGCAGTTTGCATACCGCCCAAATCGCTCCACAGACGATGCCATCAACACTGCCATCCACCTGGCTCTCTCTCATCTGGACCAAAAGGACGCATATGTCAGGATGCTGTTCATTGACTTCAGCTCAGCATTCAACACCATCATCCCTCACCAGCTGATAACGAAATTAGGTGAACTTGGCCTGAACACAACCCTCTGCAACTGGATCCTGGACTTCCTAGTGGGCAGACCACAAGCAGTCAGGATCGGGAGCAAGACTTCCAGTACTACCATACTGAACACTGGAGCACCTCAAGGCTGCATGCTCAGTCCACTGCTGTTCACACTCCTCACCCATGACTGTGCGGCAACGCACAGCTCAAACCACATCATCAAGTTTGCTGATGACACTACCGTGGTGGGTCTGATCAGCAGAGGCAGCGAGGCCCCGTACAGAGAAGAGGTGGCTCAGCTCAGCAACTGGTGCACCAACAACAACCTGTCCCTCAACGTGGACAAAACAAAAGAACTGGTCATCGACTTCAGGCAGACTTTGCATAAACACATCCCACTGTGCATCAACAACCTTCCAGTACAGATTGTCCAGAGCACAAAGTTTCTGGGCACACACATAACTGACGACATCTCATGGACTCTAAACACCACACACATCACAAAGAAAGCCCAGCAGCGTCTGTACTTTCTGAGAAGATGCTGCGTAAAGCCAATCTCCCAACCTCCATCCTCACAACTTTCTACAGAGGGACGATTGAGAGCATCCTCAGCGGCGCCATCACAGCATGGTTCGGCAACTGCACCGCGGTAGACCGTAAGGCCCTGCAGCGGATTGTGAGGACAGCCGAAAAGATCACTGGTGTCTCTTACAAAAAAATGTAAGTAAGTTTGTAAGTAAGCCTATGTTGTCTAATTAGGAGGCTTAAAACTCAATATTCAGCTTAGTCGAGTTAGCTATTTTACAATTATGGTCCATGAGTGTGAGTTTAGTAATAATAACCAGTGGCCAGTGAAACTACGGTGGTAAATGCACTGTCCATAGCAAAATAGTTTTATATAGTATTTAAATAGTGAAGTTCTCTGTTAAAGCATGGGTTTAGTCACACTGGTTTATTGTTGCTAAAACAAACATCTTGACAATATGGACACTCCTTACGCATCCAAGGTTGTTTGCACCACAGTGGATGAGTTGGACATTTGAACATATCACTAGACAAGGAGAAAGGCATCTCACTTCAGTCGATCCCAGCCTAACCGTTTCATCTGGGCAGTCAGGTCAGTTGCAGATTCACAGCAACAAAAAAAAATTAAAAATGTGCGGGTCTATTGTTGATGGTGAGTGCCATTTGTCTGCTGTTTTAGGACACTTGCCAACAGTTCCATGAAATTCATCTTGTCATGCTATACTGCTACTTGTGATTGATGAAGCCAGACTAAACCATTTGTGTTGGAACAAGCTTACCAGTTATACAATAGTCCTACAGCTCAAAGTCCATAGGAGCATACCTCAACTTAAGTTGACATTCTATAATAAATTGTTATGCTGATACATTTATTATAATAAGCAAACAAATGGCATATAGTCTGGCCTAGGTATCACAGGAAAGTGTGGTGGAGATGACACTGGACAACAAGCAAGTGGCACATCCCAGCAACAACAGTCAGTACAATTACCTGGCGACTTTGTGCCACTTCGGCCAGTTCCTACCCAGGACCAACTTCCCACCACTGCTTCTGATGAAAGTTGTGGTGAAAGTCACTGATGCTGGATATGAAAAAAAAAAACAAATAGCATTAGCTAACAAGCACATAATATAGCAAATATATATATAGCTTCTCATTTGAGACATAGATTACCTAGTTATTACTGCACTGCTATAGGATGCTATAGTTTGCAAATGCTGTCTGGGGAAGATTTATGTAGCATAACAAAATGCAACTTTTGTCAGAGACACTGAAACAGGTAACTAAGTGTGTAAATCTCAGAGAGGGCAAATCTTAAGCGAGTGAAGGATGATGGATTCATTTAGGGGTCTCCAACAGGTAGCTTGGGAGCAACCAGTAGCTCCTCACATGTAAGGCCTCCACCACTGAGTGTTGTTTTTGTAAAGACAATTCATCCAAGACAGTTACCCTTCATTAATAATTAAAATGAACTACAAACCTACCAGTAAAACATAATGACAGCCCAAGAGAAATTAGCATTTGCTGTCAACAAGAAGTTAAGGGTTACAAAATATGTGTAGTTACTTTCACATCAGCAATCTACCTTTGCAGTGTGTGACGATGTGACGATGTGCACCGTCGCATCACACTATTAATTTAAGTGTGCCTATAGAAACAGTTGGTTTTGTTTCTTTTTTGTCTCTGTAATGGTGTTTTTTTTATTTAATAACAGTAACTGTGATCAGTGCACATGAGTTCTGTTAAGGTAGTTTCTTTATTTTTTCTTTTGGATATGATTTGTATTGTGTGGCGTGTGGCGCGCAAAAGTGTGCGCCTGATGATGACCATCATCTTCACCTACGCCTCGGAGAGGTTTGGGCATGTGGACAGAGGAAAATCAAAACCCACTCCCTACATAATGAGCCACAGGGCCACCAGGATACACCGTCTGCGCCAGGAGCTTTGAGCCACAGGGCCACCAGGATACACCGTCTGCGCCAGGAGCTGAGAGAGGCAGCCCTTAGCAGAACTGAAGAACATCCTGCGCAAGAAGCTGATGACTCTTCGCAGAGCAGAGTGGCAACAGAGACAGAGAAGAGAGAGCGCAAGGAAACGAGCAGCATTCATCGTCGATCCCTTTCGCTTTACAAGACAACTGCTTGGGGACAAGCGCAGTGGCCGGCTTGTGTGCCCCATAGAGCAAGTGAATCGTTTCCTACAGGACACCGTGAGCGATCCCCTGAGAGATCAGGAACTGGAGCCCAATAAAGGTCTCATCAGCCCAGGCCCCCCAACAACAGAGTTCAACCTGAAGGAGACAAGCCTGAAGGAGGTTGAGGAGGTTGTGAAGGTGGCCCGCTCAGCATCGGCACCAGGCTCCAGTGGCATTCCTTATCTGGTCTACAAGCGCTGTCCGGAGCTTCTACGGCACCTGTGGAGGGTCCTGAAGGTGATTTGGAGAAGGGGTAAAGTTGCCAATCAGTGCAGGTGCGCAGAGGGAGTTTGGATCCCCAAAGAGGAGAACTCAAGAGACATCAGGAAGTTTTGATTCATCTCACTTCTGAGTGTGGAAGGAAAGTTGTTTTTTTAGCATCGTGTCACGAAGACTGTCTGAGTTTCTCCTCAAGAACAGCTACATTGACCCATCAGTACAGAAGGGGGGGGATCTCTGGTGCACCTGGCTGCTTGGAACACACTGGAGTCATCACACAGCTAGAGGGCCATGAGAACAGAGGCAACCTAGCTGTCTTGTGGTTGGACCTGGCTAACGCCTACGGGTCCATACCACACAAACTGGTCGAGCTCGCTATTCACCTCCACCATGTTCCCAGTAAGATCAAGGACCTCATCCTGGATTACTACAATAACTTCAAGATGAGAGTCACTTCTGGGTCAGAAACATCAGACTGGCACCGCATTGGGAAAGGAATAATAACAGACTGCACCATCTCTGTTGTCCTCTTTGCCTTAGCCATGAGCATGGTGGTCAAGTCAGCCGAGGGTGGGCCCCTGACCAAGTCAGGCGTACAACAGCCCCCCATCAGAGCCTACATGGATGACCTGAACGTAACTACAACTTTGGTCCCAGGGTGCAGGTGGATCCTACAAGGGCTCGAAAGACTCATCACCTGAGCAAGAATGAGTTTCAAGCCCTCAAAATCAAGATCCATGGTGCTGAAGAAGGGAAAGGTGACTGACAAGTTCCGTTTTTCCATCTCAGGAACTTTCATTCCAACCATCACAGAGCAACCCGTCAAGAGCTTGGGGAAGCTCTTCAACTCCAGCCTGAAGGACTCGGCAGCCATCTGGAAGGCCAGCTCAGAACTTGGAACCTGGCTCACCAAGGAACCTGGCCTGCCTGGTAGGTTTAAAGCCTGGATCTACCAGCATTCTATCCTGCCCCGCATCCTGTGGCTCCTGCTGATTTATGCAGTCCCCATAACAGTTGAGTCCCTAGAGAGGAAGATCAGTGGCTTTCTTTGAAAGTGGCTGGGCTTTCCTCGCAGCCTCACCAGCGCTGCCCTGTATGGTCACCTGGGCGAGGGTGTATGATGTTGCGAGACCTGAAACAGCCGTTGACCCCAGGATACATCACTGATGATGCGTCTCAGTGCATTCATGAGGTGTTTATTGAATAGTGGGCTATGTATATAGGCAACAGGTCTTGTAGCAATTTTGGACTACTCTTTGTTACAAAAAGACCATTTAACCACTGCTGAGCAACGTAGCAGGTAGCAAGCTAAAACCATGGCTAAAAGCATGGCAGCTAACCTTATCGTAGTTGGTGACATTTAATAACCCAGACAAGAGTGTAGTCTGCTGAGCGGCCTCATACGAAACCTAACATATCCCTCAAAGTCTGTCAAAAAATAGTTCTGTCTCAATGTGGAAAATGTTAAACATATGTGAAATTCATTGTACATCTCAAAGGGGACCAGACCCATGGACCAAGCGGGATGTAGATGGGCTGTCTGATGGGCTGTCACTGTCTGATTCTGTCTGATAAAAATCTATTACAGTAACAACAGACGTTTGGTAACCCTTGATTTCTTCTCAAGGGTGCGTCTAGATTTCTAGGCTATATTAGTTTTGTAGTACATACTAATGGTCAGTGGAGGAGTTACCAAGGGTTAACTACTTTGAACGAATTGTCTTTATTATCAGAAATTCACGGGGGGAGCAACAAGCTATGTGCTGAGTTTTAAGCAACACTGTAGTGGAGGCTTTATTTCACTTATCTTCTGGTTTGATAGATCCACTTTAAACCAGGGGTCTCCAACCTGTTTTCCACTGAGAGCTACTTTGACTAAATAAACATGGCTAAGCCACTCTGCTATTCT
The DNA here is from genome assembly GCA_027481765.1 of Tenualosa thibaudeaui. Classification (NCBI taxonomy): domain Eukaryota; kingdom Metazoa; phylum Chordata; class Actinopteri; order Clupeiformes; family Clupeidae; genus Tenualosa; species Tenualosa thibaudeaui. Next base: position 23,622,648 of record JAIFZK010000001.1, read on the forward strand.
ACATTAGTATTATTGCTAAACCTATAAATGTTACATTCTTTACAATCTTACACACTTACAGCACAGAGGACTCTTCTAAAGTCTCATCCAAATTTGTGGGAAGAAATATATTTCCTGATTTTTATTAGCCCCTTTATTTTTCCATAGCTACATCCAAAGCTGGTATATATTATATTAACATCAGATAACAATACATCTGTCAGAGATTATAGACAGGGCAACTTGTGTTTAAATTTGATTTCATAGAATTTTTTTGATGTTTATCTTTCGTATATGTTATTAGATTTTACATTTCCTTGGACCCTTTGGAGAGCTACTCTTAAGCAGTTCCCCTGAATTAAACCATCATCCCTCACTTGAGAGATGGGAGAGATGGTGGTGCAGGTGGTAGAGGTGCCGTTCGGCAACCGGAGGGTTGCAGGTTCTGCTTGACCACATCGAAGTGTCCTTGAGCAAGATGCTGAACCCCAAATTGCTCCCGGTGGCAGGTTGGCACCTTGCATGGCAGCCTCCGCCACTGGTGTATGAGTGCATGTGTGTGAATGGGTGAATGTGAGGCATACAATGTAAAGCGCTTTGAGTACTCGTAGGAGTAGAAAAGCGCTATATAAATGCAGTCCATTTACTTGCTTAAGATTTGCTCTCTGAGATTCACATGCGTAATTACTATAGCATCCTATAGCAGTATAGTAATAAGTATATCTCATAATAAGTATGTCTCAAATGAGAAACATTAAGTTGCATTATTAATGTTTTTGATCAGGCAATTTGTTTGATTAGAAGTTTTGGAGGACTGTAAACATGCTATATTATGTGGTTGTCAGTTAATGCTGTTTTTTGGTTAGTTTGTTTCTCATCAATACTAGTGACTTTCACCACAACTTTCACCAGAGGTGGCGCTGGGGAGGTGGTCCTGGAAGGGAAGTGGCCGAGTTTGCAGTACTCTACTATTGTTGCAAGAATATGCCACTTGCTTAATGTCCATTGTTTTTTGGCATGAACCTGCAACTGACCCGACTGCCCAGATCAGTCAGACTGGGATGGACTTAAATGGGATGCCTTTCTCTTTGTCTTCAACTGATATGTTTGAATGTCCAACTCATCCACTGTGGCACAAACGACCTTGGATGGGCAAGGATAATGTTAAAGATTGACTTGTGGACCATGTGATCATAACCTGTCATTACTTGAAAATGTCTTCATGAAATGTAGAAGTGTGTATCAACAGAATAGGACTAGTTATTTTAGCTAAATTAGAAAGGAAAAAAATTGGTGACATGTCAGTCATACTGGCCGTTTAGAAATACTCCAGTGAATTGTAAAATACAAGTTAAAGCTACTAGCTAGTTGTATTTTAACTTCCTATATATAGTTTACAATTTTAACACCCCTCCAAATGTTCTGATGGTGTCACATCTACTGATCAACAAGTAATTGTCAGACTTGAAAAGCTCCCTTAAATGTCTGCTTCATAGTCATTGGCTGTAACAAGCTGCTATTCCTAACTCAGGCATGGGCTAAGGCTAACATTTTACTACCACTCGAGCAAAACGTAATGGCTGCCACTGGTAGCGCATAGTTCTGTTGTCAAAAAGCACAAAAAAGCATAGGCCTTTAGACCAAAAAAAAAAAAAAGAGCATACATAGTGCAAGTGACTGTATTGAAAATTTTAACATCCTACATTATTACCAGACTTGAATTATCATTTTAATTCCAAACAAGTATTTATTCCCTGATGGAAAATGAGTTTGTGTAGTGAAATATTGAACAAATGGCGACCACAAAATCCTTCTGTCTTTCTAGAATATGATGAAGCCTTTACATAGAGGGTAGGGTCTCCGGTGTTAATGTGAGGACTTTAGGGACGTACAACATACTATACCCATGTCCACGTGATGTACCAAAATCATACAATGGCATAACATTTCTTATTTTAGAATATAATGAACAATGTATAAACACCCCATACAACATCCCAAGTAAAAAAATGAAATGTATTTAATGTAAACATATTCCACAAATCACTTAAGTCCCCATAATATACCCCCTTCAACATACCCAACATGCTCTGTAGACTGGAAGAAAGGAAATTCACAATGATATAAACAATAACACTTCCCAATTTAAAATGAACATGGTCTGCTCAGTTCAGTTTTCTTATAACACTGTTGATGTCCCCTGCTCGTGGTCCAGCGGCCCCAATCTCTTTCAAAAGCCCAGCCTGGTCCCTAGCTGCATGGCGAGCCACTGACAACCGGAAAGGCAAGAGGAAATTGCTGGCTGCCTTAAAGTTCTTTCCAACTGAATAAATTTCATGGATGAGGTCCTCCAAACAAATGATACCATGTTTACCTGATAAAATAAAATGACAATGTGCTATGAGTATGCATATTTCATATCCTGATAAGCATCTGTAAGAATGGGTGATTAATCTTACCCATATGTTCTTCAATGACTGTGTTGTCAGTGAGAGCAACCTTCCTTTTATTGATTGTTGCTTGTCCTCTCTTTAGGATTAGTTCACGCACTGATTTCAAATTTGGAAACCTTGGAAGAATGCAAATATGGCGTTTATGCAAAATAGAAATAAAACTGATAAACAACAAATACATAGAATAGAGATAGCTCTATGCGTCATTATTTGAACAAGCCCCCTAGGAGGAAATTGATAATTCACACAGCATTGAGTTTGCATTGCAAGAAAGAGTAGTTATCAGGTTTTTTGTTTTTTTTTACACAAAACATGCCTCAAAGTTGTTTTGTGACGTTAAGTTAAAGTTTATCTGTAGCCGAACTAAAATAGGGGCTGCCAGGAGGTACATCCAAACACAAAGTTATGATGGGTCCTCTTGCATGCAGCAAGCACTTTCTGGTAATGCAAATATTTTAAGTAAATATCAGGTAGGCTATTACATTTCTTAAATTAACCTAAATAAAGTATTTTCATGGCAGTGTAGAACTGCTGAAGATAGCTAATTAGCTTGTTAGTTTGCTTCCAAGTGCCTTCCATAAATACAGGTATGCAAACTGGTCATGGGTGAAAAAAGTGAGAAGAGTGCGTGAGCGGGGAAATGTGTGGTACACACCGACCTGCTTACATCACAGATATCATTTTTTTGGTAAGTGTAACTAGCTTGACTTATTATTTGCAGAGGCAGAGGGAGGAGGAGCAGAGGCACATACCTTGACTATAAAAAAATCACTAGAACAGAACAATCAGAGCACTTTGATAGTGATAGATATGAAAGTATCTAGTACCCCCCCCCCCATCGGATCTGCATGAATTGAGTGGATGGCCCATTTTGATTCCAAAACAGCAAATTTCGCCAAAAGGTGAGGAGTTTGCATGCTTGTTAACATCAGGCTCATTTTACATGGGCAAGGCAGCTGCAACCGTCCGTAGACAGATATGTATCCTGGGTTATACGCAGTGTATGCTGATTAGACGCAGCGTCCAGCATCAACCTGAGATTAACAACTGTTGTGATTGTCACCAAAATGCCTCCATGTGTCACTCAAAACTTGTCAGAACAAGACGCTTGCAGCCAGATCTTGTGTGAAACAGATGGTTTCACACAACTGCAAGAGCTGACTAACTGGCTAACTTAAAATGAATCTAACCTAAGTTTTGCACAATAAAATGGCCTTATCGCTCCCAGGCATGGCTTGCTTTAAGCCAGACAGCCATCTAAAATATGCAAGACTTGGGCTACAACTCTGTTCCTCTTGCATTTCAACAATCATTTATAAAAACATCATATGATTTATTTTGTCAGTATTCATGTTCATTTTAATGGTAAAACTTTTGCATTATTTTCTGTCTGTCACGTCTCTGTTCACGTCTAGTGTAGCTGCAGCTGAATTGTCCAAGTTGTCCCTCATGTTTTTCCCACTTTGCAGACTAGTATATGTTGACATGACCATTATCAGCTTCATAACAATGATAAACTTCTCTTTTAAGTTTCCAGTCTATTTTTGAATGATGTGTAGTGATTACTCCCATCAAGCAATGTATAACAATGTAAAGGTTTGAAAGCTATATTAGGATAGACCAGCTGAAGGTGCCGTTAGCAATGATTTGCTTCCATTTTCTCAGCAGATCTTAGTGTTCAGCTGATATGTAGCCTCAATTTAATATCATGATTCATGAGTTGTTTTAGGCTACAAATCTAGTTTGTCTCCTTGTTGCCAATGCATTCGTCACAGCAGCACAAATATACAGAAAACTATTATGAAATATAATCAAGGCATCATTATTAATATTGTGCAACTGAAAATGGTAACCTGCACTTAAAGTGGATCTCCATGTTGGTGCAAAAATGACAAAAATTATTTCATCATGAGAAATAAGCAAAAAAGTCTGCTAATATCGTAAGCATACAAAACAGTTATCCGAGCATATTCTATAATATCAAAATAAAAGCCCAAATATGCCTCTTGTCCAATCATAGGGCAGAACCATTGAAACCGAATCTGCTAAACTCTATATATGACACTGCTTTTCATTCTATATACATATGCAGGGTTCCCACTCTTTCTCCGTCAAATTTAATCAAATAAATCTAATTTTCCCACAATTTTAAGGACTCAAATGAAACAGGTGTTTTTGCTCATTGGTTCTCTGGCAGTCTGCAGTCTGACGGCAGCTTAAAGCTGTTACCATATATGGTATTTCCCAAATACCAAAAATGTCCAGCCTGTCAAACTGAACATTGCTGGAGGCATCCGATTATACAGGTGTTTGTTGTAAATGGCTGGTAAATGACCAGCAAAATACTGTACAATGAGAACAATGGGACATGTGGGTGTGTGAAGTTGGGATGGGCTGGGGTGGTGGGGGGGCATGTATTGAATTATTCTGTATTGAAGAAAAAATGGTATGTATGAGACAAAAGTCAATCTGAATTTATGAAATAACTATGAGAATATTTACACATCTACATTGCTTATTTTCTGCTGTCTTTTAAAGCTAGACCAGTTAGACCATCTCTGAAGGGGCAATATCATACTTTTTGAATATCATAAAAACACAATTTGACTATACCCATTTTAATCAATCCCATATCATTGATGTTTAGAAATGAAAGAGGTTCAGGGGTTTCTTAATTGAGGGCCAACCCAAATGTGGAAGCCAAATTCTGTTTTCATGCCGTTTCAGAAAAAAACTTTTTTAAAACACAATCTTAATTTAGCTAATCAATATTCCATTGTCTCCACAATGAGCCTAAACTAAAGTAAAACTAGAGAGTAAGAGGGACTGTGAAATAATAATATTCCAGGGCAATATAGATTTGTTCAAGGCCATTTTTTTCCATGACTGGAAAAGCCACCTCTAAAATTTCAGGTTTTCCAGGATGCGGACCCTGCATATGTACAGCCTCAGTTTATGAGTTTCCATTTTGATTCGAAAATTTTGTTAAAACAATGTTATATAGACATAAATTGTTTTGAGCAAAGGAGAAATATTGTACTAAATCATTTAATTCCTATGTGAATAATGTCTATAGCTTTGAAATTATCATCTACACACAGGGACTCAGATTTAAATCTGACGACGTACCCATCCATCCCTCTATTACCTGTCTTATGAAAAAAGGCACCACCTAAAAATTAGATGTCAGACTGATGGCAACGCACTAGACAATAATGCCACAGGAGAAAACTATAAATAGAAACTACAAAATGCATTTTCAATAAACTCACCCCCATGCAACATATGGCTCGATCGTCTTCAGCATCTTCAAAGATGTTTTGTTAATTCTAATAAAAGTGCCGCTGAAGATTTTGCGCAGTCGGAACATGTGGAGCACTTTCATAACTTTTGGACTGACACCTTTTATCCTGGATAAAATAACAGGTGAAAAACATTTTCATTACTGCCTATTCAACTAAATCACCTTTAGTATCAGCATCAGAAATGGCTTAATGAGCTCAAAAATTTTCTTACTCTCTGATTCTGACAACAAATGCCAGGCAATTTTTAGGAGGTGGCAGGTCAGTATGGGGTCTACGATTGGCTCTCTGAAGACGCCTTTCATCACGATGTTGCCTTTTTCCATGTCTGAGGAAATCTTCCAAACGCTTGAACCGCACAGGTCGTCCTTTTTGTTCCTGGCAACATAAACACAAGGAAGTGAAAACCAACACTACTAGCCTATATACTATATCAGATATACAATGTAAGACAAATCAATAACCATGACCAACATCTTCCCAGCAAACTAAGCCCTGAGCCCTCACACACTTAGCTAACGCTATTTAGTGAATGAGTTTGCAAGGCTGAGTGTGCTCACCTTGCTGCTGCATGATTGGGACACCACCTGTGATAAATCGTTCAATTAACACTAACTAACACTAAAGTCAAGTTGCAACCACGCTTCCATTTCTGTTTCTTGGTAAATTGTTTACAGGTGCTTTTTTTGACGGTTTCATGCTTCAGGAAAGGGCTCAGGAAGGGTGCAATGGAGCCCTCATACAATTTAGATTTTGACAGCAGGACAACCCTAAACACTTGCAAACAGCCTGAACGCGCATTTAAGTCTATGAGTCTGGAAGACATTGAGACTGGGCTACAGTCAGCAAGATCTGTGCCCTTCCACAGAAAGTTAGATACCCAATTACAAGGGCGTAGAATTAGGATGGATGCAAGTGACGTGTCCCCATCAATATCAAATGATTGCTGGATTGCATGACATCGCAATAGGCAAATTGAATGGGATGAACTTCAGGTCATACCAAACATTTTTCTCATATACAGCAAGTCTTTTTCTTCAACCACTTTTAATCCACACTCTTCTGAAATTTTGATGCCAAAAAAACAAAAAAGCCTAGCACTTAATTCTGCAGCTTTAGAAAGCACTATGCTGAGGATGGGAATGGAGCCTGGCCTGGTGACCTGGATAACGTCTACCTTACGGAACGGCGCACGGAGGGGAAGTACAGGTGCCTTGTGGAGGACTTTGTTGGGTAGTGCCGGGCTAATCAGCTGCAGTTGAACACCACCAAAACCAGGGAAATGGTGGTGGACTTCAGGAGAACCGCCCCGCTGCTTCTGCCCGTCACGATTGATGGGGAGAATGTTGAGACAGTCTCCACTTACAAGTACTTGGGGGTCCACATCAACAATAAACTGGACTGGTCTACTAATTCAGATGCACTCTACAGGAAAGGTCAGAGCTGGCTCAGGAGGTTGAGGTCTTTCAGTGTCTGCAACAGATTCCTGCTGATGTTCTACCAGTCTGTTATGGCCAGTGTGCTCTTCTATGCTGTGGTATGTTGGGGTGGTAACACTAGGAAGAGAGACATTGGACGTCTGGACAGACTGGTGAGAAAAGCAAAGTCTGTGGTGGGCATGGAGCTGGAGTCTAACTACAATAGCCCAGAGGAGGACCCCGAGCAGGCTACACTCTACACTGGACAATGACAGCCACCCCCTACACACCATCTTCATCAATCAGAGGAGTTTGATCAGCAACAGACTCCGGTCCCTCTCCTGCAGGACAGGTCCTTTTTCCCCAGGGTCATACAGCCGTATAACAGCACACAGAAGGTGCTGAGCATAATGGACTGGACTGCTTGAGCCCACACATACACTCACATGCTGTCCCTGGTGGTGACTATACTACTATGGTAGTACTACTATAACTACTGCACTAAATGACAACATTGGACAATCTTGGGGTCATTATAATCTATCTACCTGGATTACCGCAAGGCACCTCATCACAACACTTATCTACCTTGTGGTTTTCTTATCATCACTACCTTTTTTTTTCTTCCTGTTCAGTGAATGTTGTCTGAATGAACCTGCACAAAGGCAACCCCCAACTCTATCTGGCTCCCAAGTCAAGTCTCACATGATCTAATTCTGGTCGACCAGACTCCTTCACATAATTTCACTTCTGTTTCCTTACTATAAAACAATTACAGAAAAATAAATTTGTTTTTTAAGTTTTTAAAAATAAATACAAGCTAAATTTGATTCATCAAAAATGTTCATCAATTTCCAACCTTATATTTAGGCTGCGGATAGAAATTATCAATTTTCGCTGAATAGCAACCACAGGTGAGATGAGAGCAACCATCCAGAAACTTTGCAGTCACAATGTGGTTAATGACCCTTTATAAGTTAAGAAAAGTACTCCATTCATTTGAATGGGGATGAGGGGTAGCAGTTATATTGAACACCTTCTTTTAAATTCACAGGGCATTAAACAATTTGATAAACATAACGGTTTGCTTTCACCTACCTGATTGGTGCTCAGAATATGTACATTAGCAGCCAAGTTTGCCAGCAATATCCTGATGTTGCTGGCTAACTCTTGTATTTGGTAACATTTAGTGTTAGCTCCAGTTAGCTCACTAACAGGCAAGTGGGCTATATCAGCGTAACACAGCTAACTGGTTGACCTTACGAGTTCAAAATAAGATCGTATGGACATGTTAAGAGTGTGAAAGTTGACGTGGGAAAATTCAGATGCAACACATAGCCTACTCTCTACTTAAGGCGGTCCAGTTGTATTGCACGACCTCTCCTAACTCAACAAAACTAAGATAAAAATGTCTTTTATTTGAAAATGCTGGTGAAATCCTGCTTCAAAAGTGGCCACTCCACTGAAACGGTGCTTCTGTCTGTGACGGAAGCATTAAAAGAGGCCAGAGCGGCAGGTTAATCCTCAGTACTCATCCTGCTGGACCCATCAGCAGCATTTGACACGGTCAACCACCGCATCCTACTGGACAAACTGACCAACATGGGTATCGAATCCCATCTTACTGGACGGTTGTTCAATGTATCATGGCTAGGACAGACACTTCACCAACTCGCCACAGGAGTACCCGAAGGATCTGTGCTGGACCCCTTCTCTTCATCTTGTACATCACCTCGCTGGGCTTGATCATCCACTCCCATGGCTTCTCTTATCACTGATACCCAGCTCTATTTGTCCTTTCCGCCTTACAATTTCACAGTGTCAACACGGATCTCTCTTTCTGTCATATCTGCATGGATGAAAAGACATCATTCTCTCCAAAGCTGAACAGCTGGTCCTCCCAGTCAAACAAGCCATACATCACATCAGCATCAAGATCGACTCCCTGTTTGTTTCTCCTACCAAGGTGGCAAGAAACGTAGGTGTCATGATTGATAACCAACTGCCCTTTGCAGATCACGTTGCCTCTGTGGCTCGGTTGTGCCGTTTTTCCCTATTCAACATAAGGAAGACCAGACCCAACATGCAACCCAGCTCCTGGTACAGACCCTGGTTATCTCTCATCTTGACTACTGCAATGCCCTCCTATCAGGTCCTCCAGCCTGTGCTGTGAGAACGCTACTGATGATCGAGAATGCAGCTGCACATCTGGTTTTTAACCAGCCAAAAAGGGCGCATGTCACACCTCTGTTCATTGAACTCCACTGGCTACCCTAATCCGCTCACATCAAATTCAAGGCACTAATGGTGGCCTACAGGGTGATTGATGGTTCTACTCCCATCTACCTACTCTCTTAAAGCCCTGTCACCCGCAGACCACTTCGCTCCTCTAAGGAATGTTATCTAGCATGGCCAACACCTTGCGCAGGTCAATCCAGACTCTTCTCATGTGTTGTTCCACGCTGGTGGAATGACCTACCAAGTGCTACCAGATCAACTGATACACTCTTCACCTTCAAGAAACTCTTGAAGACCCAGCTCTTCCAAGAATGTCTTCTGGCTTGAATTTTGAGAATGCACTTAACATCTTATACTTAATCTCTCTTTTATACTGCACTTTTATTACACTATTGCACTTTCAACTTAAAATAGTGCAATTTTTATGTTAGCAATATTTGCAGCACTCTTTGTTAGTTTCTTTCATTGTGTTGCTTGAATGTTATCCTTTCTTGTAAGTCGCTTTATGTAAATGTAGAGGTCTGCATAGAGGCTGCAGCCTTGCGTGTCAAAGGGGGGAGCCCTGACTGCGAGACATAATGGTGATTCGATTCTCTCATACTGCACAGTAACTGATTTTCAACCTTTCTTTGCAACAGTAACAAGTGTTGGCATGTCTAAAAAACACTGACGTTTGTTCAGCATTGCCTATCTGTAGTGAGTTTTCCTTAGTTTGATCATAGACTACTGCTGTAAAGACAGCTTCTCCGAGAAGTCTGTGCAGACACTGGGCAAGACTCGTTCACGCAGTGACAGTCCATTGCGCTGCATCGGAGACTTTTGTAAATTCTGTAAGTGCCGACTTTGTACACATTTAAACACCGCATCCTGAATGGTATCAACAGCGGGTCAAAGGAATACTGTGTATGTTGTTCAGTCATACTTTTACACTCGAGGCTAATTCTGAATTTGTTTAAGACAATCGTTTAGCTCTCCATCCTGTGTGGCAGTTCTAGGGCAATTAGACGCTGCTGGTTCATTTAAGACAAACATTTTTGGTGCCCTATATTTTTTTCACTAGTCTGTAAATACAAAATGACTTTCAGAAGTATTCACAGGAAACACACTCGCAAACTGAAATGACAAAACGGGAGGAGTGTAGTAAGGATTTGTAGCAAGTCGACCTGATTCATCAATCAACACTTTTTTTGTCATTACAAGTACATTTGCTTGAGAGAGCTTAGAACCTGTTCACAGATTTATTTTGTGTACCCTGTAGAACTGATCCAAGTACCCCAGTTCGACAACCACTGTCTTAAGTTATTGAGAGAATATGATTTACGATAGTCGAATTAACTATTTGACTGTCTATGGTACATTGACTATTTGAAAATCGTTATTCATCCCCATTTCAGACCTTGCTCTTTTTGAGTTGTCATGTGGTGTGACACCAGCATATTATATCAAGGCCATCACATTGAATGAAAGACTTACCTTTCTTCTTTGAAGAAGTGCAAGTTTTGCCTCTGTTGCTTTAATTGCTTGATATGCCTTTCTTTTCTTCAGAAGGTTCTCAGGAACAAGTTTGATCACCCTAGGAGACCTGTCCAAATAGGGCACAGAACATGAAATCAAAAAGGAAGCAAAACATGGAAATATTGATGCATTTTAAACAAAGCCCACCACATCAGCTAACAAAATGTAGTTTTCAGCAATGTTACAGCATCATAATGGAAGTTGTGTTGGTGGATGGCCAGTAGATGTATTTCTTCCCTCTGGCCCTAGATCAATCCGAAGGCCCCAGTGCAATGACAGGGGCACTGTAGTACAGGCCGCGGCCCTTGCTACATCTAAAAAAAACTGCATGGTTTCATATCTTCAGTTGCTGACGACACTTATCTACCTCGTGGTTTTTCTTATTATCATTACCTTTTTTTTCCTGTCAAGTGAATGTTGTCTGAATGAAGATGTGTGCAATATGTTTGATCTGTTTTTGCATTGTGTATTATGTGTATGCTGCTGGACACCTTAATTTCCTTCGGGATCAATAAAGTAACTCTACTCTACTACTACTACTCTACTGTGTTTCACCACATAGCCTATTAGGATACCTCCGAGGGGCGTTATTTCTTTCATTTCAAAATACTGACTCAGGCTAGGCAGGAATCACAGACGTGCTCGAAAAAAAAACATGGAAACAGCTGGAGGGCCAATGAAAATCGTGCCGGCCCGTGGACTACAAGCTATTAGCATGTTATGAGCATGACTAGCTTGGACAATGGGCAGATATAGGACACACTACCAACTCTTTCCGTGAGTAGAGCCTCAAATACCAATTCTTACAATTATTATATAAAAAAATTGCAATACCTATTGTTACGATACATGTTCCGTTAGTCTGTCAAATCGACGTTTAATTGACGAGCGAAGACACTATACCCGACAAGCCTGCTTCTAGTTACATAAAAATGTAATTAAGTATGATGACCAGAATCGATAGAGTTGACAACCACGCATCATATGGAAGCAACTGTCTTAACTTCGGAGAGTGAACCGAAATGTAACTAGTCCCACTAACTTCGCTGATAGCGCCTCTCACGTTATGAGCACATAGCTTTGTATCGAGATTGTAATTTTAGTTGGTTTCAAATCACTTAAATGTTTGACATTGGTGAAATACTAAGTTCTGTACTAACGGTACTATTACTACGATATGTCATAAATAATTATTCAAGCCAGATTACTTAGGATAGAAAGATACATACTTCGACTCCACCGTGGCGTTCCCGTCCATCTTCTTGCCGTGGATTACTACGGGCCAGCGTACGCTTGGCATACGTGCTACAACTTCCGAATGTTCTTCTTCTTAGTTTAGGTGGGTGTCATCTCTTTGGTGCATACTGCCACCTGCTGTACAGGAGTGTGTAAAGGGACTGAACAGTCTATGTGAGCCAGGGTCTCCAACCTTATTTCCTCAGAAAGCTACAAAATCAACGTGGCCGAGAGCTACCCTACTACTTTTTCACATCTGTATTCTTGATAGTCCTGGAGGTAAATGTTACATCCTTCAACATCTTATCTACCTACAGTAAAATGCAAAAATCCTCATCCAAAGTGTCATCTAAATTGTAGGAGACTTGGCAATAAATCATCAGGATATTTGATTTTAGAGATTTTACCTTTGGTAATGCAATGTAATTTATTTGCATTTCCTTTGACCCTTTGGAGAGCTTACTCTGAAGCAGGTGGCAGACTCCTTAAGCGGTAGCAGGCAAGCCTATGCTTTTTTTTTACCTCCGGAGCTCCCCCTTCTGGTGTCAATTAAAAAAAAAAGATAACGACAGTACAGTACATTTTCACCAAACCCAAACCCTGAATTTGTTTGCAAACAAACCATAGGAACCAGTGATGATTTTATGTTGACTGACAAGATTATAAAAGCAATTTTCAGTTCCATTCATCTTAGGTTTTGTTTAACACAACCCACATATTCAAACTGCAAGTGCTGGTGAAAGAGCTTCATTCACCCTGTAATGAGCTATTTAACCATCAAAGTGCCTGGTAAAAGAGGAATAGAAGGAAAGTATCCGAGGTCCATGGACAGTCCATGTACTTCCAAAGGCAGAAGACGAAGGGATATAGGTAAGAGATACCTAGGCCTATTGTCCACCAGTCATTATGTATCGTATCAAAATCTCAACCAAACACAGGAATTCATCTTCTACACAGTGCGCAAGTGGTGCATAAGACGTGTGTGTGGACAGACTGCTGGTCAGTTTTTTTTTTTACTTTGTCACTGATGCTCCTGGAACAGGCAAATCACACCTTCTAAAATGCATCTGTGCAGAGGCATCAAATATACTCCACAAGTTACCCTGCATTACAGAGGAAAGGGACATGTTCATGTCCACTGTCCTTCTCACAGCATTTACTGGCTCAGCAGCTTTTAACATCTGGCAAGACGTCTTAAACCACCTTACCAATGCTTTGGAAGCTGTCAAAGCTAAGCCCCTCTGTGTATGCAACAGTGATGCGCGGGTTGATCCAATCTGAGTGGTCCACCGCAATCATCCATGGTCACCCACGTTCACCCAGAGTCTCCCACGCTCCCACCAAGTCAAACAAAAATGAATTCAATGATCTTTGGGTTGGGTTTGGTCAAGCCGGTTAAAATACTTATTGGCCTTTTAAAATGAATATTTAAACACAAATATTTGTAGCCTATAAAATGCATATATGCTCAAATTCATGGTTGAATGTCTGCAGTGAAGAGGCACTTTGAACACATGGTGCATGCGTGCGTGACATGAAGGAGATGGAGACAGTCAGAGAAAAGTTGAAGACAGGGGAATTGAGAAAAAAAACAATATAGAGAAAGCAGTTTGGTAAACATTTGAGGAAATAGTAACCTAAGAGAAGATGATACAGGTGCAGGCTCTGTTGTGGCCTACTTGCTGTGATACCATCTACAAGTGTGACACATTACACACTACCGACAGGTACGATGATCATGGCTGGTCACAAATGGCTAAGCCTTTGCATCCCAGTAGACCAACATCCAGTCCAAGACATTCAGGACACATGTAGCCCAAGTTAAATGGCATAATAACATTTCAATATTCTCAGTGCTCAGCTCCAGGACTGCCATGATGGCCTGTGTTTGTATGCCTTCCGTGCTGCCATTTTGTTTTGAAACCATGTGCTTTTGTTGTTTGTTAGATCCCTGTTTTTCCCTCCACTTTCTGTCCACACCTGTCCTGCCAATTAATCTGCTTGTTACCTTGTTTTCTCCTGTCCAATGACTGGTCACTGCACTCCTATTTAAGTCTTATTTAAGTCTTTTACGCACCCTTTGTCAGATTGTGCCTGAACTTCTGTTTGTGAAACTGCCTGTTTTGTCTACTGTCTGGTAAAGGTCTGTTCTCTGTGTTGCCAGTCCTGTGGATCTCTTTTCTTTTCTCTGCCTGTGTTCCCTGGACAAGTTTTTGTTTTGTTTGGACTTTTTTGTTGACCTGCCTAAGTTTGAGTTTCTCTTTGGTTGTATCTTCTTTGTATCTTCTTGACTCTTCGTGGTGACTAAAAAGAACGGAATTAAACCAAAAATAAAAAAAATTTTAAAAGCGTGTGTGTGTCAAAGTGTCTAAGCAAATCTGTAGCTTCTTAAAAGAAAATAATATCCACCAATCAAAGTACAGAATCAGCCATAGTTAAAGTCTTCAACAACCTCCTTATCTTATCTGATAATGGATATATCTGATCTGATATATCTTATCTGATAATGGATATAGTAGTAATCCTATTGGATCATAGTGCTGCCTTTGACACAATTAACTATGGCATCCTACTACACAGGCTCGAACACATGATTCAAGAATTCTGCATTAGCCTGGTTCAAATCCTACTTCTCTGGTCGCTACCAGTTTGTACATGCACAATGAGTCATCATCCCCCACCATAGTAAAGTTTGGTGTATCCCAAGGCTCAGTCCTAGGGCCCCTGTCATTCTCCCTCTACATGTTACCTTTGGGTTCTGTTATAAAGAAACATGGCATTACTTTCCACTTCTATGCTGATGACACCCAGCTTTAACTTTCCATGAAGCCTAATGACTATATGCCAATAACTAAACTTATTGCCTGCCTCTGAGATATTAAAATCTGGATGACTAATAATTTCCTATGTTTAAACTCTGATTAAAACAGAAATTTTGAGGATCTTCCCTACACAACTGAACAACATTCTACCTCTTCACAAAAACTTACTCAGTGGCCTTTCACTGTAACGTATACGTACGTTAGACAAGTGCAGTTGATCTCACTGGTCATGTCAGGTAGGTGGGCTATTTCCAACTAATAAAAAACTGTCAACAGCTAGTTTTGCTTTTTGTACTCACAGATATCTGCTCCTATTTTCTGCCATGGTCTAAACTGTAGTAGCACTGATATCAGAGGCTCCTTCCTCTCTGTTGACATGGTCTGCATGCATTCAGAACATTTAGTCACCAGGTCCTGTATTTCTTTTTCCAGCCCTTGCCACCATACTCTCATGCGTGCCTGTTCCTGATGTCTCCATGTAGGTGGTTGAGCATGTCACATCATGTCGCATCGTGTAGTGCTGGATGACAATCGCCGTACAACACCAGCCCTCCATCAGGTTGTTTCCCTATTGATGGTAAGCTTTGGCCTGTACATGGGCCCTGCCCATGTGAGTTGTCCACTTGTAGATTATAGTCCTTGCTTGTCTCCTGCTCCAGCTTGGTGGGAAAAACGGGCCACGCTCAGTAAGCTGCATCTTTGTATGCCAAGATCTCACAAATGAGCTCATACACTTCATACTGCATTGTCGGCAATGCCTGTTGAGAGTGCATTGGCCTGGCACATACTCTGCAGTGAGATTATACTTCATCATGCGCATGAGCAGGCACCAAAGGGGCACTTTGTCAAGGTCTTTATTGTTCATTAGGGGAACTGGTGGCTTGGGGTTGTGAACCGTGAAATTATTGAGCCCATACAGGTAGTGTAGACACATATAGGTAGTTCACAGGTCAGACTGCTGCTAAGCACTCTTTCTCAATCTGTGCATAGTGCATCTCAGCGTCGGTCAACATTCTTCAACAGAATGCTACAGGTTTCAGTCCGTCAGTGTGTCACACCGCCCAGGTGGTAGCTGCTGGCGCCTGCACTCACTACTATAGGCTTGCTGATATCATAGAATGCGAGAGTGGGTGCTGTGCATATGTGATGTTTTACCTTGTTGAAGGCACTGGCCTGTGTGGTGTCCCAGGTCCAGGCAGCCATATCAGGGGATCATTGAGGAGCTTTACTGTCTCTGACAGGCTGATGACAGTATGTCATCTATGGTAGGTGGCACATACCTTTTTCTTTTCACAGCTGTGTTGAGTCGTTTCAGGTCTACACAGATCCTCACCTGGCCAGATTTCTTAGGGACCGGAACCATTGGGGTACACCACTCTGTTGGCTCTGTGATTTCCTCAATTACTCAATTACATTTCAGCATTCTTTCCAATGACTTTGAGGAACAAAGGGGTGGAGTGTTTACACTGTACAGAACAGCATCTTCTCTTGAAAACTGTGCCATCTGTGTTCAAGTCATGTCACTTCTGATACCACGTGCAGCAATGCAACAGATCCAAAGGAATGTTTCTGCTCAAGTTTTATTGGCCAATTCTCTAGTACAAGGTAGCATGCCTATTTTCAGGAAGTGAATAGCTCCCCCTTCAAACCTTCCCCCTCAACACCTCCCCAATACACATTAACACCTGTGCACAAATTAGTCCACTGACCTCATATGTGACAGAGATTTGCTGATGGTACTTGGGATAAACACTCCTGAAGTTAGTTTGGTTGAAATCACCCAAGATAACGAAGAGTCCGTTGAGGTATGTCTACTCAGATTTGGTGATATAAGATATAAGATGCTATAAGTTCGCCTCAGAGCATAGTGTGTGTCGTCCAGAATGTTCACAGTGAGCCATGTTTCAGTGAAGCAGAAAACACAATTCCACATTTTCCTTCCTCATCCAGTTTGTTTTCCCGAGTCTGAACATTGACCAGAAAAATGCTGGGCATAGGGGGTCGGAGGCAATCGTTTCTCACTTTCACCTGGACACCTGCGACTGAGTCTCTTGCACGAGGTATTGCAATGGTGTCCAGCTCTAAAACACATAATCTGATCTTTAGCAGAGTTTGGCAGTCATATGTAATGATAGAGTAAACTTGAGTGAACAAAATAAAAATGAATATATACAAACAAAAGCTAGGGACTGATGCCCAATTTCGCGGTAAACCGAGTGTACAACAATAGTAAACAAAAGGTTAACCGTCAGTCATACCGGTTTCAACAATGCAATTGGTGCATCACTGCAGGACTTGCAGTTTCTCAAGCTATCTTTCCATTATGAACAGCCGCAATACATTTCTATGGGAGAACTTTTTAAGTCATGTGTCTCCTCCTTTATATAATTGTCCTGTTTTACAATGATATACCCAATTTGCCTGCAAGCTAACTGGAACAAACACAAAATACTAGCAAATGTAAGAGCCAGCAACATCAGGCTACTGCAGGCGAATTTGGCTGCCACATTTTAGTAGGCCTATGTATTCTTTCTCTGCTGCACTACCATTTTAACAATTTTTATGTGCTGTAGGCCTATACCAAAGATCTTGTTGGGGGGAGGGGACTAAAGGCAGGAGACAAGAAAAAAGATAGAAAAGGAAAAAAAGACTTTGTGGGATGCATTTGCCTGGGTGTGAGTGTGAGTTACTATCTCTGAAGTAATTTTTTTTTTTTCAGAATATGTTTGGTATATATTTTATTTCAGGCTGGCAAAGTTAACATGTAAATAGTGTGTAGGGTGAAATCCATTTTTAGTCTGGCTTGTATAAATAGATACATAAATAGATACATATACACTTTAATGTAGTCTCTGACAATTTAAGAACAATGTAAAAACAATTTAAGCACGTTGTCTCTGACGATTTAAGAACAAAATAATAGATGTTTTAAGGCTCCCTCTGGCCACTAGGTGGTGCTGCAGCTTCATTTGCCTGTGTATGTGTCTGTGTGTGCGAGAAAGGCAGCATTCATACAAATGCTTTCTTCACCTCCTAAAATATGGGTAGTACAAAGCACTGTGTGTAAATAACATACAAGGTTGAAAATTGGTTGTATACATCTTGTTGCTATGATAGCATCTTTTAAAAACCCAGCTACCAACGTAATTTTGCTTTTTAACAAAATAATAGCGTCAGCACTGGTGCTCCACTTTAAGAGTGAAAAACGGTATACAGCATATGGCAAGGGATATTTGTTGGTCAGACTTACATTGCTGAATCTGGAGTATGTCCAGTTGGTCACTTTCCAGTTGGTTAACTCAAGAACATGAGCCTGAATAGTTGAGAAAAGATCAATGAACTTAAAACTAAACAACAATTTTCTATTTCTATTTCTTTTAGCCACTGCTCTTTGGACAAGTACAGTATATAGTGCCTTTGTACTGACTGTAGCCAGTTTCCTTTATCTGAAACTAACCACATTTTTGGCATGAATTTGCCTCTACAGTTCATTTATTAAACCTTTTGAGGGATGTTTCTGAGGATCAGGTGAAGGTTGGTGTGAAGTAGCAGGAGGTCTACAGTGCACTAAACAAGCAGGAGTAGGTGGACGGAAAACAGTACCTATAGTTGAGCTCTGAGGAACCACAACCACTCTGCAGCAGTCCGGCCACTGTGCTGGGGATGCACTCAGCACACAGCGCTTCACGCTCTCCACACCTGGTGTGAAGTCCTTCTTGATTTTGGGAGACTGGACCACAGGTGCAGGCAAAGTAGGTAGATGGACCGGAGCAGATGCAGGAGGAGGCTGTTGGCCCATAGGAGCAGGGCCAACAGCTGAGTGGTGGTTTCCTCTCCTCTCATCCGCTGCCTACAGTACTGCTTGAGGTCATCTTTGTTGATCCTCTTGTCCACCATTGAATCACTGAGCCCAGGAATGACCTCCTTCTTCATCTGCTCCCTACTCGCCAGACACAGCAAAGCAAGGTTGCTAGGGTCTAATTTAAATAGTTCAAAGATACAGGAAACGAGACTGCTTGGATCAAGGTTGGATAAAGAGGGTGCGCATCAGTTGTACAGCCCACCGCCAAATGCCTCATGAGATGGTATATATCCATAACTGTACAATAATGTTCGGCCAACCACAGCACCTTTCCTTGAGCTTGGTCTCACCGCCTGTGTCTTTACAGCAGTCACAGTCAACATACACCAGTTTGACCTGCATGGGTATACCTCTTAACGAGTCCCTCCGCCATCAACCCAAGGCCAGACCCCTCCTTTGCTGTAAGCACACTGATGAGGACCTGGCCCTTCTCACTGTTTACAGTTGTCATCCACTGCGCCATCCTCTTCACCGGTCCAGCCAACTTCCTAGTAATCCAAAATTATACATGCAGCATCAGTTATGTTATAGTTGAAGCATTATCACAGTTTTCAATAAATGTATAGCATGCTCAGCTAATACACATACTTTCTTTCCATTTCACATTCTTTCTTTCCAGTCCATTTTAAGTACTGCTCTAAATGTGGAGGTACAGTCCCTCTAAATATTGGTCTGTTTGCCATAAAAGAAACAAAAGGTTGGGTAAATGAATATCCTTGATAAAAGTGAGGTAAGAAACAGACACAAGGCAATAAGGGTACACAAATGAATGACAGATTAGAGATAAGAGTTTCATTTATGACATTTACATAATTTCTGAAATCTAATATAAACTAATACAAGGTAAAGCATGACACCACTATATCAAACACTTTTCAGGCTTGAGGCTTGAAATTAGAGGTACCACAGCAGCGGGAGGAGCTGCTGGTTTTCCACCTGTGGCCTGAGGTCCTGGTAGTGTCAGCTGTGGCTGTCTGATGCACAGGCTGAGGACCAGGAGCTGTCACGGAGGCTGAGGGCTTTGTGATGGTGGGGAGGTTTACATATACTGTAAGCCTAACTTTTCTGTAGAGGTTGTGCCATTTTGTTTGCTTATGGGCAGGCCTGTTCCCTAATTCTGACAGCTAAGTCCCTGTGTTGGCATATGCCCCGAGTCTCAACCAGTCATTCCTCCTCTCCCATTGCCCGGTGTCACGAGCCTGCTGTCTGCCTTGTCAGTCTGGAATAGTTTTTCACCACACTCACCTTTTACCAGCCACACCCACTCACTCCCATTCATTCAGCCTACTCACCTGTTGGCAATCTCCACTCGTTGCTGACTGTTGTCTGTTCCTGTTTTTAAGCCCTAGGCTTACTGACGTCCAGCGTCAGATCGTCTTCAAAGTTCATGGTGATTAAGCGCTGCAACTTCGTAACTCTGACTGCCTGTTACTGACCCAGACTGACCTGGCTATCCCTGCTCTTCTGCCCCGGTAAACCTGACTTGCTGCCTGTTTCGCAACCTGTGTTTAGCCCATGTGTTTTCTGCCCTGCCACCTCCTCGAGGGTGTACCTGTTTCTTCCGTCAATGCCTGGTCTCCGGCGTGCGGACTCCCCAGCTCCCAGTGAGATCTATGGAGCCACAGTCCATCTCCTACTTCCTCCCCATTTTCAAGAGTGATCCATTGGAGCCGCCCCCTTTCCTCCACTCAGTCCTCCGGTCAGTAGCTGTCTCACATTGATCAGTGTCTCTGTGCTGCTCAGTAACTACCGCTCTCTTCTCTGTCCCCAGATCCAGCGGCCCTCCTTCCAGCCTCGTCTCTCTCTATGCCTGGGTTTCCCTGCTGATTCCTCTGGTCACCGCAGCGTCACAGAATCCCACGATCATCTCAGACTCAGCTGCTGCCTGCCTAGTCCACATTTCCCCTTTCCCTTTTCCCTGTGTACAATAAAACTTGTGGAAGTTATTATGCTGCATTTGGGTCCTTAGTTCAGATCCTGACAGACATCATCTTTTAGACAGTCACTCTAACAATGTATTAATAGCAAAAATTATGTTCATGTTGTTAGTCATAAGGTTATAAATCAACTTCTCAGACCTGCAACAGGTCTTCCACTTGATTAACATTACTCTTAAACTACTGTTATGCTAACTATTTTATGTATTCACACCGTCCATATTAATGTTCATCAAGATTATGGACAATAATCCATTAGTTAAAATTAATCACACACTCATTACTACACCAAGATAGGAAAGAAAGCCAGTGTGGGTGCCAGGGGTGTAAATTAACGTTAGCTGGTAGGTATCAAACTAAGTTCCCTTGGTGGTGAAAAATAATAATAATAATAATAATAAAGTAATAACAATATAGGAAAACGATTATTTTATTTATGTATTGATTTATTTCTAAGTATAATAATAATAAACTCCACTGGCTACCCTTAGCCACTTGCATCAAATTCAAGGCACTAATGGTGGCCTACTGGGTGATTGATTGTTCTGCTCCCATCTACCTGAATACTCTCTTAAAGCCCTATGTCACCCACCGACCACTTCACTCCTCCCAGGAACGTTAACTAGCATGGTCAACACCTTGCGCAGGTCAATCCAGACTCTTCTCATGTGTTCCACGCTGCTGGAATGACCTTCCAAGTCAACCAGATCAACAGATAACCTCTCCACCCAGCTCTTCCAAGAATATCTCCTGGCTTGAATTCTGAGAATGCACTTAACCTCCTACTTAATCTCTCTTTTATACTCTTATTTATTACACTATCGCACTTTTAACTTAAAATACTGCAATTTTTATGCTAGCAATATGCACTCTTTGTTGGTTTCTTACATTGTGTTGTAGCTTGAATGTTATCCTCTTTTGTAAGTCGTTTTGGATAAAAGCGTTTGCTAAATGCATAAATGTAATGTTTTCAGAGATATTAGAGAATGTGTCAGTGAGTTTAATCGTTTCTTATCATCGCCATAAAGGCTAATTTTATGATGCAAATTTGATTGAGTTTGAGGGAGTGGGCATCCTTGTCTAGTCCCCCGGTGCAAAGTGAAACTATGTGATGTTATTCCATTGGTGATCATTGTGACTGAAGGTGACGTGTAAAGAATTTTAATCCAGTTAATGAACAATTCCCCAAAAACCAAACCTGCCTAATGTAGAAAACAGGAACTTCCACTTAAAAACTTTTTCTGCATCCAGAGTTGCCATGATGGTATTTTCTTGTATGGTACAGGAGTAGTACTTTATGTTAAATGGTCTGCAGTCGTTGGAGGATGAGATTCTACCTTTAATGAAGCCAGTTTGGTCCATGGTTAATGGATGGGGTTAACTCTTCTAACCTATGGGCTAGGGTAACCCATTAAGCCCATGTACCATTTAAGCCCATTTTCAACTCAGAAGTCAAATTTTACAAAAAAGAAAAATATATATTTTGTGTTACTCCCTCCCTTGTGTTACAATCCCCTCAAACTTCATAAGTATTTTACTGTTTTTAGCCACTTCCTATTGAATTGAATTGAATATGAAAAATTAGGGGTAAGTGATTTGAAATTGTATTTTAAGACATAATACTTTGTCATTTTAAGCTATTTTTTACATTTGAAAGATATGCACTGAGCTAATCTGTCAGGCAAACCAAAAGCCTGATTGATTGTGCTAAAAATTGAGGCAAAAAATGAAACATGTCAGGTGCGTACAATGAATGTTCTGTAATTGATAAGACATTAATATGCACATCATCACATCTTTTATCCCTTTAAAGAATTGAATATTTTAAAAAAAATGCTGTTTTTTAAATGTGGGCTTAAATGGTACAGTGCTACAAACTACAGCCAACATAAGCCATTACTTTTGCAGTGAGAAATACCCTGCTGACAATCTAAACATAAGCATGAACTTAACATCTGAATATATCATCCTCAGTCAAAGTACCATTTATAAGTGTGCATAATAGAAGTAGAAGTTAGGCCTGCAAAGTTTAGGCTTTGTATGATGAAATGAATGAAGAATAATGAGGAAATAAAACAATAACAGAATTAAAGAAAGGACAACTGTAAAGAGGTTATGATTCAGTCTACGGGTAACTGTGGGTAACTGTGCCTTTTCACAGTAAGTCCCCGTAAGTCCCACATAAATAAGGTTTAGGACTTCACCTGAGCAGACCTACATCTAGTTGAAGAGTTATTTTTTCTAGTTGAAGAGTTATTATTTATATTTTTAACATGTTACTGAATTGATGGATTGCTGTTTTTTATTCTTGTAAAGCAATAATGTATTAGATTTCATTAAAAGAATATGTACAATTTTTTTGTAAAAATTATATCTTTTGAAATCTATAAAAATGAATGCATACATTTTCAAATGAGAGATTAATCTTGTAGTATGACATGTTATCTCCCCTGCAAACCATGCCAATATTGATGAAAAAATATCTAAACTTAGTTTTTGGTGGGCTTAATGGGCACACTTACTCCAAGGCAATTAATTTATTGTCTTGAGTAGGGAGATCAGGTGATAGCTGGCTGGCATTGTTGGGTTTTTATTGGGCTTGAGGAGGAGTGAAATTTTGGCCGTGGTGGTACTGACTGGAAGTCTAGATTTTTTTTTTTGATTCATTGATCATCCTAATGAAAAGTGGAGCCAAAAGGGACCAGAATTGTTTGTAGAACTCGGCAGGAAAGCCATCCTGGTGCTTTATTCATCCATGGCTTCCTGATTGGGGTTTATTTCCGAAGAACATAGTTTTTCATAGAAAACTTGATTAATTTCTTCAGGTGTTGCTTTTTCTTTGTTCCGTCTGATTTGATTTACTAAATATTTATCAGATTTATCATAAATTGTGTGTGTTTATATGAAGTATTTCATTGAGTTTGAATTTAAATTGTCTTCTGATGGGTTGCTTGCATTAATCTCTTCCAGTTGTTTAATTTTATGATTAAGTTCTATTTCCTGTTCTTTTTCCATCTTTTTTGTATACTGAAAATTAGATTATTCTGCCTCTAAACACTGCCTTTCCTGTCTCCCACAAAAGGCATGGAGGTGATCCAGGGTAATCATCCATTTCTAGAAAGCATGAACACTCTCTCCTAATAAAACTGTTAAATTTTGGGCCTTGCAAGAGGGATATATTTAAGCGCCATTTGTTACTGGATTTCTTTGGGGTGGTTTTATTCCATTTGATTGTTATAGGCATGATCACTAATGCCTATGGGATGTATTGTTGATTCAGAGATGTTTGGCATAATAGAACTGCTGGTTAGAAAATAGTCAATGCGGAAATAAGAGTGGTGGACTGGTGATAAAAAAGAGTGGAGTATGAGGTGGTAATCTATACTTTACTGAAGTAATTAATTTTCAGAAGACTTTTTACTTCTACTCCTTACATTTTCATGCAATTATCTGTACTTTCTACTTCTTACATTTTAAAAATAGCCTTGTTACTCTTATTTCATTTAAAAAAAAAAATTGCGGATGTGTCGGTATCGAACAACTGCATCATAAGCAGCTAAAATAACGATGGGAAAATACTGGTAACGTGAGCAATCTGGTCTACTGCAGACTGCAAAATGCAGCTACGATGGCGCACCTGACACAACTAGGCTCACAAGATATGGCTATGTGATCTTCAATTATCAACCATGCATGTTATTATCAACACATGGAATATGGTCTTGTTGTAACGTTACCTACCTTAGTCGATCGGTAGCCCAACATTTTTGCTCTGCGGCTTGAACTGAAGTTAGAGTATGTTAAGCATCACTTTTTTCTATGGAAGGCTATACAGGCCATAACGCATATATTTGTTTTGTTTACACAGTCCACAGTCATGTACGAGTGAAGCATTGGTCATAGGAGGAGAGATGGCTGGTAGGGGGAACAGAGTGTTGTGTATGGGCTTGGATGTTTAACAGATGATTCAGAAGCAATTCATTGGTTTACTAGGTTTACTGAAAACAGAATGTCATTTTTATGCACATGCAATGATGAAATTAAAATGCTAATGAGACACACTTTTCAATATTTTGTTTTGGTACATTGTGTTTGGTACAATTGCTTATTAGTATTACTATCTTTAGAATCATTAGATTAACAAAATAGTAGTTTGGGACAACCCTGCAGATAAATCGTGCCATCTGGATAGAGTGAATTTGATTGTAGTTGGATGAGAAGTCTTAACATTTACCATTCTGACAACCTATTGGTTTGTACACGATCCATTGCATCTGCTCAAGTGCATAGCAGTGTAGCATGTAGCCTTGTAGCCTAGATGTATGATTGTTTAACATTTTTGCATTGTCCTAAAATGCATTGATTTTCAATGGGTATGCAGCTGAAACATTTTAATATAACATTATAGTCATTATGGCCTTGTTTTTGGGGGAGTTGGGGTAGTGCACTGTAGGGCCCTGTGGTGTGGCCTAAGCTTTTGTGCAGAATGGCATCACTTTTACCTTTATACATCAAGTAGTTTTGAAACCAGTACTTTTACACTTTTACTAGAGTAAAAAACTTGTTGATAAGTTAATACTCTCTTCTAAAGAAGCTTTTTTAAACCCTAGTATATATACTTCTACCTGAATAATGAATGTGAATACTTTCATGAACTGTTTTATTGTTTTTTGTGGATTTCCAGATACATTTGTTGAGTGATCAGATCTGTCTATTGTGGGATCTAAAACTGTGACACTGAGTATTGTGATAGGGATATTGTTAATTGAAATGTTTATAATGATAAAACGTCCTTCTGTGTCTGTGATGGTGGTGTTGATGTGTGAATGGGATATAGACTTCCCTTTGTTTTGTGTTAAACCAAATGGTTTAAGGCTTTGACCCTCCTTGCCTGAGACCTGATCCCATGGATGTTCCATGTCAGAAATGTAAGAAATGCCATGTTATGTTATTAAAGATGAAAATGTGTGTGTGTGTGTGTGTGTGTGCGTGTGTGTGTGTGTGGAGGGAGGTGTGTGTGTGCAGGCATTTATATGAGTTAAAGCGGGGCATGTGTATGTGTTGTAAAGGGGAGGGGGAGGGAGAAAGATAGATACAATAAATGAATAGTAATTTCCTGTTTTGCATTACAGACATATAATTCACAGTTTGAATTCAGCCTGTAGACATATTGAACATAAATAAACAGACCATACATGTAGCCAACAAACAAAACACACTGATTTACATTAAACTAGGGGTTATCAAACTTTATTGGACCAGGGACCCCTCATGGTCGCAACACCTGCAAGTACCTGGCAAGAGTCCAGATACCAAGCACTCAAAAGCTCTTCATTTAACCACCATTTAACTAGTGTCTGAAGAATCAGTCTTTTGGGACACCCAAGTAAAGCATAGACTCTTCCTCTCTCTGTCACACACCAACAGACTCATCCACACAACTAAAATAAACCGATTAGGGTTTAAAAAGCACATATCTGTCACTGTATTCCATAAGTCCATTGGAATCACTGCAGCAATACTCTAAGCATTTATGAAGTGTATAACTGGCCACCATATGGTGAGTACTGCTTCTTATGTACCTCTGTTTTATACCAGAAGCTGATTAGAAACTGACCATAATACCACTGAACAATTCTTGCTTCTTGCTTTTATTCTTGCCTCTTTTTTTTACCCACCACCAGAATTCACATTTGCTTTAGTAGGCATCTATCAGCTTAAAGAGTTAGCACCCAAGGCTCATAGTTTCTCCTCTAAGACACAGTAATTGATGTAATTTGATTGTTCATCAAGTTACAAGAGCATAGTCTCCACATCATTGCACTAAGTCATGTTGAGCCTATGTACAACACAGTAGAGAAATGCTAAATTGGGCAAAAGTACAGCCTGGCTAGATTTTTGAGATGAGTCTTGAGAACACATACCTGTTTTTTTGGGGCTATTGTTGAAAATCATAGTGACACAAAAACTAAGAACCACAGTAATGAGCTTCAGTGTCAAGAGAATGTTGTTATTCTTAGTACGCATATTTAAATTTGTCTCTTTATTATTTACAGGTCATTGTCAAGGCAGAAATGATACTGTGAAGACAGTGATGAGTAAGAAGAACCAGCCACTGGGAATAAATGGGTGTCTCCATTGTTTTGCCCACCAAGTGGTTCCAGCAACCACGTCATCTAGCTACCACCTCCAACCACATCAACTAACCTACCAATGGCATAGCAATCATTTCCATAATGGCAACCTATTAACCATATCAAGCACCATGACTACACTTCCACCAGCAACCAGCATTGTGACATGAGGGCCACCAGAGACTGGGTGATTGCTGGTTACTACTTGTCCACAATTAATAAAGATGTGGAAGATTGGGTAATGATTTTCAACTTCATTACTCTTTGATCTATGTTAAAATTAAAGTTTTTCTTGACATTGATTTCTTTTATAAATATTGAATATTTACATCCACCAGGAGTTTCAAGGCCAATGCTGAGTGGCATCTAAAATATACCACGGCGTGGGATGCCTTGGAGCCACTCACCTTCATCTTTGAAGTCTGAGGACAGTGCAGTTATCTTACAGACCTGATGTAGCCCACGTCTATAGTTCCCTACATACCTAGGCAATACAACACTTGTATTGGAGCCCCTGCTTACTTGTTGGTGTTACATTTCTACTGCAGTGCTTCCACACACAACTTGATTGAAAAGTGAAAAGTGTATTTTTTCAATAGCTTTCACATCAAGACACCACAATTTATTGGGGTTTTATGTCCCTGTCAAGTTGTAGTAATATAGAATTGAAAAAGCATTACCTTCTATAGCAAAAAGTCTATTTTAAAGGGGCATAAAATCCTAATAAATTGTGGTGTCCTAGTATTCCCATAGAGCCAACACATCCAGCATTGATTTGAGGTCCAAATGTCACTTGATGTCAAAGCTATTGAAAAAACACTTTCTTCAATTAAAAAAAACAATTGTTTGAAATTATATATTAATAGAAATTTTAAGGTGCATAAATTCCCCCAAAAATGATAGTGTGTCTTAGTATGTAGTAATACCATGTAGCCAATGCATCCTGCATTGATTTAAGGTCCCAAGGTCACTTCATGAGAAAGCTATTGAAAAACATACTTTTCCCTTTGAAAACAAAAGTATTTTAAAGGACATAAAATCCCAATAAATTGTGATGTGTCTTAGTAATACCACATATCCAAAGCACAAGGTAAAAGTACACAAGGTTACTAACCATTTTATTTGGCACACCTGCTCTTCACCACAGATATGCCTAGAGCACTATGCCTCATCTCAAGCCAACAGAGTAGCACAAATAGTGTGTTGCGTGAAAAATTAACCATGTACAGTACACAACAGCTTTTTTTACTTGACTTAAATGTGAATTTCAGTATAAGGTACAAACAGAATTGCCCAAAATAGCACAATACAAACAGAATATTTTTAACCTGCTCTTCATTGCTAATCATTTTGTTGTTATTAATTCACAGACTTGTTTAACTCAAACTTTATGAAGCCATGTGAGTCCATATGAATCAGAGATCAAAGGAAAATTAAGGCCTTGGGATTAATCGGTTTCCATTGCACCACTGTGAGACTCTTTAGAGACCATTAGTCTCATTAATTTTCCATGGAGCTTTTCAATCTTCTTCACGTCCTGTGCTTGATCAGTCTTGTACTGCAAACACTGAACCAAAAAGAAACACAAAAAGTGCAGCTGTTAAATGCATCACTTTGGGAACAGAAGCAGAAGTTCAATCAATCAATCAATGAATCAATCCATCCATCCATAAAATGTTGCCCTTACCACAGAGTCATCTGTAACTTTTATGCAGAGATTCCCATCACAGTGTCTGTATTTCAGAACCACCCTAACCTTAAAGACAGAGGCAAAAATATAAAAAAAACAGTAATGAGAGTGTTGGGTTGTCTCAAACGCAGATTTTTAAAAAATTATTAATGATTATTATCCCATTACTCACTTAATATAACAATGCACTTAAACTAAATTTTGAAAAGTCTGTCTTGTAGTGTTGAATGGAATGTTAACAAGTGCAAAAAACCCTTCTCAGAGGTTTGAGCATGTGAGACCGAGCAATTACAAAAAATATACACCATTACTGAATGACGAGCGCTAGACCTATACATTCTTTATCTTCATTTACAAACAAACATTCTTACCATGGACATTTAAATATACCACTGTTTTCAATTTAATTGATTATTTCAAGTTTGCCATTCAGGACGTTGCATTTTTATGAATATCGCTTTTATCTTAAACGTGTGCCACTGACGCCCACCCAGTTATGGAGATGGGGTTACACAAGCAACAACACAGCGATCGGGGAGAGCTAGAACTTGTTCCCAAGAAAGTGGCTGCTTCATCCATGCACTGGAATTATTTTGGTTTTGTAACACTGGATGCAGATCAAACAAGTTCCCATTATGAAGTCTGTTTTAAGATTGTTGCTTTCAAAGAAACTACACCTGCAATTTTTTTTACCTAAAACACAGCCTAGGCATGTAACAGAGTGGGAGAAGTGCACATTTTCATTTTC
This sequence comes from Tenualosa thibaudeaui, assembly GCA_027481765.1. Lineage (NCBI taxonomy): Eukaryota > Metazoa > Chordata > Actinopteri > Clupeiformes > Clupeidae > Tenualosa > Tenualosa thibaudeaui. Next base: position 23,651,982 of record JAIFZK010000001.1, read on the forward strand.
CAAGTTGTGCGATTTTCCTCACGCTATCTTTTTTCTATTAAGAACAGTAGAATTCTAGTTCATATTTCAAAGATCTACACATCTCATACATAATTGGTGTGATTAGAGGCCTTTTCCTTTGTCACAAGCTGCACCCAGAAGGTATCAGCTCTGAGATACCCATTGTGATATTATCTACTGTGCATCAAGCTGACCAAGCGCAAACTGAAGGAGGACGACACACCTGACTCAGACTACAGATTTTCGTAAGAGCCCAGATTATGATCAACAGCCTGGCTTGCACTCGCTGGCGTGAACTGAAGGGTTGAGTCTGAGCTCATATTTTATTCCTCCCCAGTTTTCTTTTCTGTGTGTCCTCTCACTAGACATTTACCCTCTACCCTTTTCATTTTTAGTCTCTTCAGCCATGATAGCTTGGCAATTTGTAGCTACTATTTGCAGGCCATCATAATTTTTGCCTCACAAAAGTTAGATTTACTTGTGTTCTCGTTTATAGAAAAGAGAGAAGAGAAAATGTTTTGCATGAAGTATTTACTTTAAAACACTTTCCCCCCTCTCTGTAAATAAATATTCATAATATGGACATTTTCTTCATAGGCTAGATCTAGGCTATAACACTCTCCATTTTGATGAAATGATGTATTTTTTCCATTGCACTCTGAGAAACCCATAATGTTTCATTTGTCCCTGTTTCAATCTCTTGGTCCTCCCCAAGGGATTTAATATATATTGAATAGACTTAAAGGACCATTTTTCTCAATTTTGTACATGTATGTGCATTGTCCTCTGGGCCTGCCCTGAATCACACATCCATTCTGCCCTCCTCATTTAGGCTAAGTGGTTAAGCAGTAGAGAAAGTGATTATTACTTGTAATTGACCATTAAATCAGTCACATCTAAGAGGGGGTCAGTGTGGAGTGCGAATAATAATAATTCTGTTTGTGTTTCTGACAAAAGTAGTTTGGTAATAAAACCAGGCCCTTGTTCTACACTTTGCTTTGTACAGAGGGTCTGGCCATTCAGTAGTGAGAAACAATTCCGTGCTGGAGGTGTTTAAAAAGATTGGATCAGTCCTTGAATGATAGCCTCCCTTGACTGATAGCATTTGAGCTCTGCATTCACGACTCCCTCTGGTGATGAGATGGGAGATGATAATAGAGCAGAAGTGCATAGGAAGGCATGGCCAGACTAGAATAAAAGCATAAGACATAAAAAAAGAAAAACAAAAAATCTGCTTGGGCATATTGGTTATACAGTTAAGAAACAATTTGGATGATTGATAACAGGAGATCGTAAGTTTAGCCCACGTGGTGGCTTAACCAGCAGGAAAGGTGCCCATAGCCTGCAATGATCTGTGAGTTTTATAAGCTTTTATAGATGCTTAGATGCATTTTGTTGCCTACATCTTGCCACTGTTGCTTTCAGGCTTGGCAAAGAATAACCATCCAGGCTATGCAACAGGCTAACGCATGCTGAAGGATGAGTTTCAGATGTGCATAAGCAAAAAATAACACTAGTCAAGTAAACGGGGACAGCCGAGGTAAAAAGCAATGTGAAATAAAAGGTAATAAGATTTTTAATCAGTAGGCTCAGTAGGCACATGACATGACATGCACACCAACCTACAGCACCAATCACATGGTGAAGTTTGCGGACAACATAACTCTGGTGGGTCTCATCAAGAATGACAAGGCTCACTACAGGAAGGAGGTCGACGTCCTAACCACATGGTGTAGAGACAACTACCTCCTGCTGAATGTCAGCAAGACCAAGGAGATTGTTGATGACTTCCAGGGAAGTCACACCCAACACCCACCACTGAACATCAAGTTTGCTGCTGTGGAGAGAGTGAGCTGCACCGAATTCCTGGGGGTGCACATCAGTGAGGAGCTCTCCTGGACCAGCAACACTGCATCACTGGTGGAGATAGCACAGCAGCGCCTCTATTTCCACAGCAAACTCAAGCAAGCAAGAGCCTCCTCACCCATCATGGGCATTTTCAACAGGGGCGCCATTGAGAGCCTCACTGACTACAACAGGAAAACCCTGCAGTGCATAGAGAACACAGCTGGAAAGATTGCAAACATTGGTGCCCCACACGCCTCACTGCTAGACACATACAACACCTGCCTCACCTGAAAAGTCACCATGATTGTGAGCGATGCCAGCCCCCCTGCACAAAATCTCTTCAGCCTAGCAAACAGCTGTATCCACAAGGCTGTCAGGAAACTGAACTATCTCCCCTCTCTCCCACCCCAAAAACTCTGGGCTCTGAAGTTGCTGCTAGTTTTGCATATAGTATTTCTTTTTACAACACATCCTTTTGCACAATTACATTTTTGCACATTATTCTGCAGTATCACAACACATGCCACAGGAACTTTTTGCTGCTTGTGACATTCTTGTGTTTTTGTCTAGTGATTTTATCTTGTTTAGTGTTACGAATATGTCCTTATCTGCTATGCACTTCTTTTTTCTTTAGTGTTAGTGTTATTTTGAGGTAAAAATGAGGAAACACCCAGTTAATTTCCTAAATGGACACCTGCCTTAGATTAGATCTGCTCGTTACTCTGCAGTTAAAAACTGTGCAGTTTTCACACCTTGGAGGGCTGCTGGACCAAGTGGATTGGCAAGAATCATGGCTGCAACAAGAGAGATGTCTCTTGAAACAAAAGAGAGGATTGCCAAACTTCTTGAAGAAGGTAACTCTTCATGCATGGTTGTCAAAGATGTGGGTTGTTCACAGTCAGCTGTATCTAAGATGTGGACTAAGTACAAACAGCATGGGAAGGTTGTTAAAGCCAAGCGTACTGGTAGACCAAGGAAGACATCAAAGCATCAAGACAAAAAACTTAAGGCAATATGTGTTGAACAAAACAAATGAAGAAGAAATGGGAGGAAGATGGAGTCAATGTATGTGACCGAACAGTGAGAATTCGCCTAAAGGAAATGGGATTTTCATACCGGAAAGCTAAAAGAAAACCATCATTGACACTTAAACAGAAAAGAACAAGACTGCAGTGGGCTAAGGAGAAGCAATCGTGGACTGTAGATGACTGGATGAAAGTTATCTTCAGTGATGAATCACAAATTTGCTTTGGACAAGGTGATGATGCTGGAACTTTTGTTTGGTGCCGTTCCAGTGAGATTTATAAAGAGGACTGCCTGAAGAAAACATCAAAATTTCCACACTCCTTGATGATACAGGGCTGCATGTCGGGCAAAGGCACTGGAGAGATGGCTGTGGTTATCTTATTCCTTCAATTGAAAAGATGTTTGGGGATGAAATATTTTTTCAAGATGACAATGCATCGTGCCATAGAGCAAAAACTGTGAAAGCATTCCTTGAAGAAAGACGCATCCAGTCAATGTCATGGCCTGCAAATAGTCCAGATCTCAACCCAATTGAAAACCTGTGGTAGAAATTGAAAAAAATGGTCCATGATAAGGCTTCGACCTGCAAAGCTGATCTGGCAACTGCAATCAAAGAGAGTTGGCACCAGATTGAAGAAGAATACTGTTTGTCACTCATCAAGTCCATGCCTCAGATACTGCAAGCCGTTATAAAAGCCAGAGGTGGTGCAACTAAGTACTAGTGATGTGTTTTGAATGTTATTTTGTTTGTCTTTAATTCATGATTCCATATTTTTTTCCTCAGAATTGAGTGATTTCATATTTTTTTCCCTGTGCTTGGTCTATAAAAATAACATTTACTAACTACCACAATGTTTTTTCTTTATTTCTTTTCGTGTTTCTGAAGGCCAAGAAGGCCACTTTGGAATTACTTCATTATTGTATTATGTTTGTGATCTGAGTTTGTTCTACAGAATGAAACGTCTGAATGAGTGCTCATCCAAGACTGGTGATTCCATACTTTTTGCCAGGGGTTGTATATGTGGAGAAATTGACACTAAACCTGACTTGACTTAACTGATGCAGGTGTAGGCGAGATGCTGGACCCTTTCGCGGTAGAATTGTGCATTTGTAAGCAAGCCTAAAACAATGACCTGATATCAGCTTCGATAATGTGTGGAAATTTAAGTGTTTAGTTGCCTTGTTGCTTGAACGTGGTTTAGTCTACAGTACAGTACTAAACTTCCGTTTAGAAGGTTAAAACTAAATGCATCACAGATAATTCATTACCCCAGTTTAAAAATTTAGTGTTTTTTTATAATTAACATAAAAAATGGAGTGGGATTGGAATAGTGGCAAGTGGGAGTGCCTAGAACAACACAGGCAGACCTCTGTTTATGCATTAGAAAAACTATAATGCAAAATCCTGTAAGCATAAGAAATGTTACTTAACCATAGGGAAATTAGGCGTTTTGTCAGGATCCAGTAAAGCACACACATGCACATACTATTCTCCCAGTTGACATCCTGGGCATAGAATGTGGAAATGATTGTTTTAAAAGCTTTTTACCTATATAAAAGTACATTACATGCTATTAGTTACTATTGTATGTCTATTGGAGAGACCAGTTAGTTTGGTCACTCCGAATTTTAGCAGAAGGTTCGACCCTTTCATTAATTTATAGGACTTTTTGTCAATTATAGAGATGCTTTGCATGTAATGAACGACTTCCGACATTCTTTTGTAACTTAGCAACATTTTGTCTTCAGGTTGATGTAGTGTGGTGAAGCTTCTTCTGATGTGAAGTAACTGCTAGCTTAACGCTAGTTATCTACATTTTCTGAGTAGCTTGTCCAACACTGGTTATCACACGTATCAAACGTTGATTAGCTTGTGTTCACTAGGTTAAGCCCGACGCTTTCGGGAAATTGATTTCTCTCCTTCAGCTAAAGTCATATCCAATTGCTTTAATAATAATGTTAATAATAGTCCCATATTAGTACTGGAAATTAACATTATATGCAAGCAAGCATCGCCATTCAACAGCCAGTTAACATTCTTACCTTCATAGGCTCCGTGAGATACAGTTTTTCAGCTGCCCGGGCAAATTCGTCCCACGCTTGATAGTATGGCATGATTATAAGAGAGCCAAGAAGACTGAATGAGTTTAAAAGAAACAGCCGTCTTTACACACTGAGTGCTAATTCCACCTCATCAACTGCCTAAAAATGTCTTCCTCTCCTTGCTTTGCTGGCGGGTTACATCTCTTTGGTGCACACCGCCACCTACTGTGCAGGAGTGTGCAAATGGCCTTGAAAACTGAGAAGCTCCCCGCCTGCGGACTTTCAGCCAGGTGGGGCGGGGCTCAACGTTGAGCACAGCCCTGGTCGGAAACATAGTGCCGCTGGACCTTTAAATCTAGGAAGTTGCGGCATCTTGGATTAGTGTGTGGTCACCTACACAGAGTAGATAGCAAACATTTTGGCTGTGGTTTGGTATACATCTGCCATTATTTTGGCACAACATTAAGGCTTTGGCCAAACTTTGGCATGGTTATGGTAAACCAAAAAAATACTAAAAGGTGCCAGTGAAACAGCTGAGCTGAGCTTATGGCATAAGTCTGGTTTGCCAAAATCCTGGCATTTGGCTTCATTGTGGTGTGATTATGGCTTACCATAATACATCAAAAGGCGCCAATGGTAAGTCATCATATGGCTGAGTTATGGCATATGTCAAGTCAACCCGAAGATAGGGTGAAGAGCGGAACAGCATCATGACGTACTCGGGTACTACATAATTATTCAACCAAGTGGGGTATTATAGCTCTTATATAACAAATTCATTTTTCATTTCATTTTTCTCTACAAATAGACACATACCATATAAATGTATCAATAAAACCTTATTAGCCTAGGCGATAGTTAATTTTACATAACAATATAACCTTATGAGCATAGAGTGCTATAATAAATAAACAAATAAATAAATCAGCAAGCAAGCCAGCCAGCCATCTTTTGGCATAGTTATGGTTCCATTCAGGGTAACATTTGGCTACTCTTTGGCTGGAATGTGGAATTTGGGAGTTTTTTGGGGCAGTTATGGCTATGTTTTGGAGTTCCATAGTTGGTTTTGGGCAGATTTAGGGTTGATTTTGGCCTCCTTTGGTTATTATTTTGGCATTCCTATTTTGGGCCAAAATAGGGCCATGTGCCATTCCAAAACTTTGCCAAATTGGCAAGGAAAGTTTGGGCCAAATGTGGGCCATAAATATTTTGCTATCTGGGGTTCTCTGGGCTTGGTCGTCAGGCCAGTTGATGTAAGTTCTTAAGTTCTTATGTGCTTCGTAAGTGCTTATGTGTAAACATGGTTGGCATGAATCTGGTTGGGTTTCAAGACCACTGTATTGTTTTGTAGCTTGTCCTGGTGTTTGCGCGTGAGTTCAGCGGAGTGGTTACGTCTAGCCTCTACAAGCCATTGCCGGCTGCGAATTTTGTCTGTGTGCTCCAACAAAACTGTAAGTCCTTTGCTTTCACACATGTGCCACGTTCAAGTTCTTTTTATTCACTGCCTGCATTGATTTACATTCTATTTATCTATAGTCACCTGCTTAGAGTATGGTCACGGGCAACTTATTGACTTTGTTGTTGTGCCGAGAATGTAAGTTCACTGGCTTCCTTTCTCCCTCACGTGTGTGTGCTATGGAATGTTTGTGCATGTGTAGTCATGTTCATTCGCCATCTCTGTATTATAGTTGGCCTGGGAATGTATGAGTAAAAAGAAACAACCAAACCGAATAACGTGATCGCTACAGAATTACTAAACAAGCTCCTGGTTCAGCACTGCGACCTGTGTTCATACAGGTTGGTAAGATAGGCTACCTTAGTATCTTGCCCTGTTCCTTTAGTGCTTTGACCTGTCTAGACTCAATTGAAGGCCTTTGAGGCTTGGCATGGACTTCAGTTCACTGATGCATAGGCTGCAACGTAGGCTTAGTTTTGATTTTACATGTATAATTCCTTATGACATGGTAGCTGTGTTTTCTTGCAGGAGGACCAGCCATACACCACCTTGGCCACGCTTTTTCCTGTGCCTGTTTTTAGTATTCAGATGTGTGAGTGAGAGAGATTGTGTGTGGGAGGGGGGACCACCGTGCTGCCCAGTAGTCTCTCCTTGCTTGTGTTGCTGTATGTGTATCTGTCTGTATGTTATATGTAATGTTTGTATTTTAGGCCTGTGGGTTAGTGCAATATCTCTTTGTGTTGTCACTGGTTTGCAGAGTGCAAATGATTGCCTTCTGTGTGTGACCTGTGATGTGCCTTATATCTTCCGTGTTTGCTTATTGATACATGTTTGTTCTCTATTTGAGTATTTCTTATTTAAGCACCTTGGTGTTGTATTTTGTTGTCCCCGCCCCTGAGTTTGTTACCCAAAGGCCTAGTGCTTATTTCCTTGTGTGTATGTCCATCTGAAAAAATAAAATATTAAACTGTCTTTATTTTTATAATACTCCAGTCCCTCTCTCTCAATTTATTTCCCTTTGTTGGGATAGCCTGCTTGTACACTCCTAAAGATCAGATTGTTGGTTATTAATTTGTGACTGAACTAAAAGGCCCCTAGTCACATCAGGTATTGACCTAATCGATACAGATGGCAGGTCTGGTTAATGCCCTCAAAATACAAGGGTGGGATTGGCATGGGGGAAAAAGGAGGATAAGTAGTGGTCAATGGGCCTATTTCACAGCAGCCATTTCTCCAAGAAGACTAATAAGAATCTGATTCTGATACTGAGTCAGAATTTTATTAGCTGTCATTAATAACAAATGTGCTCACCCTGCGACTCCTTGGAAAAATGGCCACTGTGAAATGACTCAATTTATCATGCAAGTGAGTAGAGAAACACTGCTGCAAGTACACTAGACAAAGTTGCTTAACAATAAAATATTACTAAGTAAAACTGATGAAAACACAATATGAGATGATTTGTCTGACAATAGACAGAGACAAGAGATGTTTATTTTATTCTGCATGAGATTACTTAGCAAGGACATGCTGCCATTCTCATCAGTGCCTGGAATTTTTTTATAGATAAAATGTAGCTTGACCTTTTTCTTTGCTTAGGTTTAGACTAATATCATTTTTTCATGGTTTGTTAGTTTCAGTAACACTGACAGAAGTTTCACGAATGGACTCATAATTGTGCTTCTTTCAATGACCAGTCTAATTAGCTCAGTTCAGCAAGGTAAAGTTAGCTACATTTACCCTGGTGATGAAGATAGCGAGTTAGCAAGCTAATGATGCTAACAGCTATTAACCAAAATTGTCCTCAATATTGCGTTTGGAGGAGTACCAAGTTGACAATGTACAGACAATTTGAACAACATATGTGGTCAAAAATACTAGGCAAGCAACTTGGTGGATCACTGCAGTCTTTAATCACGACGCTGAGCAGACATCACATGTAAACCAAAAGGCAGACCTTCCTGCCCTCACAATGACATTTGACTTCTTGCCCTCCTGTTGTTTTAGCTTGTTTAGGTTCCCTGTCCTGGTGAAGATAGATGCTTATTTGGTTTTCACCAGCACCCTCTGTTTCCCACATTCCTAACCATAATTTGCTTGGTTTGTAGACTCGGGTTACACATGGCATACCTTTGTATCACATTACTATTCATTTCTAGGATATTACAATTTATAATAGGATATTACAATTTATAAGCTCCAATTTGGGTAGCATACACTATGATCTCTTTACAGGAGCTTACAATTTCTTGAAAAGACATACAGGTCATACATGTAACAATAAAAACAAAACAGTATGCAGATTAGATAGGACACAAAACAATTTACAACACAGTGGTCTTATGACTTTCACAGAAGTTAAACCCAGAGCACCCGAGAGCAACAGGGGCAAGGAACTACCTTGTGTTTATTTATGGTAGAAACCTTGGGCAGATCCACGGCTCAAGGGGCAGATCCAACTGCCAGGGGTCATGCAGGTCACATTTTGTCAGTAACTACTCTACAACTTTCTCCCTAGGTTGGGCTAAGCATTAAGCTAATTGCAACTTTAAACCTCCTTGCCCTGCCAATAGCTAAAAATCCAAGCCTAATCTTGGAACTATCTAGTTCTGATTGCTTTTACTTCTTTATTCAGCATTGACAAGGCTGATGCTGTTTCATTAGCCACCCTTTGCAGTTGACATGCTAATCCATTAAATTTTTGTAATGCAGCTACTATGCCATCCCACAGTGACGATGTCCCACCAATTGTGTCTCCTTTGCCGGTCCAAGTATCTGCTATAAAATAACCTTTTCATTTGTCCACTCCTCCTGCTGTGCAGGTCATGTCTCTTTTTTATCTATGCATATATATTTTTTCTTGGTCCTTCTAATGGAGGTGTTTATCTTGTATCCAGATTGATGGTGTAATTGCGGCTATGTAACATGTTCCTACTGCCTCAAAAGCCCAGTATGAATATGCTTTATTCCCACATACCCACTGCATGGCTAAAGAAAGAGCAAAATTAAAATTTGGACTATGTATTTCACTGTCTCTAAAAAACAGACAATTATCTTCTCCCAATCATAGTGCTGGTCTACTACTTCTTTCTTGTTTGTTTTCCAAGTTTGACCCATCATAATTTACTTTGAGATAAAATTGACATTTCATATTACTTTCTCCTAGTTGCTTTCTTGTTGGCAGTGACTGATAAACACACAAACCCTTCTTTGTAGAAACTTGTATAGGCTCTCCAGCACGTTATCAAACCTTAAATTCAATTTAGTATTTATATTCAGCCAAGGGCTCAGATGTTTCCACCAAAAGAGTTCTTAGTGATGCTTGCTTCCTGTTCCTGTTACCAAAGTGACCAGTTCTGGTGTGCTGGGATTCTTCCACTCATTTTGTAGCATGTTCTTTATGCCATTCAGCACAGTTCATATATTCACTTTGCGTTGAGATCATTGGAGCACAGAGTCGCTTTCAGCCAGCTCAGGGATATGAGTGTGGACAATAACACTTGGTCCTTTCACTTGGACCTGTACGGTCCTCTCCATTGTTCCTCCATTATTAGATGAGCACTCAGGACCATGGTTGCACTTGGTGTGTAATCTGGAAACTCTGATAGGGCTCACCTTTTGGGAAACATAAGACAGAGCAGTATCAGTTCTTCACACTAACTAGACATTCTTCCCTTTGCAATTTTTTATGTTATATTGCTATAAAAACCTTAGGGGCTGGTATGGGACGACTTATCAAGATCTCTCCAGCACTGTGCCTTGTAGATCTTGCTACCTGGCCTCTAAGGTATAGAAGAGTCAAAAGTTGCGCTATCACTCAGAGTAGGGTTAAACCGTGTCATAGGTTGAGTGAAGCTCTAATTTGACTCCCATTGTGGGTGCACTGTGAGTAGCCAGATAAAGCACCTTTCACAATAAGCACCTACTGCTGTAGTGAATCCTGATGCAAGACAAAGTTTGTCTACTGTATGCAACTCCCCTCAGTTAAGTGTATTTAAGTGGAACACTGATTGTTTAGGTTAGATTTAATGGTGGATGCTTTCGGGCTGAAACCCTTATGTCTCCCTTGACACACGCCATTGTAATGATTAAACCTGTTTCCTGAAGTTCTGGAGTCTGCCACCAGTCTGCAATTCTTACTACAAACAAATTACTTTTAATAGCCAAGACTTGTTCATATAGTTTGACTCTATATAATCATTTTTGTCATCGACTCTCCCATGGAACACTCAGCTGTCATCACATCATCACATCCTAGTTTCTTGCAGTTCCACTGAGCACCCTGTGTGGAACGTGGATATATTTGCGTAGCCTACCTACAGGCTCAACAGCTCACTTACAGCTGTCGCCACCCATGTTATGTGTGGACTCTTCTCGGTACAATTTTTTTTGTTAAATATGCCTCCAGTCTATTGTCCTATGTCTTGACAATGTATCCGGTACATGTTTAACATAGGTCATAGTGGGGGTTGTGAGTTGAAGGTAAAATTAAAGTCACTTCTCTTCTACAAAATTCTCATCACAGTCAAAAGTCACGTCAGTCCAAGTCATCCTTCCAGTAAGTCATAGTTTTAAAGTTTGAGAATGTGTGCAACACAACAAATTTAGAGGTAGTGCAATAGTAGCTACATTGCCTTGGGTCTAGGGCAAGCAGTCTTGCTCCGATGCTGTCTGCATCTAGGGCCACCAGTCAGGAGTGAATTTATGACCCAGCTACTTAACTCACTCCTGACAGAGTTGCAACTTTTGCTAGGAGATGCTCCAGTCCACCACTGGCAAGGAATGTTTACGATGCCACAGTGTCAACATTGGCACACCTCTTTTGACACAGTTTACATAACAGAAAATGTTACTAACTGTTGGCAGAAAATTTTGAGAGGCAAGATGTTAGAGCTGTTAGACAAAACAAAAAAGATTGGGACTCTCATCTTTGTGGCAAGGTATCGGTGAACTTTTTATTTTTCCAAATATCAACAAACCAAAATAAACAAAGCGTATTTATTCTAACACATCCCAATTGATGATCTGTAACAACCACTTAGTACTTAGTACTTACTTGTAATCATGCCGGCCATGTTGATAATCTCAACGCATGCTTTAATTGGTACCCCTTTTTCTTAACAATCCGGATGTGGAATATCTTGAAAGTATGCCACTACACAATGCAAGTCCTCTGGAATTTCCTTATCTCTCTAGACTGAGACAAGCCTAAAGATCCCTTTATTTCAACACTTGCTAAAATGTAAGCTATAAGTTACCCATAAAATCTCAGTCCAATAACTTTTCGGGGCACACACTAATGGGGAAAAAAAGGGTTAGTACTTTCCATCTTCCTAATTAACAAAAAGAAAATAAACATCCTCCAAAAAGACAAGACAGAGAAGCTGAGGCCGTTGATAAGGCTGTGTTGAGGAAACGGATTGTAAATCAGAAGGGTCACCATGGGTCCACTGAAACCCCCCTTTCCCTGAGTTAGAGAGTTCAGCAGTGACAAACGACCCTTGTCCTGTATCTCCTCCTGGTCTTACAGAAGCGAGCCATATTCCTGCATATTCTTATATCAATCCTTTGGGTATATATTCATTTTCCCTGCCTCTTCCCGCACCATCCCTCCACCTATTGCCACTCTTCTCTACAAGTTGCTTTAGTGGTACTGAGCCCTGGTTTGTGAAGCTGACTTCCTCTGCTTGAAAATCTTCATCTGATCAGCCGCTGAGTCTTTGCACCCTGCTCCCCTGTTCCTTTTTGCTAGATGATTCCTTACAGACTGTGCTGGTGAGGGGGTAATGATGAGGCTCAAGAGCTTGAGGGGTGCATGAGATGGTTAGGGTGTGTTTCTGGTGAGTGGTTAGAGACAGATGTGGTGCATACACCAGTGTCCAAAGGTGTTACTCCTAGGAGTCATTCAGGTGATGGCTTCAGCTTGCTCGTTCAGCTTGCTCGTATACGCATGCACTTCAACAGATGTCCCTGTAGTCCTCTGGAAAGCCTTTGCCTCTCTTGTATGCCCCAAACCTGTCTTTCTCTTTGCTCTTTCCTCCACTTACTTTTGTCCTCTCTCCACTTACATTTGTCCTCCCTGGCCTCTTTCTCTCACTTATACAGTTCTGGTCTAAATGGTCTAGCCTTTTCCATTATAGACCTGCAATCCTTCAGGTGCCCTGTAGGGCAGCGGCCACACCAGCTCCTGATGTGCGTTTTATGTTATATATGTCGTCTGTACCGTCGCTGTCGTCCACAAGAAGTACTTACAACAGGAGCTCATTACTTGGACTACAACACAACAACTCCACAAAAGATCTTTCAGGAGTTAATCTAGTCTTGGACTGCAAAACACTCTGTGAGCTAGGTATCCTGCACTGGCAAGACCAAGGGGCCTGCGAGGCAGCGGACTCCTCCCCCACCACCGGCCGGTGTGTGGGACCTAGCATGCGTCGCAAGAGGTGTGCTAGACCTAGCAAGTGGGGCTGTTGAGCTGGTATCAGTGCTAGGTTAAAAGCAAACCCTCACAGGACAACACTTACATCTATCCTGCTATCCAATGTTCGTTCTTTGGAAAATAAAATGGACTACCTCAAACTGGATTTAACTACACAAAGAAAGGTGAGAGACTGCAACACCATCATTCTCTCAGGGAGGTGGTGTGTGTATTTTTATTAACAACAACTGGTGCACAAACAAATCTCAAGCCACTGTTCTAAGGACATTGAATTTTTAGCGCTTAAATGTTGTCCTTTTTACTTGCCGAGAGAATTTACTGCTGTCAACATCACAGCTGTTTACATTCCACCCAGCGCAAACACAAAGTGCGCACTGTCTACATTGTATCAGTCTGTGAGTTCATTACAGGACTCAAACCCGGACTCTGTCTGCATAATCGCCGGCAATTTCAACCAGGCCAAAATAAAGACTGTACTACCACACTACCATAAACATGTGAACTCAGGGGAGCTCAGACCATCTCTCTGTTATGCTAATTCCAGCCTATAGACCACTGCTAAAGAGGAGCAAGTCAGCTGTGAAGCAGATCAGGGCATGGCCAGAGGGAGCCACCTCAGCTCTCCAGGACTGCTTTGACTGTACAGACTGGTCTGTTTTCAGGGAGGCATCCACTACCAACCAGCACATCAACCTCTACACCAATACACTGAGTCTGTGACTGGATACATATCCAAATGCATGGATGATGTCACAATCACAAAGACGCCCTCAGATCAGCCAGGGCCAACTTGCACTGCGGCGTGAGAGCAGCCAAGCGAGCCTATGGACAGAAAATCCACTCGCAATTCAGTGACACAAAAGGCCCCAGACGCCTGTGGCAAGACATCCAGTCAGTCACAGACTACAAACCAACACCCCTGCCGTGCGAGGACAACACAGACTTTCTCAACTCTCTTAACACCATCTTCAGCCGGTTTGAAAAAAAAAAAAACAATACCACCACTCCAACAAAAGCCCCTACTGGCCCAGACAACACAACACTCCAACTAGACCCTGCGGATGTGAGGAAGACCCTACTGAACCCCAAAAAAGATGCAACATACCCGGGCATGTGCTCAGAGACTGTGCAGACTCACTCACAGATATTTTCTACATCTCATTGAGCCAAGCCGTCACACCAGAAAACTTCAAAGCTACCACCATCGTACCACTACCATCGTACCACTCCCCAACTACATTACTAAATGACTACAGACCCATAGCACTCACTCCAATAATGATGAAGTGCTTTGAAAGGTTGGTCAAGGCCCACATAAGAACCAGCCTTCCCACTACTCTGGACCCATACCAGTTTGCATATCGCCCCAAACACCCCACTAATGACGCCATAGCAACAGCACTCCACCTGTGCCTGGCTCATCTGGAAAACAAAAACAGTCACGTACGGATGCTGTTCATTGACTTCAGCTCTGCTTTCAACACGGTCATCCCACAGCACCTGGTGAACAAACTGAGTGCAGTAGGCATCAGCGCTTCATTATGCAACTGGCTACTGGACTTTCTCACTAACAGACCACAGACAGTAAGAGTCGGCAAAAACTCCTCAGAGACCACCATCATTAACACCGAGGTCCCCCAGGGATGTGTGCTGTCTCCATTGCTGTTGACCCACGACTGGTGTGCCAGATTCACATTGAACCACATCATCAAGTTCGCTGATGACACAACAGTGGTGGGCCTCATCAGTGACGGTGATGACTCAGCATACACAGAGGAGGTACATCAACTCATCAACTGCTGTGACAGAAACAACCTACAACTCAATGTCAACAAAACAAAAGAAATAACTGTAGACTTCAGGAAACGACACCCGACACACACCCCACTCACAATCAATGGCAGTACCGTGGAGTCTGTGAAAAGTTTCTGGGAGTGCACATCACAGATGACCTCACATAGACCACCAACACCCCCTCCCTGGTCAAGAAAGCACAGACACGCCTTCACTTTCTGCGCAAAATGAGGAGAGCTGATCTCCACACTCACCACCTTCTACAAGGGTGCTATTGAGAGCATCCTTACCAGCAGCCTCTCCGGGTGGTGAGGACTGCTGAAAAGATCACCCCAACCAGCCATTCAGGACTTATACACATCACACTGTTCCAAGAGAGCCATCAATATCATCCACCCACCCAGCACACAAACTGTTCTCCCTCTTACCATCTGGAAAGCGCTACCGTAGACTGAGTAACAGCTTCTTCCCACAAGCCATCAGACTAATAAACACAATGAAGAAGATTCCATGAACATTCCATGAACATGTTACTGACATCCAAAAACACACCCATCTCATTCATCCATCTCACACACACTGATGTCCATGCTGCTATCACACTTGCACTTTACATGCTGCTTTCACACTTACACTTACAAATTGCACCTTACATATTGCACATTTCACTTTTTTCAACCTACACTAGCTACCAAGAAGAGCTACCTCGAACTTTCCTTCTTGCTGGAAGCCTATATGTTTACTTGTATGCCGTATGTCTTATGTCTATTTATTGTGGATGTCTGTGTACACTTCACGTCCATGAGTGTAGCTGTGTGTTTTTGTGTGTGTGTGTGTGTGTGTGTGTGTGCACGTTTCTAGTTTAAATTGCACATTTGGTGTCTGGTGAAACGCAATTTCAGTCCTCTGTGTAATGCCTGTTACATAGTGAATTGACAATAAAGTATATTTTGACTTTGACTTTGACACATATAGGGCCTCAGACAATCATGATGCAGGACCTTGTCTCACCTCCCAATGACTTCGTACAGCACCGGTCCCAAACAGGAGACAATGATACAGGTGCCCTTTCATGGTGGATGAAGCATGGGGCTAAATCCTTTTTTCTTAGTGCCATCCTTGACATAGACCAAATCTCCAATCTTTGGCACAGACATCATAGCTTCACTCCTGACATTTTTTAGTGGCTCTTAGATGCTTCCTCGCAATCTCCTGTGCCTCTTCCAGGCCCTATTCATTCAGGAACATAAGAGCCTCACTGTTTTCCCCACTGAGCTCTGCTGCTACTGACCAGATGTCATGTGGTGGATAAACCTTTCTGCCTAGCATTAGCCTGTTCAGACTGAATCCAGCGCTGGAAATCTTGGAACTGAGGTAGGCAGCAGTGAGCAACAGGAGGTGCTCATCCCAGTTGTTTTGTCTCTGGTCGACATAGCAGCAAATCATTTGAAGGAGACTTCTATTGAACCTCTCAACCTGGCCATTTGAGGCAGGATGGCATGGTGTGGTTCCAGAAACTGGCATAAAGTTTTGAAAAGGTTACTTTCAAAACTACAACCTTGATTAGTATGAAGTTCCAAGGGACACCAGTCTTTTAGCCGTAGTTTCTGCTCCTTGATCAGGTACTGCATAGGCCTCACAGCTCTGACCGTATGCATATCTCTACATCACCCCACACTGCAGAGTTTTGGATATTCCAAGGTGGTCCCATTGTGGTGGGTCATGGCATGCCCTGAGGATTTCTTCTTGCAATGAGGCAGGTTCCAGAATTACATAGTGTGGTTGTTCTCTGTCTGTCTTTACCCAGCAATAGACTAAGATCAAAAAGATGCCTATGTACAAGGCCAGAACTGAGAGACTCAGGAGAAGCTTCTATCCTTAGGCCATCTGAACTATTAACACACACTATACTGACTTTGCACACATTCACTCCTCAACACTCACAAACACTTCCTAACAACTAAGTTTGCACACACACATACCTGACTTACAGCACTTATACATGCCAGTTTGGGGACTGTGGGTCTGTCTGCATCTCACCAGTATCTGGTAGTTTTCTGCTTGGATCTCCTTGGCAAGGGGCACCACATCATTCACGTCTTTGTGAACTTGGCCCATTGATGATTGGTAACAGCCATGACACGGCAGGGTGCTCACATCTCAGTCACAATTTTCAACATCATCTGCATCTTTATGTGTCAATGCATCAGCATTTAAATGTCTCTTCCTAGCCCTATACTCTATCAGCTCTTCCAGCCAGCAAGTGAATTGCACTTCCAGGTTCTTAAACAGTCAGACTGTTGTGGTCTGTCCATAGCAGGAAGCCTTTGCCAAGAAGGTAATGGTGAGCCAGCACAGCTCCAATGCAGGTACAGGAAAGCTTTCTGCTGTTTGTCCCAACCATAGAACTGGCTGTCCTTCATAAGACACGTCAAAGAGCTTACTAACTCTGCAAAAGATGGGACAAATTTCCTGTAAAAGTTGCAAATTCCCAGAAAAGCTTGGAGGTCTTGCTCACTTGTGGGGTGTCACCAGTCTTGTACATCCTTCACCAGTGCTGAATTGGGACGTATGCCTTCGCCACTATCAACATGGCCCAATAATAAGACTTCCTCCTTCAACAGCTGCCATTTTGATGGCTTGAACTTTAATCCATAGCTTTGTAGTTGTTCAGACATCTCTGCTAGGCACTCCAGGCTCCGTTCAACATGTCTGCCCAGTATAATTATGTCATCATCCAGATATATTAGTAAGGTGTCCCATTGAAGTCCATGCAGTGCCAGCTCCATTGCCCTATGAAATGTGGCAGTGACATTACAAAGCCCAAATGGCATGCTGCTGTACTCATATAGGCCATACTATGAACATACGATGAATGCCATCTTCCCATCTTCCTCTAAAGCTATCTGCCAATATCCACTTTGCAGATCAAGTGTGGAGTGTGGAGAAGAAGTGTGGAGATGTTGGCTCCACCCTGGACATCTACACATTCTTATATCATAAAGGGTAGAGGGGTATAGGGTAGGCATCCGTGGTTATCACACTGTTTAGATGGTGGTAGTCCGTACACCAACGCACACCCCCATCTTTTTGGACTAGCATCACAAATGATGCCCATTCTGAGGATAGAGTGACAGAAGAGTCTGGCCCCTCTCCCCATGATCTTTGCAGGAATTGGATCTCCTTCGATAAAGACTAGGCCACTGGACTGAAAAGTGGCATTGGCTGCTCTCAGGAAATCAAGCCTCAAAAGGAGAGAGTTGTGAATGGGGGCAATATATCCATCCAAATCAATAGGCAGAGTTCCCATCTGAAACATTACTCACTCATGACCATCATTTCACTATTTGACTCAGCATTGTGAAGAACAGCTTTCTTAAGAGCTTGCTGCTCACCTCCATACAGTTGCTGTATACAGTCCACTACAGCTTGGACTGGAATATTATTGGCTATGTGACTGATAGTTACTGTGGGGGACTTGGTCTTCTCACCAGCTGTTTCTCGTTCGCCTCCTGTCGTGCAGAGAGGCTGGGCTGGGTGACCAGGAACATTCCTGCCTGAAATGGCTTTCTTGCCCATAGTAACAACATAGGCCTTTAGCAGCTCTGTGAGGGCTTGAAAGATGAGCCCATGTTCTAATTTCAGGCTGTCTTTGGCCCTGATCATGGGATGGGCTGTGCTCTCTCCCTAAAGGGTATTCTGAGTACCTCTGCTCTTTCTGCTCAGCCATGACATAAGTAGGACTTTGAACACTGAACATGAACACTTTGAACACTAGTTTCTGGGAATCAGGCAATGCACATGGTTCCGTGTATATCACCTCATAGGCCAGTTTCAATCAATTTCACTTAGGGAGGAGGCTCTGTTGATTCTGCAGCTGCAGCTGTACCCACAGCATCACTCTACTGTCCTTTAGACTTTTTAAAATCCTTTCTTTTAAGTCGTTTCTGATATCCTTGCAGCAGGAAATGACACAGAGTTGCATGCAGTGCAACATAATGTGTGCACACTCACTGCACTGGTGGGAACCCTTTCTCCCTCAGTCCTTGCAAGGCGGTAAGCTAGCTTTACTTCTTGAAGCAGCAAAAGTTTGCTAGTTACGAATTCTAGACAGCTGACTTTGTGATGACGTTCTTGTCATCCTTATCTTGCTTTAAAGTTGATGGCTAATACCACTTCTGACACCAGTGGTGTCTTTACTTTTCTTAATGTCAGTCACCAGCTGGTTGTGTGATTAGCTTGTTTGTTAGCAGAATGCCCACGATAGATAATAACATAGCTTACTCACATTCCCCTGAGGCACATGAAATGACATGACAAGAGTCCCGGGATAAAATTGAGCTCCAACAAAGGTAGGTCCTCACCCTGCCAGGGCCATACAATGTCTATCTATGCAGCTATCAAACACATTATCACTTCTCTAAACACCAGTGGTGGAAAAAGTACTTGAACTCAGTACTTAAGTAAAAGTACAAATGACCAGCAAAATATACACTCAAGTAAAAGTAACACTACAATCCTACTTAAGTAAAAGTAAAAAGTATTTGCTTTTAAATGTAAATGTTTAAATGTTTAAAAAGTACTAAAAGTAAAAGTACAGGTGCAATATATTGTCTCTTAATGGTCTATTTAAAAAAATAGGCCTAATTAGCTCCCACATAAAATTGCACAAAACTCCTAATTTTCCCATGGAAATGCTCATAACTGCTTCCTGAAGGAGAAAGACAAAACACCCAATAATTCTGATTCAGATATGTTATATTTTATTTTGATAGGCTGCCTAGAAAAAAAGGCATGGTAAAATATTTGACGCCTTACATGCAGTTAATAGTGTACTTTTTTGTTTTCAAAATGGACAACAACCTGTCCATCTCCTTACTAGGTAGGCCAGTTAGATAATAGTTTGTTCTACTATGGGCTGCTCCATCACATCCAAATGCTTCATCTCCATCCTCGTAATTGTTAACAGCAGAGTTGAAGTCTGTAAAGTGAATAGGCTACACACACTTGCTTAGGTAACACAGCTTACCTATTGAAGATAACGCTAGTCAAACTGGGGCGCAAATTCATATGAGTGGAGCAGCAACAATTGGACTACCTATTCACACAAGAAGGCCAATAGTGACACAGGATAAACACATCAGGTAAGGTGCATCGTCCATAAAAAGCCGCTAATTGACCTAGCAGGTAGCAAGCTGTAAGCAAGCATGGCAGGTAACAACGGTGCTGACAAGCCCCAAAAATTCCACTCTGGCCCATACAAGAGTTGTTTGAATTTAAGATGATAAAACGTAGCAAAACATTTTATACGTCACCCATTGGGATGAATGGGAGCCACAATGTTACAATATGCAAATCGGCTTCACACAAACAATGCATCTGATTGGTTTAAATTTCCAAGACAGTCATGCAGCCTAGGCAACTTCAGCAAAAAAGTTATAGCCTAATAAAATATAACAGGATGCATTTTAGAAATGTAGTGAAATAAAAGTAAATAGTGTGTGCTAAACACACACTATATACGGGATAGAACTAGAGCCTACCAGTCAGCTCTTTGAGATATCTTTAAATGGTGTTAAGGATTAAGCACATTTTTGAATGGAAAGTAAAGAGGTCATGTGCCACAATAGGCAAATTTGACATTACCTGACTTTATCAAGCTGGCTGCAGCCGCCTGCAGTCGGCAATGCATTTTGGGTTGAAAACACCAGAAATAACCAATGGGATGGGAATACGAAAGTGCATATTTAGCTGAAGGGCTAACATGACTGAAAACATGGCTATGTAAACATAGTACCACATAAGGAAGGAAAGGAAAACACACACCCATACGAATCAAGGGGAATCACCCACCCAAATCTAGCCCATTTTCAGGATGGAAAACAAAAATGAAAGACGCATTAGGCAAGTTAGCTTTATGTTTTTAAAAAGAAAAGTCCATAAAGAATAAAGTAAAACTTTTCAGACTTGTCTGGTCAGGTCTGCTGCTCAAACCCTGATAGAAATTCATTTCTCTTTATTGGTTTTTGAGAGAGCCTTTCTACTTATCTCCTACTACTACTTATTATATTTTGAAGGCCTAAACAGAGTTCAGCTAAAAACTTCAACTTTGAGGGACCGTTATGACCAAGCAAAGTCATCTGGACCAAGAGTTTTGATTTGTCCACATACTATTCCTATTAATGTATCAGCATGCAAAATTTGTGCCTCCTGTTTTTGAGCTATGGACTTGAAGCTATGGACGTGAAATCTGAAAAAAAGAAAAAGAAGCTGCATAAAACAATACCGCCCTCCCCACAAAACTGTCTGTATGTTGAAAAATATTGTTCTTATCTAAAAATATTTGTACAGGGTGTCTCCTAGATAACATATGTATGCCTGGTGTTTTGGGAGAATTTTTAAAACTTAAGTGCGTGGGCATTTACATTTACAGCGACTTACAAAAGAGGATAACATTCAGCTACAACACAATGAAAGAACGAACAAGGGGTGCATATTGCTAACATAGAAACTGCACCAGTTAAGTTGAAAGTGCAATAGTGCAGAGAAATTAAATTGTTAAGTGCATTCTCAAAGTTTACGGCAGGAGATATTCTTGGAAGAGCTGGGTCTTCACGAGTTTCTTGAAAGAGGAGACGGTATCACTTGATCTGGTAGCAATTGGCAATTCAATCCACCAGCGCGGCACCAGATATGAGAAGAGTCTGGATTGACCTGAACAAGGTGTTGGCCGTGCTAGAAAACGTTCCTTAGAGGAGTGAAGCGGTCGTCGGGTGACGTAGGGCTTCAGGAGAGAATTCAGATAGATGGGAGTAGAGCCATCATTCACCCTGTAGGCCACCATAAGTGCCTTGAATTTAATGCGAGCAGCAGGGTAACCAGTGAAGTTCAATGAACAGAGGTGTGATGTGTTCCCTTTTTGGCTGTTAAAGACCAGACGTGCAGCTGCATTCTGGATCATCTGTCACCGCACAGGCTGGTAGGCCTGATAGGAGGACATTGCAGTAGTCAAGACGAGAGATAACCAGAGTCTGTACCCGGAGCTGGGTTTCATGTTAGGTACGGCCTGATCTTCCTTATGTTGAATAGGGAAAAAACGCACGACCGAGCCACAGAGGCAACGTGATCTGCAAAGGTCAGTTGGTCATCAATCATGACACCTAGGTTTCTTGCCACTTTGGTGGGAGAAACAGACAGGAGTGAATTGACATGAAATTACC
The DNA here is from genome assembly GCA_027481765.1 of Tenualosa thibaudeaui. NCBI lineage: Eukaryota > Metazoa > Chordata > Actinopteri > Clupeiformes > Clupeidae > Tenualosa > Tenualosa thibaudeaui. Next base: position 23,673,808 of record JAIFZK010000001.1, read on the forward strand.
CACTACTATTGCCACTACAACTAGATACACAATAAAAGCAGCAACATCAAACAAACACAACATGTGCTAAGTAAAACATTACAAAAGATCTGATGCTGGACTCGCTTGTATGCCTTGAGGATGCTGACCTTCTCAGGGCTAGATGCAGAAGCTTGGGGCAAGCTCAGCCACAGCAGTTCAAATGTCTATAATAACAATTAGTGATGTGTTCAAAATATCGATATGGCAATATATCGTTGCTGGCCTCTTTACGATACACGATCAATATGGAGGCATCAGTATCAATATTTCACATTCTGTGAAATCACATCTCACATCTCTGAAAGCTGCTCCTTGGAGTGCAATGGGCATTTTGACCAGTCACAGCACTGGTGGTAAAACTGGAGGTGCTACTAATAGCAGAAGAAGAACACACAACATGGACAAAGACGGTGGTGAAGAAAGGTTGGTTTCAGCCAGCAAAATTCAAGGCTCAGATTTGGGAACATTCTGGATTTCACAAACCACAGGAAAAGCCGGATCTGGACATGACGATGCTATTTGCAAACACTGTCGAATGAAAGTTACGTACTCCAGCAACATTACAAATCTAGTCGCATTCACATAACCCGACATCACACTGACATGTCGGTAGCACCACAGCAAAACAACCAAGTCTGACTGAGGGTTTTAAGATGACATTCCCCTCAACATCCCCAAAGGCTCAAAAAATCACTGCAGTACTTTTGTCCTACATATGCAAAGACTGTATAGCCTGTATATCTCAGTTGAAAACATAGGCTTCAGAGAACTGAAGGAATGTGAGCCACGCTATACTATACCTACTCATCGCTTCATAACAGAAGCAACATATTTTTATATTATTTTATATTTTTCTTATATTTTATCTCTATAATATTCTTACTACTGCTGATGGTAAGTTTACCATATAATAATTGCACTACAGGCTCATAAAGAAGGCCATGTTTAAGTCATTGAATTTAGTTCAAAGGCAGCAATACATTGCACTGCACTGCAGTCTGGCATTTTTGCTATCCAGTATAATAAAAATATAATTATATACATATGACTGTTTTCTTAAAAATTTATGTAAAGTAATGTAAAATATCAGGATACGTACACAATACGTATCGTATCGTGAGCCATCGTGATCCGTATTGTATTGTGATGTCTTTGGCAATTCCCAGTCCTAATAACAATGTTCCTGCATTTCAGCTGTCACACTTTTTACCGTATTTTGATGTTGATGTGTACTCACAAAGGCTGGAGGATGGACAGTGGCGGTACTACTGCTGGTGAGGGTGATGCGGGAGGTGTCCACATCATCCCCCGGTTCCTCATCAGAGAGGTAGGCCTCGTCTACGTCAGGGTCACCGGCTGACTTACCTCCTCCGGTGCGGGGCCATCGTTGCCGAGGCCACCAAGGGAGAAGGCTTGGACTCCCCTGTGCCTCTGAAGAGGTACTCCTGCCCAAGCAGCTCTTCAGACTGGACATCTGCTGGTGGGCAGAAGTTCCTTTCCGCAGGCTGCCCAAGGAGCAGTTTGCACTGGGTGTTGAGGCGGTCCATCAAGGGCGTCAAGTATACCTTTTGTTGCTGTCCCTTGCTACCAAACTGGACTAAGTAGTCCGCATTCCATTGGGCAATGGCACTGATCAAGTAAACCTGATAGGGTCGCGCAGTGTGGACCTGCTCAACACAGCAGGAAGTATAGTATGAGATGGGGAGAATATGGCACAAGAGGTCATGCTTTTCTTTTCTGTAATGCATGTTTTGTCTTTCTGAGTTTTGGAATCATGTGGGGCAGTGACCGGTGGAATTCTTCCAGGATTATGGCCCCATACATGGCCATGCCTGGTGGGTCCTGTATGCACTTCATGTGTTGCTGCTGGCTGGCCCACATCTCATTGATGGTGACTGTACAAAACTGACAAACATACAAGCATATATGGTGAGTTTTGGTCAAGTCACACACACATTGATTGAGTGTGTGTGTGTGAGAGAGTGTGTGTCTCTGGCCCTGACCTCTGTAATGAGGAGGTCCAGGTCCTGGTGGTTGTGTACTAGAACTTCTGAGCCTCATCGCAGAAAGCAGCATCGAAGTGGTAGATCCAGTAAAAGATGTCCAGCCTCACCACCATGCCATTGTCCACCTATGACTGGAAGAGGGTCTCAATAGCCTTTGGACCCTGAGCCCTGCAGCATCCCTGGTCAATCTGGGGCATGGGCTGGTTGGAACCGCTCCATGACCTCATGCTCTCTTCGTTGAGTCAATTTTCAGCACCGAGCCAAAGGTTGACAGGATCTGGCTCCTGAAGTTCTGTACATTTTCTGCCTCAGCCAAGAGGAACATGTAGCGTAGCAGCTGTGTACAAGGCATCTCCCTCGGAGGAGGAGGCTTCTGGATCTCCCTGTGTCTAAAGGCAGAGAAGATGTTTCCGGGCTGCACCAAGGCCATGAGCAGCGTCATGGTGGTACAGGTGTACAGGTTCCTGGTGGTTGTAGTCCTCCAGGTGGTTCTCCTGCACTTCATGCCACACCTTGGTCATGATGTTGCCCTCCATCCAGTCACAAAGGAGGAGCAGGATGCCTTTATCCACCCCACGGCTGGCAGTGAGGATGGCGGGGAACACTGAGTGATGGGCCTCGCTCACCTGGCACAGAATAGCGTCGTCCCTGCCAGCAATTTATCCATGGGGCCGCTATCGCCACTCCTGTGTGCCTTGAGGCAGGGGCTGCAGCACAATACCTTTGTCAGCATGATGTGGGGGGGGGGGCTAGAACCACATCCGGTCCGACTTCAGAACACAGCACTTTTTAATTTGTCCCCTGATGTCCTTGTAAGTCTGGACCGGTGTCTTGCTGCTGTGGCTCAGCCAAGGGATGTCTGCAGCAGGGATGCTGTTCTTCCCAAGCCTTCACCCAGCCTTCCAGCTCCACCTGCAATTATTATTTATTGCAACAATTATTGTGATAACGTGGTGAGGGTGACAGAAAAGTTTTTTAAAAAAAAAAACATCAATACAGCTTGTACACATTTGTTCCCACTTACTGGGGAGTCAGTCTGACTGGTGGACTGTGATGGCTGTGGCTCTGGTGCAGGCTGACTGGTAGGAGGCAGCAGCAACTGAGGTGGTGACAGCAGCAACGGAGACAGTGGCTCCACCTCGTGTGATGAGAGTGCCTGCAGAGGCACAGAAGGGGTAGCAGAACACTCTTGTGCTTATGCTTGCACAGACAGCAACTCCTCTAGAGGCCCACCAGGTAAAAGTACGTTGGAAAATGACTTCTTCCCAGAGCTTTTGCCTTTGGCAGCTGCAGGCCCAGGCTCTGCTGGGAGCAGAGATGGTGGGGAGCGCCATCTGGTCTTGGATGGCATCGTCTGACCATGATGAGTGGGAGGTGTCAGCTGCTGCAGCAGGGGCCCTCAAGCTGGAAGCAGCTGCAGAAGAAGCGATGGTGCCTGGAGGCTTCTGTGAATTACAGATGAGTGTTAGCTATTACCCAAGGCCCCAAGGCTCAGTGCTAGGCCCCCCGTTATTCTCCCTGTACATATTACCTTTAGGATCTGTTATAAGGAAACATTACTTTCCACTCCTATGCTGATAATACCCAGCTTTACCTTTCTATGGAGCCTAATGACTAAATGCCAATGACTAAACTTGATGCCCGTCTCCTAGAAATAAAAACCTGGATGACTAATTTCCTATGTTTAAACTCTGATAAAAACTGAAGTTATGATGATTAGTCCTAAACCTGCTAACCAACATTCTACCCCTTCACCAAAACTTACTCAGTGGCCTGTCACTGTCATGTAGCACAAAAGTTAAAGACCTCGGAGTAATTACTGACCAGGACCTCTCTCTAAATAGTCATGTAAAACACATTTCAAACATCTTTTTTCTACCTACGAAATATTGCTAAGGTTAGAAAGTTCCTATCCTTTGAGGATGCTGACTGAATACATGCATTTATTACTTCCAGGCTCGATTATTATATAGTAGTAATACCTGTATCAAAAACCTACAGCTAATACAAAATGCTGCGGCCCGAACACTCACTAGGACTAAAAAATATGAACATATCTCTCCTATCCTTGCTTCCTTATATTGGCTCCCTATTAAAAGTCGAATTGATTTTAAAATACTCCTCCTAACCTACAAAGCCCTCAAGGCCGATGCTCCAACATATATTAAAGACTTACTTGTCCCTTACCACCCTCTTAGAACCCCAAGATCCCAAAATGCTGGTCTTCTTGTAACCCCAAGAATATCAAAATCTATGATAAGAGGAAGAGCCTTTTGTTACCATGCACCCCTCCTGTGGAATAATCCCCCCCCCCCCACATTCGACAAGCGGACACTCTCAATACCTTTAAGTCTAGACTTAAAACCTTCCTCTTTACTGTTACCCATAGTTAGTCTTTTGGGAGGGACTGCCTCTGCTGTTGCCCCCAGTTGCGAGGCATGGTGGCCACTGACCATCCCTGCAGTGCTGCTGGGTAGCCATGCATCATACCTTAGTTATGCTGCTATAGCCTAGTGCTGCCACAAAACCTTCATGTGTCATGCCGTACAACTCTCTTTCTCTCTCTTACCCTCTCTCTCTTTCAGCTCTCTCTCAATATATATATATATATATATATGTATGCCCAAATTACACATTTGCTCTCTGATGTGTGAGCCTGGCTTAATTCATTTTCTTCCTCTGTCCACAATTATCTCTGCTAAGTGTCATCCCTGCCTCATTCCGGTGGACTCCTCTCACCCTCCCCTCCTGAGTGGACTGCAACCAACACTATGAGAGGCCCATGTCCGACTCTCAGGACCGACTCTCCATTACAGAGGCCCTTCCTGGACACCCATGCCAGGCCCGACTCCCCTTCCTTGAGGCTTTGTGACTGACCCCCCCTCACAATGGCACTGTAAAATGTACCCTTATTGTTACCCCCATGACCTATCTCACTCCTTTGAGTTTGACACTATGTCTGGCCGCTGCTACATTGTCCAGCCATAATTCCTGATAACCACCTATGGACTGACTACCATGTAATGTATCAGACATTGCTTGACAGAGGCGAAAGCCTCCTGAGCCATCTTCCTGTCATGCTCACTCCCAGCTGTCGGGTCTGCCTGGTTGAGTATATGAAGGCTGTACGACTGACACATCTCCTGGAAGGCAAATGACTTAAAGCAACCCTGGCCATAAATTGCCCGGTCGACATTTACCTCCAGGTGGCATGAGACAGGTGGAAACAGCTGCACATACTTCAGCAGGTTGTCCTTCACCCACTCATCATTGATGGCCCCACGCCTCTCCGGGTTACAGCTCTGCTTGATGTGGTCGTCAATGAGGCTGAAATGTATACAAAATATTGCCATTATTTTCCATAAAGGAAAATCACTAATCATAGTACATGCAGTAATGTACACAGCTTACACATTGATATTAAATTGCTAAAACAAACAGAAACGTGTAGCTTTTTTTAGGGTACACTCACTAAACTCTCTTCATGCATTGTGGAGATTTTCCCTATGGCAAACAATAGCGGCATTTGACGACATGAAAAAACAATCACATTAATGTACCACCACCTGCTGTACACATCCAAATATCTGAGGCTGTCTCAATTCCAGTAACTTTGACACAACTGTGTTAATAATAGCCAACAGTTTATGAGGCAGAAGGTAGAACTGCAAACTGCTACTCTGCCACTGTCTTTATTATCAGCAAGTTTCTTATGCTATTCATATATATATATGAATTCATAAATTATAGGCCTATATAAAAAAACTAGCATAATACAAAATAGCTAAATGAAGACCAAACCATAGCAATTTAGCAGTGCATTTGTGGGAAAGCTTGTGAGCTAACATAGGCTACCAGTTCTACAGAAGTATAAGGTATAATAAGTATTATATATTTATAGATAATATATAAGTATATATTATATAGTTATATAAGTATATGTAAATTCATTTGTGTAAAGCAACCAATCGCTCTATTCTTTACGCGTGGCTGCAGACTGCGTGGCTAACCCAGACTGTTACGGATCACCACCAAAATGTAATCATCTGTTCCGTGTCGTAATACCTACATTATCTAAAAATTTCACCCAAATCTGTCCAGCACTTTTCGAGTTATCTTGCTCACTGACAGTCAGACATACGCCGCCGAAAACATAACATCCTTGGAAAAGGTAAAAATCCTTCTAAGGTAGATAAAACTTAGTTTACGTGTAAACGAAAGGCCCAAACGCATAAAATATGCCTCTATAAAAATACCCACATAGCTGTAAACACACCCTGAGAAACAGCCTAAATCAATGCCTTTGGGCTTTTGACACATATCATGCACCATACGTTTTACGTACTAGGCAAAAAAAAAGTTCTGGAATTGCCACCTGACCGTAACTTCGCAGTGTTCGCTTCATCATCCTGTTGTGTGTGACATCCTACAGCTATTGTAACAGGTACATCTCTAATTCTTACAGCTGGAATTGGTACCTTCGAGCAAAGCGTTCTGCAAGACTAGGGTCTGTAGCCTACTCCTTTGTTTTTCTAGTTTCATCCTAAATTTGGGACATAGTGGTCGGTTAGACCGTATAATTTTATATCGGCAACGATTCCATCTTGGGTAGGCGGATCGTGTGCATTCAGTTGTTTAACTCTGTAGACTGTTCTCTTGTGTGTTTACGAATCTGCTGTAGCCTAGAGCATATACACGCGTAACTTAGCAACAAGTTGGCCGTCGGCAGCTGCCGTTAGGCCGTATATTATTTCTCCGAAATCGAGATTACCCAGCTGCTACCGTAGTGAGCTAAAAGACAAAGCATTAGACAAAGGAAATAGTAGGCTCACTCTTCACTGTTATGAAATGTTTGATAATGGCAATTTTACTCCAGTCTTCTCTTTCGTCTACATTGATGATTTCGTCCAACTTGTTGCTCTGAATAATGAAGGCTTGTCTCACATGTTGCACAATAGCAAGGGCACTGTTCTAATCCTATCCTACCTAATACCCTCGAAAAGACTAGTAAAAGGTAGGACGTAGGCTGACGCAACATCAAGTTTAACTCTAGTGTAAAATCCAATAGGAAATCTAGAGGTATGAGCTGGTCTGAAATGGTCTGTACTGGTTTGAAGTGGTCAAGTTGTTTTTCCTACTGTATGCTGGGGCTGGGGCTGGGGCTGCTCACCTGTTCAGTCCAGTTGAAACCAGTAGGATTTAACTGGTGTCTGCCATTTCAAATAAATAGCTATTGGTCTCATTTGGGCCGATAACTGGTCTGGCAAAACCACATTTACTCAAATATAACAAAGAACGCACATCCTTTCAAATCTGTTGGTGTGTCATTTATTTCATAGTCTTAGTTCATAATACTCTTGTAGAATTAAGAAATGCACATACATACTGTACATGCAATGCACATACATTCAATTTATCAGGTTAATAACCCACAAAAAGTTTAAATGTTTTTCATCGATATTGGAATAGTTTGCAGGGGAGATAACTTATTCGATTCAGTTTTTCAATTCAATTCAGTTTTATTTATACAGCGCCTCTTACAGTAGTATTGTCTCGTGGCACTTCATAGAAGGAGCACCCAAGAGCAACAGGGGCAAGGAAAAACTTCCTATGTTTAGTTAGTCTAGGAAGAAACCTTGGGCAGATACACGGCTTAATGGGCTAACCCAGCTGCCAGGGGTCATGCAGGAAAATTACAATCAGTAGTAACCATGATAGACTACAAGTTGCCTATGGTTTTAGCTAAGCTTCCTGGGCAACAGCAGAGGCAGTCCCTCCTAAAACACCCATGAGAAGTGATGATGTGCCATGCACATGTCTGACTATGGGAAACAGTAAAAAGGGAGGTTTTAAGTCTAGATTTAAAGGTATTGAGAGTGGCTGCTTGTTGGCGGGGGAGGGAGATTATTCCACAGGAGGGGTGCACGGTAACAAAAGGCTCTTCCTCCTATCATAGATTTTGATAGTCTTGGGATTACAAGAAGACCAGCATTTTGGGATCTTAGGGTTCTAGGAGGGTGGTAAGGGAAAAGTAAGTCTTAATATATGTTGGAGCAGGGCTACTGAGGGCTTTGTAGGTTAGGAGGAGAATTTAAAAATCGATTCGACTTTTAATAGGGAGCCAATGTAAGGAAGCAAGGATAGGAGAGATATGTTCATATTTTTTAGTCTTGGTGAGTGTTCGGGCTGCAGCATTTTGTATTAGCTGTAGGTTTTTGATACAGTTATTACTACACCCAGAGAACAGAGCATTGCAATAATCGAGCCTGGAAGTTATAAATGTAATGTATTAATTTTTCAGCATCCTCAAAGGATAGGAACTTTCTAACCCTAGCAATATTTCGTAAGTGGAAAAATAATGTTTTTGAAATGTGTTTTACATGACTATTTAGAGAGAGGTCCTGGTCAATAATTACCCCGAGGTCTTTAACTTTTGTTTTACATGACAGTGAGGTAGTTTTGGTGAAGAGGTAGAATGTTGTTCAGCTGTTTAGGGCCAATCATCATAACTTCAGTTTCATCAGAGTTTAAACATAGGAAATTATTAGCCATCCAGGTTTTTATGTAAGATAAAGCTGGGTATTATCAGCATAGGAGTGGAAAGTAATGTCATGTTTGCGTATAACAGATCCTAAAGGTAACATGTACAGGGAGGAATCCATGGTCTGGCAAAGTTTAGCTGCTAGGCCAACGTCTGTGCTCTCCAAGTGCTTTTCTAGTTTTGTTCTGTTTTGTCTTGGCTTGGAAAATAATGCCCAGGTAGGAGAGTAGGATAATAAAAGCTAAGGATGATGCCTATCTGCTAATTCAATGGGGATATCAGAACGATATTGGATATTGGCCGATATGCAAAACCCATGTATCAGAATCGGTAATGGAACTAAAAAAGTTGGATTGGTGCATGCCTAGCAATAATAGAATAGCTAATAGATTTAGTTAAATTTTATATAGTCGATCCATATCTGAGTTTTTACCACATTTGAAAGAGGCCTGTATCCGATCTGAGGAAATCGGAAGTCATGATTTTTTTACTGTTTACACTGTCTTGCCACAGATCGGAACTGTGGGACATGTGAGCAAAAAATAAGAATTGGGTCACTTTCAGCTGAGAGTGTAAATGCGGCCTTGTTTGGTACTTGTTTGGTCCCCGAAAAGGTTCCAGGAAACTCCTTTCGAGCCCGCCCACTTTATGGAGACACGGTGAAAAATGCTTAGCCTGTAGTTCCGCCTTATATGTGGACCACATCCACACCAAATAGAGGTTTCAGCTTAAACATTCTAACTGTGTGTACAGACCAAGAGCTTAAACAGTCATTAGTATGACATTAAGTGTCATACTACCACATTACTGCGATAAAAATTGTCAAGAACACTGGCATCAACTAAGTTAAGATTAAATAAGCTGCTAAAGTTCAAATCACATTAAGTCCATGGACATTAATGGTAGGCCTGTTAATTACCAGACAGCAATGAAAATAGCCTTGTCTTTTCATGGCCTACACATTTTTTTCACATTTCTGCCAAGTGCACTAGGCTCATACAGCGGTGATAAAAAGTATTGAACGTGTTAACATTTGTTTTCAGCACAGGTATTTCTTATTGGACTAATTGACATGAAATTTAATAACCCAAGAAATCCACACATGTAAAAAAGGCAAGGAGCCAACTGTAATTTAAGAGCATTTTGAAGGTAATTCTGCCTCCCATGTGTGTATATTATCAGCCAGGTTAGTACATTTTGGTGGACCAAAAAAAGTTTAGTGTAGTACCGAGGTATGGCACAAAAATATCTCTTTGGTGAAGGCAAAGCACTCTCTGAAGACATCTGCTACCTTATTGTACTGAAATATCATGATCTCTTTACTAAAATGTGGCGGATCAAAATAAATATTAGGACCTACTGATTCCAATGGTATGTAGCATTCCTCTCGATGATTAGCAATTCCCAGAGTAAAAATCATATCAAATTCCTGCATTGTCTCCATTCCAGGACCCAGACCAGCAGCACAAAGGATTATGACACAGTCCTGTGTTTATTGCACCCCTTTTCTTTTGTCGATAAAGCAATAAAGTGTGAATAAAATATGAAAACAAATAAAATATTCTGTCAGTATATTAGGGTTGGGTGGTATCCAAATTTTGATGACATTAAAATACCACATTTTCCCAGGGTATATGGTATTACCACAACTAATTAAATCAGTTTGTAGTAGAGCTGTAAATCTTTGCCCAAACCTGACAGGACCTGGCGGGTTCAGGCTTAATTTCTATCATTTTACAGGGGTCAGAGAGATGCAAAAATGGATGTTGAAGAGGTGAAATGTGCAAGTGGGTTATGTAAAATGCAAAGATGCAACGTTCTGTTAAACAACAGCAAAATCACAGGGAATTCATCACTGATAAGGCATGTCAGCTCAAAGGAAGGAACAAAATATTAGCTTTGAATAGGCTATTGTGCATGTTTTTGGAACCTATGTTTAATTAAAAGTGTTCTCCCCATTCTCCCTTATATTACTTATAACTTATAAGTTATAACTTATACTTATAACTTAAAACTTATAAGTTATAAGTTATAAGTAGACCACAAAATGCGAGTGATATTGCAGAGACTTTTTGAAAAGATTAACTTTGTTGATAGGAATTTAATGAAGCCTTGATCAAACATTTTTTGTGATTGAATTGTTTGAGTTACTCTAGTAATCGTTTCAGCCCTGATTGTAATAGTATTAAATTGAGAATACAACCACGCTTACATAGGTGCTATACAAGCACTCATTATTCAGGCATTAAGTACATTATATTATATTAGGTTTCAATGGGCATATATGTGCAGCAGATTTATTTTAAATGATGGTAATGAAACTGTTACCGTTGCACTTTTTAGATACCATAGGATACCTTATTATCATATTATTGCCCAACCCTATAGTACATATATTTTTGCAAATAGGAAAGCCATACAATATCCTGCCATCATGATTGTTATATTGCCAGATTCCAGACAACCTACCCTATCCAAATAGGGAATGACAATTTTACTGGCATGCTTTCTATAGTGAAATACAGAACCCTCCACAGTTATTTGCAGCCCTGGTAAAGATAGCTAAAACACATATAGAGCATATCAAAAATCAACTATTTGTAATTTCCTTAATCACATGATGTTAATTCATGATGGAACTGAGGGAAAATACAATCCTGAAGATCAAAAGCTATTACACGCTAAATCTCAAGTGGACCTACATGCCAGCATGGTGTTTCATTGTCCCCATTGTTTCCAATTTTATTTAGCTAGTAGCTAATACTAGCTGGCCAAAATGGCAGAATGAGTGCTGAATGAGTGCTTTGTGATGAAAGAAGATTGAATTATGTATTTATGTACTTACTAATCAGGTTTGCTTGATTTAAAGCATTTATTAGCATTAGGCTAATGCTGATGGCTAAAAAACTGCCCTAGTATGTCGATTGGTATTGACACACACACACACACACACACAGAAATACATGTGCACACCAATGTTCCCACCAATGTAATTTTTCAGCACTGAGCAAACTAATATTTGGCCAGTATTAATTTCTTCAACTGTTTTTGTGTTTGGTTGGTAGAATTGACAAGCTTGCATGAAAAGAATAATGTCAGTAGTTACCCTCCATGAGGAGCAACAGGACACCACTGAGTTGCCTGCTCATTCTTAAGGTGGCGATATACCTGCCATGTCTGCCATTACACATACAATGGGTAATGTTATCGACACGCTGGAACCTGCACTCAACAAAACTTGACAAACTCGATGGTAGTGTCATTATTCTCCTGATTGGTTGATGTCGCTGTTGTGCTAATAGGTAATTAAACCCAATCCAAAACAGAAGTGGGCTTCTATACTCTAAGAGCAGGCTTCCAGCTATGTTGACTTGGATTAAATAGGATAAATCCCTAAAACGTCTGGTGAGTGTTTGCATTCATTTTCTGAATTAGTATTAAACATTTTGTCTAATGTTTAAGTCAGTAAAAACATCATGAGTGATGTTAGGAAGAAGGATTAGTTACTAGGTTAAATTTAACCCAATTAATGTAGTTAAGTTAATGCATTAACTGAAGAAGTAGTTATGAGTCCGATAGTAGGAATTGAATACTTCATCATAGAAGAGGGTGAAATAAGCTCTCATGCATCTCGTTATAGTTGCTTATGTTGTGAATGGGCCAGCTGAGGTGTGTCCTGAACTTTTAAGTTTAACAGAAATAGTGATCATTGTGTTAGCTCTGCTATTTTGAATTTTTTGATTAACTTCTGTTTTCAAAGTACCTGTCTACTTAGCAACCTGTCACTTGTTATTGTCAAACACTCACTATCATTGAAAATAAATAGAAACCTGTCCCTTTGTATCTGTCTCTGGTCACTAATGTGACTGAGGGGTTAAAATCTGTCGTGTGACAGTGGGATTTACATCATTTTGACGTCACAAAACTGATGCCCTTTAAGCTTAAAAGTAGAAAAGGCTAATGATGGGGAAAATAAAAGGTTTTATGAGAATGTGGTGGGGGTAGAAGGATAAAGGTTATAATGCTTTTACATAACTTACATAAACTCCAGTGGAATGTCAGTAAATAAAAAATGTTTGCTAATAATTGTTGAGAGGAGTTTTCATCACTTTAAAGCGGAACACTATATTTGATCATATATTTATAGGTGATTATGCTTCCATTGAATGTACTAACTCCATGTTAAAAAGTAAATCTTTTCACTGCTACAGTGATTTGGCACGTCATCATATCACTTTAAAAAAAAAATGCGTGACTGCAACAAAGCTAGTTACAATTTCTGAATGGGGGCGGGGACATAAACAGATAGAGGATACTGATACCGATAGTAACCACAAATTCTGAGTGCTGAGTTGGTGCTGAGGAACTTAATGGTGAAGATTAGCTATTTATTTGAGCCGGAATATACTCCTGTTGAAGGTAGGCAATGGAAGGAACAATGACTCGCAGCTTTGCCCAGTACTGTGGACAACACCATTGTTGCAGCCTCTGCCCATCCTTTGAGTTGCCAGCAGTTGGTGGTGCTCCTATCAACATTGACCCTGGTAGAAATATTAGGTTCCCAGAACATTCTAGGAACGTCCACTATGATGGTGGGAATGTGGTCACAATGTGGAGTTCCTTAAAGATTTGAGGGACTTTAAAGGGACATCCTGGGAACGTACTGGGGACCATCAATAAAGGACGTTCCCTTTAGGTCGATTTTACGTGGTTCCCAGAACATTCTCTAAACGTTGTGAAACCTCATAAGGCCCATTATAGGACTAATTGTAGGACTAATTATAGGACCAACCCTCAATGTTATTTTTGGTCACATTTCAGTCCATTAATCAACTTCCCAGAACCTTACTGTAAACCTATAGGGTTCTTTACATGACCTACCACCATTACGTGACGTTCACTGTTCTAGCAAGCTAATATAAATACTTTTCATTACTTCAGATAAAGTCAAATATACATGTGGTAATGCAAAACATTTTCAGCAGTTCAGTTTTATCCCGTAAAACAGTAACCAGGATCAGAAATACGTTTTAAATTACATTTTAAAATATTTAAATTTAAAATGAGCACAGAGTCTGAACGATACAAACTGCACTTTATTGAGTCTCTGTGTGTATTTTTGTATGTGTGTTCAGTCATCACCTCCTCCACAAATTGCTTCAAGCACCCTCTGCTGCATCTTTGTTTACCTGTGAAATTCATAAAGGCACCACATAGTTTACAGTTGCATTAATACAAATACACAGTTTCGTATACTGGGGCTGTAAACAAACTGGTAGGCCTATGTGGCTGCTTGCACACTGTGCAACTGTTTTTTATTCATTTAGAGTTAAACACACTACAGTGCTGTGTTGGAAGGTGTCAAGTGCACAGGACAGTAGACAGGTGGCATAAGACAGTTGATGAGAGGCGTGCAACAGGTCACCTGACAGTGGGTAAATGGTGCGAGCCACTGCTTTTGTACAGTTCCCCCCTTCTCGGTCCAAGATATTGCATTTACACATATCGCTAAGTGGCACTATGGTTCAAGTGAGTGTTTCTGTGCAGGGTCGACACAGCTCTGTAACACCAGCATACTAACACAAAATCGTTGTCTTGGGCAAAACTTTTGACGAGTTATTTAACAAAAACTGTTTTTAGGCACCTAGCTTCGACAAGAAACATCGACCCCTGTGACGAAATGTTACAAAATTTGGTGCACATGAAAAGAAAGCTGTTTAGAGTTTGCATGTCAACTTTAATCAAATGTGAGCGATTAGAAGCTAAGACATGCACTTTTGAAGAATTTTAAGCTACGTTTTGTATTTTCAGTCTTATCTCAAGATAAATCCTTTGATAACTTTTTGTCAGCATTGTTTGTAGATAACATATACCAAATTTGGTGAGATCCACATTGTCACGGACTGAGCCATGACGCTCACGCAGACAATTATTCACGTAAGCACACAGTACATAGGCAGCCAATTGCCGGCAATGTTAAACATCAAAGCTGACCTGTTGCTATGAGTTTCAACTTTGTTCGCATTACCGTTTTGTACTGTTCGTAATTCTGGTTTCAAAACATGTCATACCCCACCATTTGCAATAACCTGTCTTCAGCCTTACATTGTTATGAGGGTGCAGGGAAAGCCCTACCAGCATTTGAAGTAGCAATTGTTTGGTCCTAAACTTACGTCTACCATCCACACTTCATGTTCATAATCATCTCATCTGTTTTAAGCATGTCTGGTTGCAGAGAATCACAATTATACACACTGGCTGTTTAAAACGATGAAGTTTATTAGTATTTAGCATTTACAAAAACAACTGTCTTCTGTTACTCACCGCGCTATCCGAACTTCCCGGTTATCGTGGAGAAACCGAGGGAATGTTCCATTGGCTAATTATGGTAGAGTTCCCGGGTGTTTCGTGGACTGCGCCATTGTGACGGGGGTGTTTTAATGGTGATGGGGAAACAGGTATTTTATTATGCACCTAAGGCTTTTTGTTTACTGAAAATAATTTTGAGTCATTGTGTATTTTGTTTTTGTTTCTTTCAGTTATTATTGGGCTATCACAATGTTGTTATTTAGTTAATTATGTTATTTATATAATTTATGTTTGCATTTGGGCTACCCTGTGGGATTTAGCTAGCACTTTGCATTTGGCCCAGAGCCTCAGTTGGGAAAAGGAGTCTTGAGTGGAAGGTACATTACTTGGCTATTGAGAAATGTTGTACAGGGTCTTTTGACGTAGCCTGGTGAACCAATGCCTATTTAGTTTTGTGTACTTCACAAGTTTTCTTTTGCATTTTGGGAAGTTTATTCTTCACTGTAAATATTTGCACAATTTTTAAGAAAAATTTGAAAAGGGAAAAAAATAATAAATATTCCTTCTGAGGATCACCGTTTTGTTTTTATTGGAACTGGGCGTCGACCAATGTTTTTAATGTGTAAGGGTCATTTGATTTTAAGACAAAAAAAATTTGGTTGCAAACTTTAGCGTTCCATAAATAATAGGCAAAATGACATTTTGTACAATTATAGTGCCCCCTATGGGCCAACTTTTATGGTACTTCTTGTGTTTTCAGAGATCATTGTGCTGATTGTACACAACAAATTTTGTGCAGTTCCCGCCTTCTCGGCCATAGATATTGTCAATTCAAAATCTCAATTTTTGCATTTACCCATATCACTAGGTGGCACTATGCTACAAGTGAGTCTTTAAGGGCTGGGTCAATACTCCTCTGCAACACCGACATATCACATTAATACATGCATTTATTACTTCCAGGCTCGATTGTTGCAATGCTCTGTTCTCTTGGTGTAGTAATACCTGTATCAATATATTAGCCTACAGCGAATACAAAATACAGCGGCCCGAACACTCACTAGGACTAAAAATATGAACATATCTCTCCTGTCATTGCCTCCTTACATTGGTTCCTATTAAAAGTCGAATTGATTTTAAAATACTCCTTCTAACCTACAAAGTCCTCAAGGGCGATGCTCCAACATACATTAGACATACTTGTCCCTTACCACCCTCCTAGAACCCTAAGATCCCAAAATGCTGGTCTTCTTGTAATCCCAAGAATATCAAAATCTATGATAGGAGGAAGAGCCTTTTGTTACCGTGCACCCCTCCTCATCACACTCTCAATACTAAGTCTATACTTAAAATTGGTACTGATTTACTGATAATTAATGTTGTCAATGTGTCAAAAGGCAATTTGTCAAACCAAGGGGTACATATACGTGACATGATTTAACAACCGTAGTGTTAGGGAAGAGACTCTGGTATCTTACTTACTAATATTGTAAGTATCGTTACTAGTGATTGTTAATGCCATATCACAGGTGATGCTAGCTATTTAAGCTGATTGTTTTAGCAACTAGCAAGTGGTCAACAGTGATTGTATCACACTAACTATCCATAAATATTTGAGCAGAAAATTAAGTAAGGTAGGACAGAAACAGTATAGACTGCTAAATTGAACTTACAACACATTTAAGTTACAGCTTTGTAACCTAGCTGTAGCCTATTGACTGTATTGTTACTGTAGGTATGTCTCTTATAACTAACATCAGCTTCCTTTAGAATTAACAATGTTGTAGTGTAGACCACTCTGCCAAATCAGTAAGAGTCATCATTAAGAGTTAATACTTATAGCTTCAGACATGCAGGATTTTCTAAGCTGCAGAGGTATTTTGGTCAAAAGTCTTTACTGTAGAATGCCTGACTATATTGGGCATTTAAAAAAAACATAACAAATCTTGATTTGATCTATTTTTCAGCATCATGTTGATTGAGTTATTGGTGGCTATAACCTTGGGGATTGTAGCATGTTTTGTACTGTTAAAGAGAAAAACTGTGGTTCTGAAGACGGAAGATGGCTGGTGGGGTACTGGAGAGATTCCTCAGGCGAATGAGGATGACAGCATTTCTACCTTCATGGTTGAAACATCTCAAGAAGAGATTGAGGTGAGGTGTTGAATAAGTGAAATGTTTCACTTATTATTTACCTTTTAATTATATTTCATATTTATAATTCAACATATTGATTTTTTGATAACAGAGGTCCCAATTAAGGTTGTGTAGCAGCTGAAAATAACCAAATAACTTTTTTGCCAATACTATGTTATTAAGTTATTGGATGGCATTTACATTATTGTCTAGATTAATGAATGCAGCTAATGATGGAATAATTAACTTAATCAAAGTGATGCTAGTCATTAACTTGGCTTCTTGTATTAGCCATGCCACTACAACACAGACATGAGAGTGAGGATGCAGCACACCGTGAGGGTGTGCATGTGACATCCAGTCATAGGGGCCAAGTGATTACACTGTGCCCTCTACAATACACCAGGCACCCAATGAGCGGTATGCAGCAAGCCGTAGCTGTGCACATGGCCACCACATGACAGGGGGTGGTCAAGGTGTCCTCACCAGCTCAGCACCATCTGAATGAGGGAAAAGGGAGAAAATGCATATATAACAGTGTGTGAGGCTGCGGATGTGGCATCTGTGTCCATATGGGTGGTGTTGTTTGTGATCGAGAGCAGGCAGTGAGTATTCTCCTCAGACGTAAAGAGGCCCACCTGAGCTGTCTCAAACAGCTAATCTGCACTACTTGGGAATGAATCCTCTCCACCTCTGGACAGCGGGTTTGTGCCACAGTACACAGCGCCGGAGAAGTGAGCTGCACGTAATGAGAGCAGGCATGGCTGAACCCACGTAAGGATTCTGCACCACAGGTAGCACATCTGGGCTGTCCTGAGGCCCCCCTGGTGGTTTATGTAGGCCACTGTGGCTGTGTTGTCCATCTGTATGAGGATGTGGTGCCAGGTGAGATGCAGTGAAAGGGGTTTCAGTACAAGGTACACCGTCAGCAGCTCCAAGACGTTGATGTGCAGGTGGGCTTGGGACCCAGTCCACAGCCCCCAGAACCGACTCACTGTTACCCATCAACGACGCGTCCGTCATTACAACAGGTCTCCTCAGGACCGGTACAATGACAATGCCCCTGTCGAGCCATTCACAGAGCCTCCACTGAGCAAGAGCTTGATAGCATCCGCAGGAGTTTGTGTGTGAGGGACCGGCGTCTGCTCTCATGCAGATGAAGCACGCATAAGAGGTATTGGCGCAGTAGTGAAGGAACTTGTTGGGACTACATCATTGTGACTGACAAACTGTACTTTCACACACTTCTTACACTATAACTTCTCCTCCACGCTCGTCAGATGTTTAGCTACTCCCCAGCCTCCTTTAGTGGCTATGATACATGTAACACATGTAGACAGCTGGTTAGTCTGGAGGCAAGGATCACTGATCTAAGAAGCTGCTTCCACACATTAGAGAAGCCTACTAACTCCACACCAGATAGCACTGCTGCCCCCCTAGCAAGTGATCTTCCCCTAGCAAGCTAGCCCGTGAACCGACTGCATCTCCCTCGCAGCAGGGAAAGTGGCTTACGGTGAGGGGCACTAGGAAACATGAATCTATCAACTCGGCCGTAGTCACTTCAATCTCTGGGGCTAGAGCAAGCGACATCGAAGCCTATTTGAAAGTGCTGGCGGCTAAACAATGAAGTACCCCCGGATAGTTATTCACACTGGCACTAACAATGTCCAATTAAGGCAGTCGGAGATCACCAAAACGAGTTTTATTTCTTTGTGCAGGTTGGCACAAACAATGTCAGACTCTGGTCCCATACCTATTAAACACGGAACCCATGGTTGTCGGGCTAAGTTACCTACATTACACTGGTGATAAATGAAGATGGTGCGTTAGCAAGCTAACTGTTATCAGCCAAAATTGTTGTTGATATCACGTTTGGAGATGTACCAGAAATGAGTGAAGCTGTGTAGTAGTGCACCTATTTTGCAAAGATTCTAATTATGTTAGGTCTTGCATTGGCATGCCCCTTTATGCATAGACATGAACTACCACGGACATGAGCTACTGTGAAATATCTTGCTCCGCCTATGTATGATCCCTTCAAGCAGTGCCATGGCCAGAACTAAGGAGGCTAGACACTATCAATTCAAACCTTCTCACTGCATCTTCATCTCACTGTACATCAGGAGTGGCTTGTTTTCATATGGCCTCTGTTGAATGCTTGGCTGGATGTTTTCTGACACGTATGTATTCTCACAGGATCACATTTCCATGTGTGCATGTTTTGTTATTATTTTGCAGGACTTGCACAGAAGAATAGATCAAACTCGTCCTTTTCCATCCTTAGAAAACAGCCAGTTTCATTATGGCTTCAACTCCCAAGTCCTACAGAAAGTTGTAACATACTGGAGAAATGTCTTTGACTGGAAAAAACAAGTGGATAAATTGAACGAATACCCTCATTTTAAAACAATAATTGAAGGTATGTTTATAGATGTAAAAGTAGTATAGATAGTATAGATTTGAAAGTGTGTTTTTAAACTTGACTCCATTTAAAATCCAAAACATATCTGTTGATAAATTCCAGGTATCAATGTCCACTATGTCCATGTGAAACCAACGAGAAAAACAAATTGTTTACCTCTAATCATGGTACATGGTTGGCCTGGCTCCTTCTATGAATTCTATGGGATAATACCCCTTCTTACTGAGCCTGCCAACCCTGATGACTTTGCCTTTGAGGTTATTTGCCCATCCATTCCAGGCTATGGATTTTCCGAGGCCCCACATAAGAAAGGTCAGTCATGAACGGAAGTGTCACAATTGATGTTATGATACCCATGAAAATATGGCACCCTCTCACATATACAAACAGTTTAGAGAATAGTCATACAGTAATCACTTATTATGATTTTGTATGAAAATGCACTTTACTGTTCTTCGAAGACTTCTTATTACAGTGCATGCAAAGCAATCCATTGTATTGTTATTCTTAGGTAAGGTTAATATTCCAGTTTATTCTGCCAACTATAATTTGACTAGAACCACCTTTACAAATTTTAGTCCATGCTGTGCTGCTAAAACAAATAATTTATGTGGAATTTATACTTTGAGATATGCAATAAAAACATCCAGGGTGGGTCCCAGGGGGGCACTTGAGTGTAGTACTTGAGCCAGACGATGTAATACTATTTTAGTTACTAAAAACTACTGTAATACTATTTTAGTTACGATTGTCCTTCAAGATTGCCAGGACACTGAAATGCTGGGGGACATGAATCTTTGTAGGCATGTAGCCCTAGTAGGATGTGAACGACTAGAAGCTTTTGGCCCCAAAGGGCCACCCCCCTGCTGTGCCAGTGTCCGTCAAAGAGGGGGACATGGCCAAAAGTTTTTTTCTGAATAACTCAATGAACATTTCGCCCATGTCAGTGTTACAGAGGAGTATCAACCCAGCCCAGGAAGACTCACTTGTAGCATAGCACCACATGGGTAAATGCAAAAATTGCGATTTTGAATTGCCAAAATCTTGGGCCAAAAAGGTGGGAACTGCACAGAATTTGTTGTGTACGATCAGCACAGTGACCTCCGAAAGCACAGCAAGTACCATCAAATTTGGCCCATAGGGGGCGCTGTAGTTGTACAAAATTGAACACTAAAGCTTGCAACCAAATGTTTTTTGCCTTGAAATCCATTGACCCTCATGCATTGAAAACACTGGTCAACGCCCAGTTCCAATAAAAAAAAAAATTCTGTGAAATTTTAGAATTGCGAAAGTGAAAGTAAACAAACCCATCATAGGCTGCTCATGTGAATCTCACCAGATTTGGTATATGTTATCTACAGACAATGCTGACAAAAAGTTACCAAAGGATTTATCTTGAGATTAACTGTTTCAAAGTTACATGTCAAAATTCAAAACGGAGCAAACTTTTCTTGGAGAAAAAAACTGTTCTGGATTCAGTTTTGGGTATACTACTACATTGAATACTAATGTGTTACAATACATTGCAAATGCTGTAGAGGACTAGATATGGTAGAGGAAGGTGGGGCTTATTTCATTGTATGCTAACTCACATGTAGAGGATGTGTTGTTTACTTACTTTCCAACTTTACAACTTACTTACTGTAACATTTAGACAATGTATAGAATTTTCCAAACTGAAGTGGAAATAACTAACAACATTATGGGTTGGGTGGGTAGGATTTGATTCTGTTTGTGCAGCCAGAATATTCCACAAGTTGATGAGCAGACTTGGTTTCTCTGAATTTTATGCTCATGGTGGAGACTGGGGTTGGCTTATCACTACGAACATGGCACAGCTTGATCCAAAGTAAGTCTTGGTTATGGCTTTGCAACAAAATTTCAAGTTCATTTGAATTGCTGTGGGTAAGGTGACAAAACACATTATTATTAGTGGCCCTATACATTATCTATGTCCACAAAACCTTATAAATTAACTTTTTTCAAATGGTCTTCCTCTATCAGGGCAGTCAGAGGACTTCACCTGAATTTTGCACCTCCTGCTAAATTTGGTTTTCCAATTATGTTATCTTTGATGCTGGGCTGGCGATTCCCAAAATTATTTGGCTTCACTGACCATGATGTGAAACGGCTTTACCCCTTCATGGAGAAAATGATAGTGGAGCCAGTGAAGGAGACAGGATACATGCATATTCAGGCTACCAAACCTGATACTGCAGGTGAGAAGAGAAGCTACAAAATGGGGTTAGGAAAGTTGTCACAAGATGTTTTTCTCAAATCTGGACATTTTGTGTTTCTGTGTTACAGGACGGGCACTGAACGATTCACCTGTTGGTTTAGCAGCATACATACTGGAGAAGTTTTCCACATGGACAGATCCTGAATTCAGGGACCTTGAGGATGGAGGGCTGGAAAGGTGAATTAGAATAAATCATTATCAAAGGATATATCCACACACCAAGTTAAGCCCCCGTAATGTGATATTTTTTTACATTTTGCACAGTGTTTCAACCAATAAGGATTTAGTAAGATGCATGATTAACCAAAATAGCAAGAGTGGGAGTGGCGTTGTTAGCTGATTACCCATGGATGTGGTCACAACAGCCGTGAACTCTCTTGGAATGGACAGAATGGACGACAGAGAGGAATGAGATATTCCATGTCCGGAGAGCAGAAAGTGATGAATTTTCCCTGTATCATACCAAGCATTGTTAATGATGACGCACACGCCTCCTACCTTGGCTTTTACAGATAATTCTTTTGACCTGTCAAAGAAATGCAGAGAACTCAGTGGGTATGATGGCATGGTCTGGTGGACGCAGTGGTCGGTTAACTAGCTCTTCACGAGTGGTCAGAGAGTCTTCTAGGCCCAGTAATGTGTCGATTGCAAAGAAAACCAGCTACTTTTAGTGTAAAAAGAAAATATGTAAATAGTAAAATAGTTTAAAATCTGTGGTGATGAGCGCAACACAAAGCAGCCATCTTCAATGCTATGACGCAACATTTTCTGATTACAGGAGTAAAGGTGACTGGGCTGTAGTCCTTGATGGTGGGTTTCTTTGAAACTGGAATGATTGTGGAGGATTTCAGGCAGGCTGGGACAGCAACTTGTGATAGGGAGAGGTTGAAGATGAATGTGCAGATTTGCAACAGCTGGTCAGCACATGCCTTAGGCACCTTCCCTAGCACTCTATCTTGGCCTGCTGCTTTCAACCGCCCTGAACATTGCTTGATGTTTGATTAGACACAGTCCAGAGCCATGATCCCTTTCATTTTTTTCAGCCCTGTGCAAACTGAAATTTGTGCTAGCAGCATGCTTTAGCAATGTGAACAGCCTTTTGTGGTCAGCCAATTTAGGGCCAATGCTGATCAATATATCTGAACTGTTGGGTCATTCCATGTCAACTCAGCAAAGGTGGTTACTTGGTGATCTTTGAATGATCTTTGGAGTCTGCAAAATCTTTAGCTCAGATTCCAACATTTTCATTATTCTTTGCCAAATGGAAATTTTCAATTTATTTGAATAAATGAATTTGGAGTGAAATTTGAGTTCCCTTTAAGTTCCTCGTTCTCATGGAGAAAGAATTCTAGGTGAAGGAAGCATTTTCTAGGTCTCACTCTGGAGGCCAGGTGGTATTGCATGAGCTAAAGCAGTGATGAAAAGGCAAGCCCAGGAGCGTATGGTGACATTTGGGCATCATCTAGTGCTGGGGATTGTTGCCCCCTCTTTGACTGCTAGCGTTGGGGTCTCCCACAGTGGTCCTCATGGACTGGCGGGGAGACACTCGACTGACATGACTCCAACCCTGGCTGGCCATGCTGTCCCCTTTTACTACAGTGCTAGCAGACACCAACCTCTCAGGGCAGAGGTGGGACCAAGTCATTGTTTTGCAAGTCACAAGTAAGTCTTTGCCCTCAAGTTCCGAGTCAAGTCCCGAGTCAAGACAGGTGAGTCCCGAGTCAAGTCCCAAGTCACCACTTTCTACAAAATATTTTTCAGTTAATTAAACTCCTTTCAAACCTAAGTGTGTAAACTCAGCCTTCTTAAAAATGTCACCACTTTATAAAAGAAATCTTCACACCCCAAAAATTCTGAATGTGAAATCAATTAAAGTGTCCTGACTCTCCAAAAGTCTTTGTCACAAAATATTATCGGTTTTGCAAAACAGTCCTCAAGTTTTTAAACATTTTCTCCAAAAATTTCTTGACATTTTAAACATATCCACACCCTTGATACCAATCTTTGTACATGAATATACATGCCAACATAATTGGAATGTATCCGAGAGACTGGTGTGTGTGTGTATGTGTGTGTGAGAGAGAGAGAAAGAAAAAGAGACAGAGACAGGGAGAAAGATAGATATTAGAGGAGAGGGTGGGGATGCACGATGCATGATGGGGACGCAGAATGATGCCACCATGGCTGAAAACTCGCTCCACTGGAGCACTAGATGCAGGCACTGCCAAGACTCTGATGGCCACTCGGAAGAGTGAAGGAAGAGTCTTCATGTTCAGTGCCCAGAACAAAAGGGCTT
This sequence comes from Tenualosa thibaudeaui, assembly GCA_027481765.1. Taxonomy (NCBI): domain Eukaryota; kingdom Metazoa; phylum Chordata; class Actinopteri; order Clupeiformes; family Clupeidae; genus Tenualosa; species Tenualosa thibaudeaui. The sequence continues at coordinate 23,697,778 of JAIFZK010000001.1, forward strand.
TCTGTTCTTCAACAGCAGAAACAAAAGAGCCCTTATTACCATTGATATTGGTGATAGTATTAGACTGAAAAATGTAATTAGTGTTGCAGTAAATTAGATCAGATTAAGATGAAATTATTAAGAAGTTGCATTAAAGTTAATAATATTTACCTTGTAATTTTTATACCCAAACTATCTTTGGTATCATGTTTGCCAACTGGTGTGCCGTTGCTTGTTCCGCTTCATTGGTTGTCCTGAAGTTTGAATGTTTGGATGCTGTCGGACGAAAACAACGGGAATCTAATCTCTCTCACACACAGGTGCACATTTTTTTCACAGATGCACACAAGAACGAAGAGAGACACAGCGGTCTATGTCAACACACTTTTTAATCTTTGGGTTTTTATGGGAAGTAGCAAGTCTTTACAAGTCAAAAGGCGCAAGTCCAAGTGAAGTCACAAGTTATTGATGTTGAAGTCCAAGTCGAGTTGCAAGTGTTTTTATATTTCGTCAAGTCAAGTCTAAAGTCATCAAATTCATGACTCGAATCGAGTCCAATTCGTTTGACTCGAGTCCACACCTCTGTCTCATGGACCAGGGTGGGCCTAAGAGTTGGGCACAGTTGACTCCTTTCTTCCAGGTTAGCAGCATATGCCCTTGGATGGCTACACGAGCCACGCACTGATCTAACTGGCAGTTTATTGAAGATCCCCTGCAAGATGTATGGGCGGTGGTAGCGTAGTGGTTAAGGAACCTGGCAAGGCACTTTGCTCTAGGGGAGACCCTGAACAATTGATAGTTAACAAATTGTAAGTCGCATTGGATAATGTAAAGGTAAATATCTGCTGAAGGGCCTCCAAAGCAACTGTTGCTGCAGCCCGGGTTAGGGAATCCCTTACCTCCACACTGAAAGAGGGATAACTGCTCTGTGCCAGGTGCCGCAGGTCAGCCGACACCCCTAGTGGCTCTCCAGTCTCAAATACACGTTTTTGGAACAGTCGGCTGCATAGAAGGGAGGTGTGATTCCTGAAGTGTGGAGACAGTGCCTGGTGAAGTACAACAGCATGGGTTAAGGCTTTCTTGACATTTAGGGATATGCCAAAAAAAACATTTCAGTACCCCGCCTAAATAGAAAATACTCTAATGTGTAGACCCACTCACAATCTATTAGGTCATGCACCTGACAACGTGCAAAATAAAAAAAATCTAAATCATGTTGTGGGAGCTAACACGGTGTGTGGATATTCTTTTCATTTTACTTTGACTTATCCATATCCAGCACCTGGTAATATTCTTCTAAGATGTGTGTGCATTCTTATCTCTCTGTATTTTGACCACACATAACAAATAATTCACATTACTATGTAGCTTAACACAATTGAATAACTTTGCTAGCATTGTCCTTATTGTGAATAAAAACTGTTTTGTTTTTTTTATTAGGAAATTTTCCCTGGATGACCTTTTAACAAATGTGATGATTTACTGGACAACTCAGTCAATTACTTCATCAATGAGATTTTACAAGGAGAATTTTGGCCAGGTGTTGAACTCGCCTCATGCAAGGTAAAGAAGAAAAAACATTGAAAGACATTGAATTTTATCATCTACTCAAAGTATATGAATGTATACATAAAAAAAGTATAGAAATTAATCCACACACACAAACACACATTGTCTTTCACAGAGCTACATTTGTAGTAGTACTATATTTGTAGAAGTAATAATGCACCTTTGAATTTAGTTGCGGTCAAAATGATCCAACCCGTATTGCAAATTAAATTTATTGGTGTTACTGCAGCCTGCTGGTCGTTAGCTGTTCACTTTGTATGTAAACCTCCCTGCTGATGTCTTATATGCTAATAAGTGAAACTAGCACCCTGGGGTTTTAATTCAATTGCTAGCCAGTCGTGACCCTACACACTTCGATGGGGAATGTAATGGCTTTCCAGCCGGCCTCTCTGCACTCTGCTGCCAGGTCTCCATACTTGGTGCGCTTTCACTCATTAGCAGCGTCCATACCTTGCTCCCACGGGACAGTGAGCTTTACCAGCAGGATGATCTTGTGTGGTACTGACCACATGATCAGGTCTGGCCGGAGCGATGTCTCTACAATCTCCTTGGGAAATTGCAGCTGTCTGCCCAGGTTGACCCTCATATTCCACTCACTGCCCTATGAGAGGAATCTCGATGTTGCTCTCTGGTGGGCGGGATTGGGGTTCTCCCCGGCCTTTGCAAACAGTATGGGCAGTCTTGCTGGAGCGGCAGGTCTGTTGGCCTCCTGTCTGCATACCTCTGCCACCTCTGCCAGCTTCCTCAACACTAGGTCGTGCCGCCACCTGTAGCAGCCTTGGGACAATGCTGTTTTGCAGCCTGACAGGATATGCAGGAGGCTTGCATTGATCGTATCACAAAGGGAGCAGGTCTCTTCCACACGAAACCATAGAGGTTTCGGAGACAAGGCAGGGTGTCATAGGTGGATCTGACCAGGAAGCTGAGCCTGGCTTGGGGGGTCTTCCACAGATCAGACCATGACATAGGTCTGTCTCTGACACCTTCCAGTGTCATCCAGCCTCCTTGCCAGCTCTAAGACACTGCTTTGACCCGAAGCCGGTCTTGCTCTGCCCTTGCCACTTCTGCTACCACCATGGCTCTTTGCTGTTCTTTGGAGGCCTTGAACCAGAAGAGGGGGGTCTTGCTTCTGCCCAGACCCTTTTGCCCCTCCTGGACTCTTCCCACCTGCACCTGTTTCAACCTGCTGACTGCCTTGTCGACCTCCTCTTGGGCTTTCCACTTCCTCCCTGTTCGTACCTGGGAGACCAGCTGCTCTCACCAGTTGGTCAGTAGATTCCCTAAGTTCCAGCACCAATCGGGCCTTCTCCTGTCTCGGGCTTCCTCACTATTTCCCCCATCTGCCTGTCGGAGAGGTCTGCCGTATAAGTTCGCCCCAGGCTACAGACGGGTTGACTAGCTAACAATGGGATCTCCTCGCTCGCTGCGACAAAGATGGTCTGGTTGCTTCTGACCCCTTTCCTAAGGGACAGACTGCGTGATTTGGCAGGTTTGATCTTCATCCTTGCACAGCCCACAAGCTCGTCAATCTTCTTCAGCAGTCTCAATGTGCATGCTGCTGTCTGGAGAATGGTGGTGATATCATACATGTAGCCTCTCACTGGTGGTAGCCTTTGGCCTGATGGTAACTTCCTTGCCCCGTTGAGGATGATCTCAAAGGCTGCGAAGTACCTGGCTACCAGGGTTCTAATGCAGGCAGGGATGTAGAAGAAGTCCAGAGTATACTTGATGAGCTGGTGGGGGACAGACCCGTATGCGTTGGTAAGGTCCAGACACACCCAATGCAGGTCACCCTTCTCTCTCTTTGCTCTCTGGATCTGCTCCCATATGACTGCTGAGTGTTCCACACACCTTGGGAAGTCTGCATACCAGCCTTCTGGCAGCTGGTGTCAATATACCTGTTGCTCATGAGGTAGCTGGAGAAGAAAATCCCCTTTGGAGGTGGAGTATATAATATGTATGGCATCTGTGTGATCTTCATGAGCAATATAGCCGAGATGAATAGATGTTCATCTTCATGCATTTAGGTGAGTCAGAAAAATAACTGTGTTGCACTACAGCAGTGTTGCATACAATACTCTACAGCTCCAGAAAAGACAAATGGCTAAACCAACTCATTTGGGAGGGAAAAACTCCCTTAGATGGGAGAACACTCTCTGATCTGCTTCAGTGCTGTGGCGGCATTCTTATATGAATGTGTATGCTACTTTAGGAGAATATAAACTAATTGTCAAAATGAAAGTGGACCGGCCCTTCAGGAATCCTTCTGACTCTCCTGATTAGTCTCGCTTGGCCTGGACTGAAAATTAATATTTTGTCAGGAAAAACCTACACCTGTCTTTTGTCAGATGTAGTTGCATTTTCTCTCCAAGGCAAACCAAGGCAAGTTTGACTGTTAAGGGAAATGGTTATATTGACAGGGTGTACAGTAAGTTACGCTTTCCAAATTGTGACAAGAATAACACTCCACTGACTTCAATCAAAAAATTAGTTCAGTCAGTTTTACACGTTACACGTTAAGTAAGCTTGGTAAGTAGTAATATTATTTCATATTTTTCCTAGTTTATGACTAATTAGGACAATTGTGAATTGGTGATTGTTACTACCTGCTAGCCCATGAGAACACACACCATGCACAACCATGCGTTATGTCTTCAGAGAACTGAGATGTGTGTTCATTACTAGTGTTTTTGATTTTTTCCCTCTCCCTTCCTGCATCTATAGCATACCAGTATGTGTGCCCACTGGTCTGGCTTCTTTTCCCAATGAGCTGATGCACACTCCGGAACTTTGGGCAAAACAAAAGTATCACAAACTAATAGCCTACACCCCCATGGCTTCTGGTGGCCATTTTGCTGCTATGGAGCAGCCAGAACTTATGGCGCAGAACATTAAACGTTTCATCAAGGTCCTTGAGAAGAAGTAAATTGTGATGTACTTCAGCAGTCTGAAGCAAACTTCTATTTTGCACTGTATTTCTGAATAGTGTGAATAGAATTGATTTTCAATCAGTTTGAGTTTGAATTGGAAATTTTCATAAATACAGCATATTAAATTTTTTTCTAAAAATCATGAAAGACTTGTATTTTTTAATTTTTATTGTAACTCTGTAGTAAAATATCCAAAGGAGAGAAAGACAAATAGTGGGGCGTCATCCTTTCCATGGAAAAAGCTGGATAACACTTTCTGTGAACCCAGTATTCTTAAAGCATTTTAAACATATTAATAATTAGTGTTCACAACTGTTTTATATTCTTATGACTCATGTTATCTTATAAGCTTTTACAGCTTGAAGTGTTACAAAGCTTCAATTTGTTAATTGTCACATAATTTATTATGAAAAATAATGACACCATTACAGACAATAAATAAAGTGGTTTATTGCTCTAGTATCAAACAGCCAAAAAAACTTATAAGGCTTTGTGACACTTCAAATTGTAAAGACCTATATGATAACGTTATAATGCCTTATGAGTACAGTCATAACTAGGGTATGATTAGTTTTTGAATTCACGTCAGTATTAGCATTACCTGTTTGCTACACTTAACCAGCAACATTTAATTCAGTTGTTAGCTGAGATTATCAGCCAAATAGATAGCCATAAGGTTCATTTTAAAGCTCATGTGCAACAAGAATGATCAACTGTAGAAGGTGGAAATTAAGATATTTGTACAGTAAATGACAATGAAAACAATTTCTAGTTGTATTCATGAAGATATCTTTTTTATCCTTGCATTACAAATGGAAAAACAGAACATCTAAAAGTAATTTTGTTTTGAGACACATGTATATTGACTTTTGATCAAACTTTGTGACTGAGTTCATTTTTTTATAAATAACTTTTTTATAAAGTATTTTTTGGGCTTGAAGAGCAAATCGACAGTCATTGTTAGATCCTTGAGTTACAGTATGTAAACAACTCCACATGTTCATGCCCAGTTAGTGGGACTGAGCTCAGCACTGGGGTGGGGTGTGAAGTGAAAAACATTATGCAAAGCTTGATGTCTACCAAAGAATTTATTGATATCTTGCAGCTGTAAACGCCATACAAAAACTGCAGATGCTTTTTGTACCTGGATGTATATAGCCATCAATGCTGTTTACACCCAGTGGCCATAGTAAGTGTAGCTGTTTTACACCAAGGTATCTGTAGCAAATAATGCTATTTACACCTGAGCGTACTTATGTGTTTGGCAACAGCATCAGAATCTTGATCTGCTTTCTGAAATGAAAGGTGGGGATGCTTCCTTATCAGGCCAAGCTGAGTCTGCTACTGGGCAGGTATCATAGCAATAATATAATGCGGTTATAGCCTAAAGCCATTTTCATGTCCAAAGAACAGTACAACAGTTCCTACATAACACCTGCAAACTGGAATCCATTACTAGCAAACGAAATATTGTATGCATTAACTGAAAGACGATTCAACAAATAAAACACCTGATTTCTCCACTGCAAATGTTATCAAGAATATAGCCTTTTCCACAGACAGAAATATGAACACTTGCTGTGTTTTCTGTGCATGCGCAAATGCGTTTCTAATCAAGGGTGTAAATACCCTTGGTGTATACAGTTGTACTTGTAGGTGTAAATAGCCTTTTATTACCCTGTTTGTTTGGTAAAATTTCAGTCCATTAAGGGATTATCTAGAGTGAATCAACTCGTTGTGAATTAACATATTGCCAGGTGCTGTAAGTAAGTATGAAAATAACAGAATTTTGTGCAAAGTATGATACACTAATTGATAAGGGCACTAACTGATGATCACCCACTGCCATCTTTGGTTTTAATTTGTTGGGAAAGTCATGAAAAAGTAGGTACGGTTGCTTTTGATTGATTTGCACATCGTAGCATCGTAGCAACAGACAAGACATTCAGATAAGTTGGGCTAAGTGAGCTTGTTTCCTAGTGTTTATGAACACTAGGAACTCTGAACTCTTAAGCAGAAAAAAAGTTTTCAGCTTAAAGTTTTGTGTAGCTTCACATGATTAGTGCACAGTAATGTTTAAGGTATACATGGCCATCTAAAGGGGCCCTCTACCAAAAGCAGAAGAGGTTTTCATAGCCAATATTACATAGTCACCTGGTTTAGCCCTTTTGGGGTACAATAACAGGTGCACCCAAGAGCAACAGGGGCAAGGAAAAACTCCCTTGTCCAAGGAAGAAACCTTGGGCAGATCCACAATACGACATGAGCATTGCTACGCACCTTGCTTGCATTGAATATGATATATGTCTTTAACAATGGGTCATTGCTTAGCAAGCTCATAGCTAAGTCAGGGAGTTAGCTGTTTAGCCAAATCTATGCTGTCATAGCAACAAGATGTACATTCAATTTCAACCTTGCATGTTTTTGTCGGTCACTACTTTAGAACACTTGCGTTTTTAGAGATGAAAACCATGTTCAGCCTGAACAGCGCCTAACATTATTAAATGTATATGATTCCCCAGGTAGCGATTTTTCTTTTTATAGAAGCATGTTTAACTTCATGATAGGTGCTAACCTACTGGTATTATGACCTATGGTGGAGACTAGAAAACAGATTTTAATTCAACTAGACGCAGCAACACCCATTATTCTCATACATATGCAGTGTGTGCCAGAATGAATATTTTTATTTATTTATTTTTAATTATTATTTTTTTATAATAATAATAATAATACACATTTGTGAGATATTGACCCATCTGATCATGCTCCTTGTTTTATCTTTACAAATCAATAACAATCCTAGGCATACACTATCGAGACTAAATAGTGAAATACTAAATAGTGATTTGAAATGCTCCTATAAAGAAGATTAAGATTATCAGAGCTGAACAGGGAATTAAAAGAGCTTGAGGTGCAGCACAAAAAGGTCAAAATCAGATCTTACCCTAAGACTGGAAGAAAATAGACTATTTGTATGAACAACAGATACAAAAAACTTGGTATACACAAAACAGAAATACTTTGAAAGTGGCCTTAGATTTGCTAAACTCTTAGCAAGGAAATTACAGAAGCAACAGTCAGATAGTACAATTTACAAAATCAGAGATCCTGAAAGTAAAGCCATAGTATATACACAAAACTGGCACCAAGCCTCCTTCAAACCTTTAATGTTGCTTCGAAAGAGAGGAAAATCCCAGCATTCTGGAAAGAAGCCACAATCTCAGTTATGCCTAAAAAAGGAAGAGATAGACTAGAATGCCAGTCACTCAGACCAATTTTAGTTCTTAACATAGACTGTAAATTATATACTTCAATTCTGGTCAAGTCAAAAAGATTCTTTCACAGACTAAACACGGTGATCAAACAGGATTTATTCTGCAGATTTATGAGACAGACCCATGACAATTTCAGACAAAGCCTGCACTTCTTAATCACATTCAAGAGAACATGTTAGATGTTAGCCTAGATTCCATAAAAAGGGCTTTCCGATATTAGGTCCTTGAGAGATTTGGTTTCCATAAAAAGTTTGTTAAGGCAATCAGCCATCTATACAGTAACCCATGTGCATGGATTGAAATTAATGCATGTTTAACAGTTAACAATTAGAATGAAGCACAAGACAAGGATGTGGATTATCTCCACTTGTATTTGCAATTTATATAAAACCCCTTTCTCATTGGATAAGACCAACTTAAAACATTAATGCATATCTATAAATGTCAACTAAGGCAACCTGGGTAAAAAAGTAGATACTTGAGTGTAGTAGAAATATGAATAAAGTGTATTAAGTCTAAAGTAAGTACACTTGTACATTTTGTAAGATGAGAGTAAAGTATGTTAACTATGTACTTTTACATATTTTTATATACGTAATTAAGTAGGACGTCAGTTAAATATACTAATTGTGCCATACAGCAAAAAAGTTGCTTTCTTGAAAGTAAATTTGAATTGTGTTGTAAATGTTGAATTGTGTTGTAAGTGTATAAAGTTAGAAACTTTAATAGTAGCATTTTTGTGTACATATTGGAAGTACACTTCTGTCTAACATATTGTTTTAATGCTTACTTGAAGTGCACCACGATTACACTTTATTTGAAATGTGATGTGAAAAGTTCTCTTTAACAGATTGTACTTCAGTGTAATTAAGTAGGACTTAAATTTAATTTAATTTAAATAAAATTAAACTAATTGTGGCATACTTAAAGTGGGCTACCAAGCTTTTTGTAAAAAGTGTGCTTTTTTGCAAGTGAATTTGAAATGCAAGTGTGTGAAATTGGGGACTTTAATAATGGCATTTCTGTATCTAGAAATACACTTCTGTCTAACATATTGTCATTATGCTTCCTTGAAATGCACTGATTCTCCTTTATTCAAAATGTGATCATAAAGTTCTCTTTAACATAGTACACATCCACTGAAGTGTACTTTCACTGGAATATCAGAGCACTTAAATGTTAAACGTAATTATAGTGTATAGTGTGCTGTGTATAGTGTGCTATAGTGTTATCAGTGTGAACAAAACAGAATTCAATTTTATTTATACAGCACCTTTTACAATAGTCTCATGTTGCTTTACTCCCTTATGTTTAGTCTAGGAAGAAACCTTGGGCAGATCCACAACTCAAGGGGCCGACCCAACTGCCAGGGGTCTTGCAGGAAAAGCAGTAGTAACAATGACAGACTACAAGTTCCCCATGGTTTTAGCTAAGAATCATAATAGTTTCAGAATATTATCCTATAACACTACATGGTGAGTCTATAGGTGGTTATCAAGAATTATGGCTGGACAGTGTAGTAGTAGCCAGACATAGTGTTAAAGTCAAGGAGTGAGATGGATCATGGGGGTAACAATTAGGGTCCATTTGACAGGGGAGTTGGTCCTGGCAAGGGCGTCTAGGAAGGGCCTCTGGGATGGAGAGTCGGTCCTGTAAAGAGAGAGAAAGAGAAAGTAAAGAGAGAGAGAGGGTGAGAGAGAGAGTTGTATGGCATGACACATGAAAGGTTTATGGCGGCACTAGGCTATAGCAGCATAACTACTGCAGGAATGGTCAGTGGCCGCCATGCCTCACAACTGGGGACAACAGCAGAGGCAGTCTCTCCCAAAAGACCTATGTGGAGTGATGATTTACCATGCACCATCCCTAACTATGGGAAAAAGTAAAAGGAAGGTTTTCAGTCTAGACTTAAAGGTATTGAGAGTGTCCACTTGTTGAATGTGAGGGGGGATTATTCCACACATGGTAGCAAAAGTCTCTTCCTCATATCGTAGATTTTGATATTCTCAGGATTAAAAGAAGACCAGCATTCTGGGATCCTAGGGTTCTAGGAGGTACGGTATGGTAAGGGACAAGTAAGTCTTTAATATATGTTGGAGCATGGCCAACATATTTTTATGTAAAAATACTCCTCCAACATAGATTTGACTTTTAAATGGTAAATGGACTGCGTTTATATAGCTACTCTACTCCTACGAGCACTCAAAGCGCTTTACATTGTATGCCTCACATTCACCCATTCACACACATGCACTCATACACCAGTGGCAGAGGCTGCCTTGCAAGGTGCCGACCTGCCACCGGGAGCAATTTGGGGTTCAGTATCTTGCTCAAGGACACTTAGATGGGGTCAGCCAGAGGGGCTGCAACCCTCCGGTTGCTGAACAGCACCTCTACCACCTGCGCCACCATCTAGGGAGCCAATATAAAGAAGCAAGAATAAGAGATATGTTCATTTGTTTTAGTCCTGGCATTTTGTATTATCTATAGGTTTTTGATACAGGTAATACAAATACAAATACACACAGAGAACAAAGCATTACAATAATCTGGCCTGGAGGTAATAAATGCATGTATTAGGTTTTCAGCATCCTCAAGGGATGGAACTTTCTGACCTTCGTGATATTTCATAGGTTTTTTAAATCTGTTTTACATGACTATTTAGAGAGATGTCCTGGTCAATAATAACCCTGACGTCTTTAACTTTCTGTTACATGACAGTGAAAGGCCACGGAGTAAGTTTTGGTGAAGAGGTTGAATGTTGTTCAGCTGTTTAGGGCCGATCATCATAACTTCAGTTTTATCAGAGTTTAACATAGAAATTAGTAGGCATCCAGATATTGCCATATAATCATTAGGCTTTATACAAAGGTAAAGCTTGGTATTGTCAGCATAGGAGTGGAAAGTAATGCCATGTTTCCTTATATTAGATCCTAAAGGTAACATGTACAGGGGGAATAACAGGGGCCCTAGCACTGAGCCTTGGGGCACACCAAATTTTACTTTGGTGTCATTATGAGCATGTACAAACTGGTAGCTACCAGAGAGGTAGGATTTGAACCAGGCTAATGCAGAATCTTTGATGCCTATCATGTGTTTAGGCCTGTGTAGTAGGATGCCATGATCAACAGTGTCAAATGCCTATCATGTGTTCAAGACTGTGTAATAGGATGCCATGGTCACGAAAATCCATTGGGATTAATATTGATATATATCCGTTATCAGATGTGATAAGGAGGTCATTGAGGACTTTAACTTGGGATGATTCTGTTCTATGATCAGCTCTGAAGCCTGACTGGAAGGTTTCCTGGATATTATTTTCATTTAAGAAGCTACAGATTTCAGATCAACTGGATTTGAGATTACTAGGGAGTTATTTATTTTAAGTCTTATAAATTCAATGTTGTCATTAGAAAAGTCCATAAAGTCATTGCTGCTTAGAGTTATTGGAATGGAATGGGTCACCTCATTCCTGCTTTCTGTTAGATAGGATATAGTGTTAATAAGGAATTTCAAATTATTTTTATTATTGTGTATAAGTGAGGAATAATATGCTGATGTCTTGCACACTTTTAAGCTATCTTTCCAAGATAGGTGGAACACAAGTTTAGTGGCATACACTAGCAACAGGATAATTAATTGGTGTAAGAGGTACGGCTCACCTGCACCTACCTTGTTTGTGGCATCAAAACCACAGTTTTGTAACTGCAACTGACAAATTCTACCTTCTTCTACCTACTTTACATTTTGCACTTTATAATGTAAATTGTTAATTTATTCTGATTTATAATCTCTGATTTACAATCAACTGGCTGCTGGATTTTAAGGTATGACCTTTCAGTGATTAGGAAACAGGTCAGCAGACAGAGCATTCTTTAGAGTGAATAAGTAGCCCTTTGAGGCCAGTAGCCTAATTTGTTTATTTGAAACTTGCAACATGCCAGGAGCACTGGACCAACAACCTTCAGGAGACTGACGGAGCAAAGACAATTGGCCCTTTTGATATTAGGCAATAGTATTTATTATCATAACGCTTGTACAACATGACTCTTTTAAAGAAACAGGGTAGCTAACTGGTTTAATATAGCATTGCATAATTTAATTCACTTTGAGGCTAGCAGTCCCACTAACAGTGTAATGTACAAACCTAGGTTAGTTGTTAAAGAATTTACAAACTTAGCATTAGCCTGGTGTAGCTTAACACCAAATAGCTATTACTAATTACAATTATTAATGCTTGGACAATGCCAATATTCCTATGAGAAATATCTTGACTTATTTTCCCCATTGTGTATTGTGATCACTTCAAACCTGTCTTGACCCAGCAATCTGTTCATGCGATGGTGTGTAGTGGTGTGCCTCTTTAGTGTTCCATTGTGTATTGAAAGCAGTTCCTGTAGAAAGCCTTTTTGTCAGAAGTGACACTGGATGAGAAAGATGATAGCAGTTCTTGGTATTGTGTTAGATCGGCCCATATTCTTAGTTTGTGCCATTTCCTCTCAGCAGCTCTGAGGTTAATGCACATTGAACGAAGTGAGTCATTAAGCCACGCGTGAGACTAAGTGGATCGAGCAGGTCTGGTAGACAGAGGGCACAAGCGATCCAAACAGGAGCTCAGCATAGAACAGAGTGACTCTGTGGCATCATCAACCTCAAGAGAAGAGAAACTTCTGGACGGTGGGAGAGCAGATGCCACCAAGGAGGAAAAATGAATAGAAGATAAATTCCTGAGATTGCAACAGAAAGAGACAGTGGAAGTAGGTGCACATGGTTGCTGACAGAGACAAACTTTGAACTGAATAAAGTAGTGGTCAGATAGATGTAGAGGAGTAACTGTATGCGAAGTAGTGCCACAGTTCCTGGTAAAAATGAGATCAAGTTCCTTACCAGCTTTGTGAGTTGGAGGACTGCAAGCCGGCTGTAGCTTAAAGGAGTTCATCAGAGATAGGAAGTTTGCAGAGCCTGGATTGTCTAAGCGGATGTTCATCACCAAGGATGGGACAGTCATGCTTAGGGATAGAGGAAAGCAGAGTGTCTAGTTCCTCGAGAAAATCACCCATTTGACCTGGAGGACGATAGATAACAAACAGATATATTTTAACCGATGTTGTTACCAAGATGGCATGGTATTCAAGGGAGCTTTATGTGACAGATGGTGGAGAAAACCACACCCAACAATAAAGCACAAAAAACGGCACAAAAACTGAGTTGAAAATAGTACATTTATTTGTACAAAGTTCATAAAAAGTAGCCTAGAAATCTAGACATACTAGGGACTGACACGGCCATTAGTGGCATAAATTGTTGAGTGGATTAATTATGTTGGATCAAATGCAACTGGACCTCCTTAAGTAGAGTTTTGGCTTTAAAAAGGAAGCATCAGTACTTCTACCCAGTTTAGAACTGTTGCCTATGGACGTTTGCTGGTTTGTAGCAGGCTAACCCTCAAAACACCATCTTTGTATGCTATTAGTTACTCTTATCTGAATTTACCCAAATGACAACTTTCACACTCAAACATGTTCATAAGATCTTATTTTCAATAAGTAAGATTAGCCAGTTTGCTGTACACTGATTATATCCAAGTTGCCCATTAGGAAGATAACCAGAGCTAATGCTAAATGTTAGCAAATACGAGAGTGAGCCAGCAACATCAGGATATTGTAGACAGATTTGGCAGATAGTTAGATTTAGATTTATGTGTTTAGCAGACGTTTTTATCTAAAGCGACTTACATTTTGTCAACTATCAAGTGTTCAGGGCCAGTCTCCCCTAGAGCAACTTAGGGTTAAGTGCCTTGCTCAGGGGCACAACAGCGGCAGTTGGGATTCAAACCCACAATCAAAGGCTATTTGCACGCTAGACAGGTTCCTTAACCGCTACGCTACCACCGCCTCTTTACCCTGCTAAGGGTGTTGTGGGAATTTCTGCAAGAACAAGTAATATATGTGTGTTGAGTGTATACAAGAATAGAATAGTCTATGCAGTAGAGTGTGTGCTATAAAAAGAATGTACAAGAGATTTATGTGCATGACAGTAGACTTCTTTTGAAAACCATGTTGAAACCATGTTTGGAGCATCATCGTAAAAGGACCGAGACTGAGATCTTGTGTAGGATTGGCTCTGTGCCAGCTACATCATCTACTGTTAGGAGTATTTAAGGTAGACAGATAAGGTAAAAGGTTAGAATGGTTGAGGATTACCGTTGTGTAGCCATTCTCTCGGTGAACGCAATAAAGACTTGGTTGAACAAGACAAACTTCTCTGCTACTTTGGGTTTTTCCAAGAAACTTCTCCACATAATTTGCCGCCACAAACAATCAGTGTTTTAATTGGTCCCTTCTCCCCTTGGGAACGGAATACCTTTGCTTCCGTCTAGATTGGCCTGGATAAGTTTAATTATGGCATTATTTTTTGGGTTCATAAATTTAGTTGTATATGGGGGCCACCACTGCAAAGAACTTGTGTGGTAAGATATGTGGAGACTTTTTTGGCTTGTTCAATTGCCTTCACTGATATTTCAGGTCTGTATAGTGGCAGCATCTTTCATTCTGTCCATGGCAGGCCATGGATGGGCTGAGAACTGTTTCCATATCCCTAACGCATACTGTGTTTGATATTTCTAACTCATGTGTTTAATATATGTGTTAAACAGGGTGTTTTTTTCATCTTGGGCATGTTGTCTGTCTTCCGTCATTGTACCCTTGCCTCTAAGTCTCGTTTGTGTTCATTTCTTAGCATGTGGAAGTGTTCACCTTTTGTCAGACGTAACAACCTCATAGCTTAGTTTAAATATAGGACAATAACGGAAGGAGGCATTATGAGAAGTGTAAAGGAATAAGAAATAAAGGAATAATGGAAATAAAGGAATTGCGACATAGGGGCGCAAACATGTGGGCTCTAAATTAATTCAGTTTTTGGTATATGGTGTGGACTGTTATTAGTTGGCCATGAAATAATATTTCAGTCGCTGGTATTTTTTGTGAGTTTTCATTGATTGCGCCTGATGGCTCGCTGATTATGAGAGCGTGCTGCTATTAACAGTACCCCGGTCTGGCCTATGAATAAAGGAAGGAAATCCCTTGATCCGTGTCTTTATGTGTTAGAGTGACGGGATGTCTTCCCATGATGCGAGTGTGGCTTATACGCTTGAAAGTTTGTATTTGGCATGAGCGATAATCTCTTTTGAGTGTGGTGCTGTGCTTTTGTGGAAGTGTAGTACTATAAGTTGTTTTTGCATGTTGGAACATTTGACATGGTGTGTCTTCTGTTCAAAAGTTTTAATAACACTTGGCCTGTTCACTTGGAGTGCAAGTTTCCAACTGTTGCATGTGGAGGTCAAGAGGTCACTTAGCCCTCTCCTTTCCCTCTTCTTCTCTTTCCTATGTGGTATGTATGTGGGTTGTAGCTGTGTCCGTGTGCATGGGAGTTTGTAAGGAGTGCCTTAGGTATGTGAAGTTAGGGTCAAGGGAATGTGCAGCGTTAGGATATTTTTGCCTGCTGCCCTTTTCGTTTGTCCCTGACATGTGTCTTGTCTGTATTTCCCCAGTTGTATTGATTACTTATATACGGGACAGGTGTTCAGTTGGTCCAGCTATTTAGGCACAGGTGGAAAAGGGAGGATGAATGGAAGTTGGATATTATATATACGAAAATAAGAATAGTAAGTTGGTATAAGAATAAGTAAATAAAATAAAATAATAGATTTTAATATCTTAATTATTTATTCCAGACTTAAGTAACGACGGATTTCAATGGAAACCTGAGCTGTTTACTTGCCATCATCGGTAGAATGAGTGGTAATTATTGGAATTCCCCTTGTGTGCTTGGTATAGATCAGGTAGACAACTTGGTGACATCTATAGCTTGTGTTGGTGATATTTTTAAATAATAATAATACATAGTATACTGTTTCATAAGGGTAAAATGGAAAGTTAGATTGAGCAGGATTTTACACCGCTTGAGCAGGTGGTGCAGAATAATAAATTAGCGGAAGATCAGATACGGAAAGTTAGTGCTAAATGGGAAAAGCGTACAAAAAAAGATCAAGATCCATGGCCTCTAAAGGGAACATTGGATCTACGAATCCTAGTACAACTTGAAGGTGAAATAAGGGATTATAAATGTACTGATAAGTCAGAGAAAAGAAAGATAAAAAGACAAAATGAATTGGAAATATTAAAGTTATTTGTTGACTTAGCCATGAGTACACAACCTAATATGTCAGATCAGGATGTGCTTAGTTATAATGTCAAACAATCAAAGGATAGTTCTGTCTAGCAAGGTTATCTGGAGGGACAAACTTCTCCACTGACAGTTATTTTACAGGATCAGAATCAGGTTAATGTTGATAAATTGCATTCTACGTCACTGCCCATACAGATGATGAGGAGGATGAGGAAGAGAATACTTTAGCATTTATGGCTCCATTGGTAGATAATAACATAAAGGACATGCATACACATAAGTCAGGAGTAGCTTCATCAAGGTTAGACACTACTAAGAATATTTCTTCATCGGGTTCCCTGATGATGCCTATGTTAGTGAAAGGAGACCGTACATTTTATGACCCTTGGGGATTTGCGGACGTGCATGGTTTGATGAAAATGACTGGCGCTTGCGCACCATGACAAAAGATGAGTTTCGCCAAGCTGTAACGCACTTTGTTACCCAGTACAGGAAGTCTGAGGACAGGCGTGAACAGCAGGACACTGAGGCTCAGCAAAAGCTTCTCATGAAACAACTGGAGGAATTGAAACATCCAAAAAAGGCTCAGGCAGTATTGACAACTGCGGAACAGACCACTCCCGCTGCTCCATCTTCTCCTACTGTGAGTGCTTCACCTGTGTTTGTTCCACCAGTTTCACAGCCGCAGTTCCAGCAGAGTCGTAATCCCATGACATCGCCCTTTGTGAGAAGGGCTGGAGGCTTTTTCAGAGGAAGAGGCCGAGGACGCAGATGAGGTTATAGTCCAGCGACCCTCCAGGATGCGGGACTTGTGGTAACGTGGGACATATTTCCTTTTCCTGTCCAAATGTGTTGCGAAATCGGCAACAAAATCCGGGGAGGGGGGGCGTGTTTCAAACTGCTGCGGGCCCAAGCCAATCCCCACAGGGCGGTCCAGTAAATTTTGCGGTAGGTCAATATTGACTAGGTTCCGATTTGAGAACAGTTAAACAGGTAACTCAGAGGCCTGATGAAGAACCACATATCACTGCAACAATACAAGGTTATACATTACCATTATTAGTTGATACAGGAGCCACTTATACTTGCATTAATACATCTTCCATTCCACACATTAAAAAACATGAGTCAGGAAAGGTTGCAAGGACAATAGGGTTTGCAGGACAAGTGCAATTACTTCCTTTTTCTGAATTGGTAAAGGTGCAGGTAAGGCAATACACAACAGAAATGTCAATCTTACTTTCTTCTTCAACTCCAGTCAATGTTTTGGGACGTGATGCTTTGTGTAGATTAGAATTTAAAATAAAAAAGCAGAGAGGGTTTAAAAAATCAGATGGCTCTCCCATTCAACATTTAGACCAAATTCAATTGTTATTAACATCTATGATGTCACCTAAGCGTTTGGCTATTTGTAAATGTCGAGCACACAAGAAGGGTGAGGATTTAGTAACAAAAGGAAACGCATTTGCCGACAATGTAGCCAAACAGGCAGCTTTCAAGGCTAGGGAATATGAGTTAGTGCCGAAACAGGCGTCAATGCATCAGAGATACGATCAGTTGAATCTAACTGTTCTTCCCCGTTTAAAGGTTTTGGGAATGGAACTAATGGTGGTGAGTTGGTTCAAGAGCAATTATCACGCATGGTGGGATGTCCATATTCGTGTCCATATATATACACTAATTCATGCAAATGGTGTACTCTGTCTAACACATCGGGACATTTTCATTCACAGGAACCACTTTGTTGTGCATTATGTCAGCGAGGAAGTTGCCCTGAGTGTTGGGCTTATGCATGTGAATCAGTTCCAATCAATAATCAGCATGGAGTTCAAGCATCCTTGAATATTTTACAACCTAAACCTTCCTTAGATGATATACTTCGCCTTCAACAGATTGCATCAGCAGTTGAAAAATCTTCATGGGAAGATAAGGGTGCTAGTACAGGTCCGGATGGAGTATGGCGTAACCATGAAGGGTTCATGGTAGCACCACTAACATTGCTTGGAATGTTAATATTGGATGTGCATGATGTTGCGCATGAGTCTAAAAGGGAGGTGCTTAGGAAAATTTGTGCAATGGGATTTTGGTCTCCCTGCATGAATGAAGTGGTGGATCGTACATTACAGCAGTGTTCATACCCATAACATCAGAAAAGGAATTCCTACTAATCCCTTAGCAGGATTTCCAGTGCTAGAACGTTCTTTTAAACATGTGGTTATTGATTATATTGATATGATTAAGCCTGTTAAAAAAAAAAAATTGTTATGTACAACTTTGGCAAGCTCCCGGCCAGGATCATTTCTGCTCCCCGGATGGTAATATTCCTGAGGAGTTAGAAATACAAGTAGTATGTGAGAAAGAGAAAGTTGGTCCAGTAATTATGTAGTAACAGTAGACTTACCATCCATCTGAAAATTGTTATGTATGTGCGCAAGCTCGACTGCCTATGATTGTTATTCCTGCGCCTCATCGTCATTATGACGCAGTAGAATATTATGATAAGGAATGTAGAAAGTGTTCGCCTAAAAGTACGCAGTGTTCTATAGAGTTGGATAATGTACGTGACTGTGTTAAGGATTTACCAGTAAGTGGATATGAATGTTTAATTGGGTTAGGAAGTAGGTCCTTTGAGGACTATAGAAGAACAGAAGTTCATCAATATGATTTTCATCGTCGTGACCTTTTTAAATCAAGGGTTTGCGACAGATTGAGTAGTTGGCCAGAAACCTCACCAACCACGATAAAGCGATATAGGTTAGGTGAAGGGTTCGATTTTGATTGTTATGCGCATAAAGGTATGTATAATGTAGGAATTTTTCAGGGTAAATGTAATATTACTTGGGCTATTGATTCAGCTCAATTTCTTGTAGTACAGGTTTCTAAAGGTTTCTAAGGAAGAAACTGAGGCCCGTCGACATAAATATCGATATAGGTCTTATGTTCACCCGCATGCTATGTTGGCACATCAGAATGTTTCCCTGGCAGATTATTGGTGGGCCTGTGGCCCAGAGTGGGGATTACATAATACATTGCCAGAAGATTGGAATGGGCTTTGTGCACGTGTTGCTGCTATGCAGGATAGTTCAATTGTATATTCAGTGGATAATGATAATTTGGGTAATGTCTCAGCAGGAAATTTTTCACATTACAAAAATAGGAAAATAAGAGCTGTTAAGCCATATGAAAAAGATCCTAATGTGTATTTGAATGCTATAAGTCAACCTAGAGGAATACTATATATACAATATAATGACTAGATTAAAAAACTTAAGTGTTGAACTTGCAGCTAATGCTGGCTGGGAGGCTAAGCTTGACCAATGGGTAGATCATTGGATAAAAACTACCTTTGGACCTTTTACTGCATGGTTTGTTAAAATAGCTGGGATGATTGGATGCATTCTTCTCATTGTTTCTCTTGTTTTCTGTTGTCTTATTCCCTGTCTGAGAACTTTGTTCGTAAGGATAGTGGAAGGACAGGTTAAGACCCAAATGGTCCTGTCGGGGCTGGTTGACGAAGAGGAGTGCTATGACTGCAAAGAAGAAATCTTGCCAAATGCGCCTGCATATGTTGTTCCGGATGCTGTCTCTGTTGATTGCGCCCTGGGTGTGTCGAAAATGGCATTCTGGGAATAAAAGGAACATGTCACCCCGAAAGGGAGGAGGTTGCAACTAGGACATTGATTTGGAATATACCTTGGAATATATGAACTGTCACCAGCCCTGGCAGGAATGATCAGTCTGCAGATAAGTTGGGTAGAGTAGATTCGAAAACATTTACCAACGTATTTTGCTGTGCATACACTGCATACAACAGGAATAAAATTCACATACTCATACGCGTCATACTTCATGAAATTGCCATACACTTCACAACATAATAAAAGAAACTGATATTTGCATACATGGAGGAGAATATGTTGGGATACTTAATCATGAAATTTTCTTTCAGGTGTCATCGAGAGAAATGTGATTAGAATAGCATTTTGCATGTCATATATATTTTAGGATTTTGTGTGAAAATTTTTGAGATTTAAAGTATGATTGAAGTAACGTTAAAAGTAACATTTGCCCTTAAGGTTTGTTTCTGGAATTAGTTTGGAAATTATATTTTGTGCCTTCTGTGAACACAGAATGATGTGAAAATGTGATCCGAGAGAATGTTAGGATTATGTAGTTAGAAGGATATTTTGGTGTTGCATGTTGTGTTTACATGTATTATTGTGGAATTCTGTTAGGTTTCGAGAAATACTCAAAAAAGGGAGGTATGTGGGAATTTCTGCAAGAACAAGTAATATATGTGTGTTGAGTGTATACAAGAATAGAATACTGCATGCAGTAGAGTGTGTGCTATAAAAAGAATGTACAAGAGATTTATGTGCATGACAGTAGACTTCTTTTGAAAACCATGTTGAAACCATGTTTGGAGCATCATCGTAAAAGGACCGAGACTGAGATCTTGTGTAGGATTGGCTCTGTGCCAGCTACATCATCTACTGTTAGGAGTATTTAAGGTAGACAGATAAGGTAAAAGGTTAGAATGGTTAAGGATTACCGTTGTGTAGCCATTCTCTCGGTGAACGCAATAAAGACTTGGTTGAACAAGACAAACTTCTCTGCTACTTTGGGTTTTTCCAAGAAACTTCTCCACAGTGTTAAGCACAGCACAGCAACATCTTTTGTGCCATTTTGGTTAGCAGAGGCTTTCTAACATAGATATTATATAGTAACATAGATACATTGTCCGTCGAGTTCTATTCGTGGAATACATTAACGCAACTGCCACATTTCCAGAAAAGTGAATTAGGAGCGGCAGGTATACATTTATCAGCAAAGGACTACAAATTAAAGAGACAAAGAAAAAATATTCTGTGCTATTTATGGGAATGAAACTTAATGCATTGCCTTCAATAATTATTGTAAAAACATATAAACTCATGAGAACACATTTTTATACTTTTTTAAATGTCAGCTTTGGCAATCCTGTTCATTTGAAATAGCTAATGCATTAACCATTTGAAATAGCTAATGCATCCCTTCCTTTCCAAAGCCATTGATCGAGCTGTCTTTAAACAGGTCACAGGATTTCTTACCCAGAACAGCCTCCTTGACTCCAACCAATCTGGTTTCAGAAGTGGCCACTCCACTGAAACAGCGCTTCTGTCTGTGACGGAAGCACTGAAAGAGGCCAGAGTGGCAGGTCAGTCCTCAGTGCTCATCCTGCTGGACCAATCAGCAGCATTTGACACGGTCAGCCACCGCGTCCTACTGGACAAGCTGACCAACATGGGTATGGATGGCACAGCACACTCCTGGTTCAAGTCCTATCTTACTGGACGGTCGTTCAGTGTCTCATGGCTAGGACAGACATCGGCACTTCACCAAGTTACCCCAAGGATCTGTGCTGGGACCCCTTCTCTTCGCCCTGTACATCACCTTGCTGGGCTCAGTTATTCACTCTCATGGCTTCTCGTACCACTGCTATGCTGATGATACCCACCTCTATCTGTCCTTTCCGCCTGATGACTCCACGGTTTAAACACGGATCTCGGACTGTCTCTCTGATATATCTGCATGGATGAAAGGACACCACCTCCAACTAAATCTCTCAAAAACTGCTGGTCCTCCCAGCCAAACAAGCCATACATCACGATATCAGCATCAAGACTGACTCCCTGTTTGTTTCTCCCACCAAAGTGGCAAGAAACCTAGGTGTCATGATTGATGACCAACTGACCTTTGCAGATCATGTTGCCTCTGTGGCTCGGTCGTGCCGCTTTTCCCTATTCAACATAAGGAAGATCAGGCTGTACTTAACCCAACATGCAACCCAGCTCCTGGTACCCTGGTTATCTCTCGGCTTGACTACTGCAATGTCCTCCTATCAGGCCTACCAGCCTGTGCAGTGAGACCGCTACAGATGATCCAGAATGCAGCTGCACGTCTGGTCTTTAACCAGCCAAAAAGAGTACACGTCACACCTCTGCTCATTGAACTTCACTGCTTACCCTTGGCTGCTCGCATTAAATTCAAGGCACTTATGATGAAGTGTAGTAACCTCTTCCGCCCACACTCTCAGCACCGGCTCTCCCCAGGGCTGTGTGCTGAGCCCACTTCTCTACTCGCTCTACACATTCGACTGCAGTCCCACCCACCCAGAGAACATCGTTGTCAAATTCACTGATGACACAAGCATGGTGGGGCTGATAATGGGGGGAACGAGACGGCTTAAAAAGATGAGGTCCTGAAACTTGGTGAGTGGTGTGCATCTAACAACTTGGCACTGAATATCACCAAGACTAAGGAGCTCATCCTGGACTTCCGGCGGAACAGAGCCGCCCCTGCCCCAGTGTACATCAGTGGAGTCCTCCACTCAGAATGCTACCTCAACACACTGTATGCTGCTTGCCAGTTTGTGCTCATGTCAGCCGTATGTCAACAGTAAAAAAAACCCAAAGTTTTATTTATCAAAGGAATACGCCACCCAAAATGAAATTAAGTCAGTCTCGATCACCAGTCTCGATTTGCAGCGTTGCCGCACACTGTCGATTTGTGGCCAGTGACCCACAGCATCAGCATGGACATCTTTTGAGGGAATGGCCTTAGGTGGTTCCCTACGCTGCTTCTCCTGGAACTCCCGCTCCACGTCAGACGAAGGCTGCCCCCTCTTTTTGGTTGACAGAACTTTGCCTTGCAAGCAGAGGGCCTGTGCAATGGAAAGGCACCTTGCTACACTGGCAGAGGTCTGAGTCTGTTTTACCGTCTTCCATGCTGCTTTTTCCTTCGTTTCTTTCTTGCTGCTTGGGCACTGGTGCTAGCATCTTGGTCTTGAACCTCTTCATCACTGCTGCACCTGTTGCTGTCTTCATCACCTGGCCTGGAAATATATTTGCTGCCCACACTGCCTGTATCTTGGTCTTGAACCTCATCACTGATGCTCCTGTCGCTCTCACTACTGCTCTCACCACATGCAAGTCAAAAAAAAAAATTACTTTTTGAAATGTGAAAATCGGATAATCTGTGGATAAACTGGTGAAATTCAGTAGCCATTCAATAGGAAATCAGCATTTTCAGTCTAAAATCTACCAGCCAACTTCAAAATTTACCAGCAATTGGCTAATTTTGAGCTCTCATCACCTGGCTTGGGAACATATTCCTCATCACCGCTGCTCCTGTCGCTCTCGCTACTGCTCTCTTCATTTCATCACCTGGTTTGGGAACACAATCCTCATCCGCACTGTGGCTGAGACAGCTATCCTCACTGTCCTTTGGGAGAGCTCTGAGGCGAGGTTGCGTGCTTCCGGACGGACGGATTAATTCGGATCTGCATAAAAATAAATAGCAGTTGCAGTCATATCCCAGCATGGTGTATCTAAGCATGGTATCTGTATAAAGACTATTGAAAATAATTAAGCTAAATACAATGGATTACCTAGATATTTCTAAAAAGGCTTATGGCCTGTTGTCGCTAATATACTACAAAGCAAAATATTGTAATAACTTCAAAAATACTCGTCACACATACTTAACCTCGTTACTTCGAGTGTATAAGCACACATTAAGCAGGTGAGTATTTTTATCTTAGTACAACTTACCTCATATACACTTCAAGATGAGGACACAAAGGATAGCTTGGACACTATCTCAGTTGGTTGTTTGAGTCGCATATTTGTGGCAGCAGGCGTTAAGGGGCTAAATTTTATTATACTGTGTATAATGACAATAAAGGCTTTCTATTCTATTCTATTCAGCTGTGCAAGAACAGTTGCTAGTCAGCAGTCTATTGCTCTGGTCATCCAGCACTGCGTATGTTGCATTTTGTCATGTTGATTTGAAGGGTACACTTTTACCAGACATATCTTGACCTAGGTTAAGGAGAGCTACTGCGTATTTGTTAATTTAGAATTCAGAGTAGCATTTTGCTCTGTTTCACGTTTGTTTTTTTCAGTAGACCAGGGGGTGGACCCAACATGTAAGGCAGATACATACATTTTGTTGTCACATTCTGTGCATTTCACAGATAGTTTGCAGTCCTTAGCACCATGCCAAGGAGAAGTATAGCATCTGTAACAGATGAAGATTTCATTTCATTTATTCTATTTATAAGGAGAGTGTACATTAATAAACATTCATGTAAATGTGCCAGTGTTAGCCAGCAGGGTAATTTTCAACTTTGGCCAAACTTTGGCATGGTTATGGTTTACCAAAAAATACTAAAAGGTGCCAGTGATACAGCTGAGTTATGGCATAAGTCTGGTTTGCCAAAATCCTGGCATTTGGCTTCATTGTGTTGTGCTTATGGCTTACCACAATACATCAAAAGGCGCCAGTGGCAAGTCATCATATGGCTGAGTTGGCATATGTCAAGTCAACCCGAAGATAGGGTAAAGAGCGGGACAGCATCGTGACGTACTCAGGTTGCATTTTGGCATCTTTATGGCAAGCCAAAAGACTGATCAATGCCCGGAAGTTTTCAACCTCACTACCGTGAGAAAGACACCCTCCTACTTCAGTTTCTCCAGCGTAATCACTGAAGAAAGTAAGTACATTTTGCTATCTTCAAATATTACCAGTAACTACACCACAACACACAAAACAGGGCAAGGTTTTCATGCGGATATTCGCTTAAACGTTAATTTTGATTTTCCTTCGATGTTTCAATGTGTATGCGCGGAAACAGATCACATTTAAACTCCAAAGTTACTTAAACTTAAAGTTTAGGTAGTAGGCGCAGTGTTTTAACTGTATGTAACACTTTAACAGGTACTATATAATTATTCAACCAAGTGGGGTATTGTAGCTCTTATATAACAAATTCAGTAATTCAGTTTGTTTTTCTTTGTCTGTGTGTTGTCACTTTCAGATGCTGTGAGAAGAAACCCCACATGTGTCGCTACCACGGACGCAGACATCACAGCAGCAATTAAACGCTGGTTTTACTGGGCTAAGGATAGGGAAGGGGAGAGGAAGGAACGGATGCCTTCTACACATGGTAGTGAGTTTTTTTAAAAAAAGGAATACATTTTTAAAAAATCAATACGAATTAATAAAAAATGAATTACAGTGTAAATGAATCTTGTTTTTTCTCTCTACAAATAGACACATACCATATAAATTTAACAATAAAACCTTATTAGCCTAGGACATAGTTAATTTTACATAACAATATAACCTTATGAGCATAGAGTGCTATAATAAATTAAAAAATAAATAAATAAAACAGCAAGCAAGCAAGCCAGCCATCCAGCCAGCCATCTTTTGGCATAGGTATGGTTCTATTTAGGGTAACATTTGGCTACTCTTTGGCTGGAATATAGAATTTGGGAGTTTTTTGGGGCAGTTATGGCTACGTTTTGGAGTTCCATAGTGGGTTTTGGCCAGATTTAGGGTTGATTTTGGCCTCCTTTGTTATTATTTTGGCATTCCAATTTTAGGCCAAATGTTGGCCATAAATATTTTGCTATCTGGGATCACTCCTCATGGGTCTTATGGGAGGGACTGCCTCTGCTGCCGGCCGCTGACTATCCCTGCAGTGGTGCTGGGTTGCCATGCACCATACTTTAGTTATGTTGCTATAGCCTAGTGCCGCCACAAACCTTTCATGTGTCATGCCCTACAACTCTCTCTTTCTCTCTTACCCTCTCTTATATATATATATCAGAGGCGACTCCTCCATTGAGGAAAGGGAGGAAGATTCTCCCTTAAATTTTTAAAGAAAGAACTTCCAGGAGAAATGTATAAAAAATCACAGATATTTAATAGATAAACATGCAAAAACATATAAAAACAGCTGACATAATTCTATTTTATCAGTTTGAAAACAAGATGCTCGTCTGTCATCAATCAGCCAATCACTGGAGCCACATTTGTCAATAGGCCCAATCAAAATGAAAGGGTGGATTGACGGGTTGACACGCAATTTAGGGGATGGGATGAAGGGCCAAATTTAGATAACAAGGGCAACTATAGGGAGTTTGCAGAGCAGTTGCAGTCTTCTATTGTTTCAAAATCATTTCAGCCACATTCACAATATTGCAGTGTAAAGCACAAAAGACAACTGACATTACCACAACCAAACTATACTCATTTCACTGTATGGTATTTCCCATGCTGGCATGCTATCCTCAAAAAACAAATTAATTTTATTTAACACAATCCCCCTAAGAACAAGCACCAAAACACCTTTCTGGTTTTGTAATTCTTTCTCTCTCTCTCAACAATCCACCAAGCTCAACAAATGAGTGCATGTGTGGTTTCTGCAATATAAAGTATACATGTATATAGATTTTAACATTATTGCATACATAACACAACATAACCTAATAGTTTGCATGTTACATCAGGTCATGCTACATAATGTTCACTAGGTAGCAGTCTTACACCCTGGAGCTAACATTATTGCTAATTTGCCACATGACGATTGCGCCATTGCAAATACAAGTCTGCTTCTGAGAGGGGGTAAGCAGCTTGAAGTTTGCCCAGTTTTTCAGTGAATGCTTTTCATCGCAGTAGGGGCAGTATCGCTTACCAGTGTCAGAGGAAGCGGACGTTGTCTTCTCTGAAGTGGGTGTCCTGTGCTCAGTAGGACCGTTGAGGGCTCCTTTTTTGCTTTAACGGCCTTTAGCTGCCCTTTGCCTTTACTGTTCTTCTGTGTCTTGGAGCCACTGCTGAATCTAGAGTTGTCTTCCTGCACTTGGAGTTCAAACTCTAATCAGTCAGCAGCATGCCCACCAGGGAGCGCACTCTGGGCGCAAACATCCAAAGGTTAAGTGGCAGAAATATGTTGTTAACACATAAATGATGACAATAGCGGTGATGACAGTGAAACAGGCGGATTATGTAGTGGAGAGGAGTACGAGTTGGTGTTACAGACGGATTGGGACCCAAAAGCAGATTGGTGCAAAAAATTGTTTATTTACAAAAAGTCAGGGGTAATTTCAAAAAAGGGGACAAAGCTCAGAAGATCGTAAAAGGCACAAAAGATAATCCAACAAAAAATGTCAAAAGGGTTTGGGGAAGGAACACACAAAAGATCAAGCCCAACAAAAGTCAATCAAGGAATGGGCAGGCAGTTTGCAAAAAACAGATATCCACAAGTACTATAACAAACAAGGGACAGGTGAAACTCATTACAGAAATCAGGAACATGAGGACCGGGTGCAGAGCAGGGGAGGAGAAAGGGGCAGGGCAGACAGCAAAACAGAAGCACATGGATGAAGTAAACAATACACAGAGATTGCAAAACGTAGACAGTCCAGTAGGTGGCCGGAGTTGTAGAGAGCAGGATCATGACAGTTGGACCTTGAACTGGATGAAGACTTTCCTGACTCCGACAACAACGAGACCGAGTGAGTAAACAAATAAAGTTCTTCAAACTCAAGATGTATTTTAGGCTAGTTGCAGCTTCATAAAACCGTGTATTTCTGAGCAGAATGTGCTTTTTGTATAGGGTGTTTTTTGTCTTTGTTACAACTGAAAGAAATCGTAGTTTGTTCGTTTTTTTTGCACTCAAGGTTGTCACAAAATGCGGGGCCCCTCAATGCCAGGTCTACTTGCACATAACTCAAGACAAGAATTGTTTTGAAGTATGGCATGCAAAGGATTATGAACATAGAAAGAGCTATAAAAACAGAAATGAATTATGAGCACAGAAAATGATTACAGTTTTGTTCCTTGATTTTTGTTGCTTTCTCTCATCATAATTGTTTATTGACTGCATATTACATGATTGTTCATCATAAATAAGAAGCACTTTCTTAGTTGATTGTGTAATATGGCAGTACAGATGACCCAAAAGCAACACGTTAAGATCACCAACAGTTTATTTAGGGTAAGGGGAAAAGGGAGTGTGTGGATGCTCTTCGAGTGGCGAGTCGGTTAACCGGGGCAGGAGAGCTGAGCGTAGGTCATGGATAGGCAGCAGGTCAGGAGCCGGGGCTGGAGAGCAGAGCATAGGTCGTGGGCAGGCGGAGGTCGGAAGCCGGAGCAGAAGAATGTTAACCAGGAACAGGCGGAGGTCGGTACCAGGGGCAGGAGAGCAGAGTGTAGGTCAATCGGTCCGAGGTTGTTGACGAGAAGCAATAAGGCAGGTTACAGGCAACAGAGGACGGGGCAGGCAGGGAGACAGGACTGGAACACGGAAACAGACAGATGACAGAGATACAGGAACTTCAGGAACAGAAACAGGGTCAGGGTCTTTATATACTTGCCTTGCGTGAGTAGCAGTAGGTTCGCGGACGGTCTGACGGAGAAACACTGAAAGACAGGTGTTTAAATACACAACAGACAACGGTTAACAAGGAACAGGTGAGAATAATGATTGAGCCCAAGTAGCGTGAGTGAGTGGGAGGGGCAAGTGATCAGATCACACAAAAAAAACTATATATTTTGTAATGATTTATGTGTGCAAATAAATCAACTAAATACAATTATAATGGATGTTGGGTGTTTTGTGTCTGCATTTTGAGGTCAAATGTCAAATCGGGCAGTGAAGACATTCTACTCTGTTAAGATTCTACAATTTGCGGCAACATGCAGGACATAATGGATTAAATACAGTCTAAGTTTTTCTCTAGCCACAACAGAAATTAGGGAAAAAGTAAGAAATTGTAATTTTTGTGATTTTTCGGATACATTTTGAGGATATTTATAAAATAATATCTGATACACTCAAACATAATTATTTATGTTTATACCATTTTAAAGTGCATTTTCTGCTGATTACAATGGTGGGTATATTTTATCCCATATAGTATGGCCACACAGCAAGCTTTTTTTGTGCCATGAGGTCATCAAGTGTGAAAAAATCAGTCACCAAAGGGTTAAACTGATACAGAGCATGTATAAAGACAGAAAATCAAAATCTAAACTTCACATTATCAAATACATAAAAAGAGATGCGTTGTGGTGCTACTACTTTACCCTTATCAAAGAGTGATGTGGCCCCCGAAGATGAGCAAAGTCCCCCAATCAACAGCACGCAAGATAGATGGGTTGGCAAACTCCTACATCAGGAAGTGGTTGGGGTTGCTGAGATGCTTCTCTGACATAGGCCTCTTTGGTAGGAACACACTGCAACTGTCCCTGCAATCCATCAGCCTGGGATATAAAAAAGAGAAGGTAAGGCTGGCCTTGTAGCTGCAGGAATCGACTGACCATCTGATAAGAGCAGCAAACAGTCAGGTACGCACTTGAAAGAATTGGAAAGCCAATGAGCAGGTCAACCAAGAAATCAGCAGACTGCAGCATCAGGAGGTAGTTGGCAGAGTACAGGTGGGCTGGGCTTGGAAAGGGTGAGGTATCTTCTTGTCAAAAGTGTCCAAGGAAGAGAGAAAAGCCATGGTGGTGGCAAAGGCTGAGCAAGAATGCCTGGAAATCAAAGCTGTGTCCCAGGGCCGGCAGGGAGTCTGGACTTCTTGGGAGGCACTCATAGACAGACTATGGGCTGTCATGGGCTGAACTGCGAAAAATCCTACAAACCAGGCTCAGCTTCCTGGTAAGGGCGACATATGACACCCTGCTTTGTCTCCAAAATCTCCATCAGTGGTTTGGTCACTAGCTTTGAAAGATGGACAAGCTTAGCCCCCTGGTCATAAAAAAAATACATTTTGGTTATGTTTAAAAGAAAAATCCAGTGTGAATCAATACATAACCCTGTTGTTTGAGATCACCGAGTGCTGTTGGTAGGTAAAGAACAAGAAAATTTGATACATATATAATACTGAACCTGAGGTAACACTGAATGGGGTACACTAACTTCCTTTCAGTTTCATTTTCCTATGCCCCAATTAGTTAATGTTAGCTACTTGTTCGTTATTCATCTAACAGACAGGACTCAGTGGTCATGAGCAACAGGGCTATGAATTGATGCACACCGGATTTTTCCTTTAAATACACTACATTAATTAATTTTTTATTAGTTATAGAGTATTAATTCTCACTCATACGTCAAATTTTATGGCTTGACTTGTTTTGGAGGAGAATAGGCTATGCAGAAATGTGCTGTAATTTTAGCTTGATCAGGCTTACCTGAATTCAGATTGTTCTCCTGCTTATTTTCATGTATTGTTCATTATGAGTACTATTGCAAGAAACAAGAAAAACACCTCTGTATGGAGCTGCAAAATGTAGGCTATTAAGAAATATAACATGCATTGAAAGTTAATTTTTCTCTCAAACCGTTTATCACAGCAACTAGTGCCTAGTGACATCGGAAGCTGAGATTGCGTAGTTTCACTGATGGTATCTGTGTGATGGAAAAAAATGTGAGCAATTTAACCAAGATGAATATATTTACATTTCCATGCAGTTAAATGAATCGGGCCAGCATTAGGGAGGCTTTAGGGGGGCAAATATTTGGCAAAAATGTAATTCTGAAATTTGAAAAGCAGGACAGTCTTCTCCAACATTGATAGGTGGTAACACCAGTGCTTGTGTGCTATTCTCTATGTTGATAAAGTTAACAAATCCCTTGTCACAGTTATAACCCCTCCTTTAATTAAGTACACTCCTAACCCTAAACCCTCAGTTTCCGATAACAGGCCCTACACCTCCTCTTCAATGTCTAACAATGTCCTCCATATCCTGGACATTGATACACTTTGGCCAAACAGTGACTGCCTACTACTTTCCCTGAGGCATGTCTTTCTGTAACTAGCCCTCCTCCAAGTAACAGCTAATTGTGCATTGTTGCGATTTAGTGTGAAGATTACTTTGATTGCAATGCATCTTGCAGTTTGATGTTAATATTCACAAAGTGCTATTTTGTGCCTCTCCTTAATGCCATTACCATCTGGGTTTAGTGGGCAGGACAGACTGAGCTGAGGAGAGTTACGAATATACCTTAGTTTGAAAAAAAAAATGTTTAATACATGTCTGCACTATCAGTAAAAGCAGTCCTTCAAAAAATAGGCTAGGGTTGACAGTGATGGAAAGCAACACTATGCAATTTTTGCTGTAAAACAAATGTAGTGAACTAGCTACATAAAAGGCAAATATTTCCACAGCATACACAACAGCTAATATGACCATCAGTGTGCAGGTTCTCGTTAGATGTGTGACTGTGATATCCCTCACATAAAACACCTGCTGGAAAAGTGCATTTTTTTTTTTACATTTTATTTTATTTGCAGTGCACAGAATAGACTAGTCGGCTACTGTCAAAAAACGTTAATTTCTTAGGGATAAAAATGTCTCTTGCCCTACTTTTACACTTATTCTTCTACATGGCTACCTGGATAAAGCTTGCCTCTCTCAAACGCCTCTGTTAGTGAACTTTGCCTCATGTTGCTCCTGTGATGATGGGGACTCTTTGATTGATAGCCTCCTCTGCCTCTGATGTTTCTCTAGCAATTCATCATACTGTTGTTTGTGGTTTTTCATATGTTTAAATAGGTTTGTGGTGTTACCACACTTCTTAATCACTTTTCGGCAAACCACGCACTTCACAAACATTATCATTGATGGAGCTGTAATATGTCTATCGTGGCTTGCCACGTTGTTTGCCGCAGATTGAGAATGCAAAAGTAAAAGTATCCCCTGACAACCATCAATGAATGCATAATGAACAAAACTGGCTGCAGCTGAACACCACAAAAACCAAGGAAATGGTGGTGGACTTCAGGAGAACTGGTACAGGTACAGGTACTTGGGGGTACACCTTGACAACAAACTGGACTGGTCTGCCAATACTGAGGCACTGTACAAGAAAGGGCAGAGTAGGCTCTACTTCTTAAGACACTGAGGTCCTTTAATGTTTGCAGCAAGCTCCTGCTGATGTTTATGAGTCTGTAATGGCCAGTGTTCTTTTTTATGCTGTGGTATGTTGGGGGGCAGCACTAGGAAGAGGGATGCTGGTCGACTGGATCGACTAGTAAAAAAAAAGCTAGCTCTGTTGTGGGCATGGAGCTTGAGACACTAACATCAACTGATAAGAGGAAGCTGAGCAGACTGCTCTCTATATTGGACAATGAGTGTCATCCCCTGCACACCACTTTCACTAAGCAGAAGAGCATGTTCAGCAACAGGTTTCTGTCTCTGCCATGTAAAACAGACAGGCTGAGAAGGTCCTTTGTTCCTAGGGCAATTCAGCTCTTTAACGGCACACAAAAGGAGAGAAACATGATTGACTGGAGTGTTTAAGACGGACTGGGCAACTAACAAACAAGCAAACAAACGGACTGGGCAACTAACAAACTGCAGACACTGCAGTATGGGACATTTTTAAGATGTTTATATGCTGCTAGACACCTTAATTTCCTCCGGGATTAATAAAGTTACTCTACTCTCCAGAATCACCAATTAAAACCTGACTTGTTATCGATCCTTTAACACAAGGATCGATCCTTATTAAACAACTCATTAGTATCTAAATATCAATATTTTGGCATTGATCCGCCCATCTGTATGCAGCAGAGACCAAGATGGTGTGAGAGACCAAGAACTGAACTCTGCTGGTTTCTGACCATCAAATGAACAAGGAATGGAGGTGCAGCATCCATGGAGCATTGGAAAAGCAAGCAAGTGCCCAGGCCTCTACGACCTGAGATGGTGGCCTGTAATGCATTGTGTAAAGGTGCTTTTAATGGTACAAAATGGCACTAATTCTAATCTAACTTCAAAGTGAATTTTTTGCATTTAATTAATGTTTCAAGTCTGAGCTTTTGATGTCAGAATAGACATATCCTATCATGATACATTTTGTCTTCATCCTATCAAAACTATGAATAGTTATGAATGTATTTCAGGATCTGCAATCATCATTTCGTTACCTGTATTTATACATGTGTAATGACAATAAAGTT
This sequence comes from Tenualosa thibaudeaui, assembly GCA_027481765.1. Lineage (NCBI taxonomy): Eukaryota > Metazoa > Chordata > Actinopteri > Clupeiformes > Clupeidae > Tenualosa > Tenualosa thibaudeaui. The sequence goes on from JAIFZK010000001.1 coordinate 23,730,520, forward strand.
GAATCTAATCTAATCTAATCTAATCTAATCATAGCAATAAAAGCAATAAAATGGCTTTGACATGCACAGGGCCAAAACAGGTAGTGCATTCCAGAATCTTCAATGTTATCATTAAAATTCATTGAAATTTTCTGTTTTTTTTTTGTTTTTGTTTTTTTGAGAGGTGTGTGTAGGGGGCAGGGGGATGTAGCCTAAATACTTCTTTTATACTCTCTCTGTCACTTTTATACTTTCTTCGATCTGCCCATACAACCTCTCTCAATCTTTCTTTTAACATTTTTAGACACTTGAGATTTGTTTGTAATGAAATGCCTGTCAGACTAGCATATTCTGTAGCCTATTTTGGGGGTCTAGCGGCGAAGCTGCAGAACACCATTATGTTTCTATGTATTATTAAGGCCAAGCAGTGAAGCTACGTAGGCAGCCAATGTGTTTCTAACTTTCTATAGTATAAGTATACATCTATACCAGCCCATAGATGGTGTTCTACTGCATGCTCTAACGCCACCATTTTTTGAGACAATTGTATCGCTGGATACTTTGGACTATGCTGACTTCAACACAGCCTTTGATGTAAGTTTCCACCATATTGCATTGTGTCGTAAGTGAAACTAAATTTTCAGCATTCACATACTTTGTCCGATTGGGATGAAATTTGGAATACAAGGTCTCCAAACCAAGCCTCACAAAAGCTGGTTCGAAAGTGGAAACAGGAAGTGAACTCATTTCTTGGTAACGATTTGACTTATCATAATCAAACTCAGAACCCCCTCCTGATCATTCAGATGTATTAACTTGGCATGCTCTAGCACCTCCAGCTGGTAAACGAAATGCATTTACACATGTAACCCTTGAACCGTATGTCCGGTTTTCGATCAGCTGCTACTGTATGAATCCTTTGGTCAAGCCGATTTCAACACACCCATCATCATAGGTTGACATCAAAATTCGACTTTTTGGATTTTGTCAAAAGTGACACTAAAGTTTCAGCAGTCACATAGGTTGTCCGATCGGCACAAAACTTGACACATGTTGGCTTCAGACCAAGTTGGACAAAAGTTAGCAATTTCTTCTGTGGACTTCAAAGTGTTCTCCCGGTGCAGCCGATTGGATTTGATGGCAAAGCTGCCAAACAGGAAGTGAGCTCATATCTCAGCAACGCTTTGACATACTGTAACCAAACTTGCTACATAGACTCAGAACCCTTTTCTGACCACTCCATATAATTTATTTTAACCCTTTTACTGCCGAGGTTTTTTTTCAAAAAAGCTGAATTTTGACCTCTAAACTTCAAAAGGCTGTAGCTTGATATTGGTAACAGATAGAGCTTGACTGTAAATGAGACAAATATTGAGGAAGGCCTAAAGTTTATATTGGGAGTAAATTTACCAATCTAACTTGCATATTGTGACGTCACAGATTGGCGGCCATCTTGAATTATCTCAGCAAAACTTTGATATATCAGAACCAAACTTGGTACATGTCTTCATGACACCATCCTTAGTACACCTAAAAACATTTGACCACTGGGGGTGCTATAATTACTAAGACTAAGACTAAGCTATTAACACCAAACTCAGACTCAGAATACAGTCGTGAATATGCTCATTTGGTGGGAGTGTCGGAGGTTGCATGGTGGTCAGGAGTGTGTGGGTGGGGAAGTTTCCATGGTGATCTTGGGTGTGTGTGAATTCAACAAACCCTATGACAGCAATTTCCACCATATTGGATTTTGTTGAAAATGAAAAAAAAATATTCAGCTGTTGCAAATTTTGCGTGATTGTCACGAAAATTGTCACACATGGTTTTCAGGCCATTCCTCACAAAGTTTGCTCATAGGCATTTTGAAATTCCAAAGTGTTGACCCGGCACAGTCAATCGAAAACGTTGGCAAACGTTGGCAAAACCAACAAATGGGAAGTGAGGTCATATCTCAAAGGGATGCTTTGATGTACAAACTTTGGCCTGAAGGCGCTCAGCAAATATGGTGACATTTGACTGGGTGCACTATAATTTGTGAAAATGACTTATAGCTCAGTAACGCTTTTACATGTTGAAACCAAATTTGGTACATGAACTCATTACACAATTCTGAGGACGGAACAATAATATGGTGTCTTTTGACCTCTACAGAGTGCTATTATATGCCATATATGATTTTGTGCAAAGGGAAATTAAATTTCTAGCGGCCATACACAACTGGACTTCAGGCCATTCCCCACAATTCCTACTTATAGCTGTTTTGACATTCTAACGTGTTCACCCCTCACAGCCGAAAATTGCGGCAAAGCCAATTATCAGGCCAATTACAGTGGCATCATCAGCAAACAAAATGTCCATGTTATAGCTGCACACATGCATACATAGCTGCACAGTTGTGAGTGTACAGTGAGTAAAGGAGGGGGCTCAGGACACAACCCTGAAGAGCACCTGTGTATATATATTTATATATATATATATATATATATATATATATATATATAGAGAGAGAGAGAGAGAGAGAGAGAGAGAGAGATTACATGTAAAGTCATTTTTCAGAAATATGCAAAAAAGTTAAAAAAAAAGTCAAACTGCAATTTACATATTATGAAGTAAAAACAAATCAAACCAAAACAAACCAATTGGAGGTGGACTGATAATAAAATGTATCAAAATTATGTAAATATATTTATGTAAAATTATCACAAATAATGTTCCCTGCTGAACCTTCCTATTCACACTACACCATGGCATAATCTGTTCACAGCGCTTCTCTTCACTACTGTATATACATCCATTGCACTTTGCCTATCTTCTGCTACATATCTGTACAAATATTATATTAATATATCTACACACCTGTATATTTGTCCATATTACATCTGTATATCTGTCTATCATTTGAACATTTGTAAATGAACATACTTAATCTGCACATTGCTTTTGCAAATCAATACTAATTTATCTGAGCACTGCTCTTTTGTAAATCAATACTAATTTATACCCATCTTTTACACCGGCCTATCTGTAAATAACTGTGATTTGTACATAATCTGCACATATCTATTCCCACTTTTACACAGACTGTACATATTGTACTTTCTAGTGGTATTTGCACTTCTGATTAAATGCTTCATTACTCCGTATTCATAGTTGATAATACATGATAATAAAGTTGAATCTAATCTAATCTATATCTATCTATCTATCTATCTATAGATTATATACAGCTTTTCATGGAGTTGCCCATATATGTATGAACAAATTCTATCCCAATGCTTCTTTCTTTCCTTAAGAAAATGGCATGAATAAAAACAAGTTACAGTGACTATTTAAAAATCTTGTCTGTTTATACTGAGGTTAATGGTCAAGGTAAGAGTCTGCAGCTGTAAAAGAGGTCTGTCTTTTCCCAAACCTCGTGGTGGGGAGGGGGACAGCACAAGCACTCTCCCTGGGCAGCCTAGACCCGTGGGAGGCTAAGAATTGGTGGGAGGAAATAACAACACAATTCAAGATCCTGGCATTACCTCACCAGTGAAGGATAAGAGGAGGGCAAGGAATGGCTACATAATTACAAAGCAAAACCTCTGAACAGAGAAGATGATGTTGCTATAGAATTCTGAAACTGTAACAGATGTATATAGATCATTTTAGAATATTTTAGGTATCAGTTTTGGTCATTCCACAAAACACTGACAACTCTTTGTAGATAACTCTCTGAAGTGTTTCATCTGATTCATTGGTCATGGACGCAACCAAGGGGGGAAACCTGGTTTCTAGGAAAGTACTCACCCCTGCCTCTGCAAAGGCAACTGTCAGTAACACACATAAATGGGTAAGCGTGCCTAACATTCTAAAGCAGTGCACATAGTTATTTAAACTGTTAGAGTTTACATTGCATATGATTAAGCAAATAATTTCATTGTGGTGACCATGCTGATGACAATGCTATTTAGGTCAAATGTATTTTTCTGCCTAGAAGAAGGTAGGAATGGTCATACCAAAAGGAATGAAGTCTCATAATTCTCCTGAGAATACAGCTCGTGAGAGGAGTAGGGTAAAGAACCTGCGAGAGGCATTTCACAGGCTGCAGGCTGCACTACCCTCTGTGCCTCCAGACACCAAGCTGTCAAAGTTGGATATTCTTGTTTTGGCCACAAATTACATTGCCCACCTTACAGAAACACTGGATCAGAATAGGTGCTTCAGTGATCACACTTTTTCAAACAAGGCTGGTGGATTTCTGCATCCCGTGAAGGTAGGTTGATTCTTCTGTATTTTTATTATACTATTGTTTTTTTTTCTTAAGTATACAATGACCTCAAATACAATAGGCTTCATAACTCTTAACATAATGTGAAGACTGTGTGAAGACTGTGTAAAGATGTCCATTAAAATCTCACCACCTCTTCATTACAGAAATGGCCAATGCGCTCTATGCTGTTTTGTGGAAGTATGGAAAAATGGCTAACAGTCATTCCAACCAGTCAGGAGACCTCCACTGCAAACCAACCGATCCCCAAGCTTTCAGTAAATATGTAATGCACTCAAATTAATATCTAAGACACCTTGCATTTAGTTGGTAAACTGAAATCACCAAACACATTTTCAAAGTTAATGCAAGGTCATATTTTATAGAGTATGTATCTAAAATCACTGAATAATGACCAATTGTATTATTAAACATGTACAACCCTCAGTTGTTACATAAATCTATGCTCTCTTCATCAATCATCCATCTTTGTTATATACCATGGAATTGTCCAGTGGTTTTGCTAGAAAATCATCCTTACACATAGAGATGTCCTTTGCAATTAGATCAGTGCTTTATTGTTCTGAAGTCTCAATCTTCTGTAATGCTTTAAATCTAAGGTTTTCCTTATTTAAGTATGGCCTACACTTAAAGAACAACTAGGATATATTGTTGTATCATGTATTGTTAGAAAGCAAAGGGTGAAATGGTAGAACAAAGGTGAAGCTAATTACTCCATCATGCTTGGCATAATTTGGTCTACACTGTATGTTTGTCTGAAACTAAATAGGACTGGAAAAAATAATGTTGGGGAGAAGGGGAGAAAGAAATGATTTTATTCCATCTTGAGCCACAGCAGTACACTCAAAACAAGTACATAATTAGTACATATGTAAACTACCACTTGACTGCAGTCTTGAGTGAGAGCTCTTCCAGAAAATGGGCTTCAATCCATGTGCAAAGTGCAGTTGTCAAGGCTAATACTATAAATCTGTCTAACTGGTTAATTACTCCGTCTTCTATCATGTTAATGACTAAATTGGAATAGCAAAAAGCATGCCTCTGAGACAGGATTTAGTGCCAAAGGACAAGGGGGAACTTCTAGCATTTTAAAATTATATGTCTGGGAAAAGCATAGCACAGCTGTTGAAAAAAAAAATATGTTTTTGATATTTGGGGGAGTGTTTGACTGAGGAAAGTCAGGAACTCTGAGTTGCCTTGAACCCTTAAAATAATTAAACAATTTGAAGCTTCTTTATCAGATGTTGGATTAGTTTAGCAAGTTCTTGATGCACTTTGTCTTGGTTTGGTCCATCTACCACTGAAGAGCAGGGTAGAGTGATACATGCAACTGTTGGCGCCAGTGGTAGAGGTGCTGTTCAGCCAAAGGGTTTCAGGTTCAAGCCCCACTCTGCCTGAACCCATCGAAGTGTCCTTGAGCAAGATACTGAACCCCAAATTGCTCCCAGTGGCAGATTGGTGCCCTGCATGGCAGCCTCAGCCACCGGTGTGTGAATGCATGTGTGTGAATGGGTAAATGTGAGGCATACTCTGTAAAGCGCTTTGAGTACTCGTAGGAGTAGAAAAGCACTATATAAATGCAGTCCAGTTACCTTTTAAAGACAACAGAGAAATCATATATATTTTAAATTTGATGCCAGCAACTTCAATGGTAGGACAAGGCCATGTTTACCACTTTCATGCTTCAGACCCTCTTTTAACAACAGTGTGTGCTTTGAGAACTGAGTAGATTGGTTGCTGGAGTTTTGAAAAATGTTCTTGCATGGCATAGGATTTCAGCTGCTCAACAGTCTGGGGTCTTGATTGTGTTTTTTTCCCATGTAGTTGGTGAGAAGAGACCATCTTACAGCATAGTGTTTTAAATGGCAATGGTGGTAGATGTGGTAGAGATTCCATTCAGCAACCAGAGGATTGCAGGGTTGCAAAGTCTTGCTTCATCTGACCCTATCAAAGTGTCCTTGAGCTAAATACTAAATCTCAAGTAGATTCTGAGTAGTTTGGCATACACTGTAAAGCGCTTTGAGAGCTCTCAGTCTATTAAATGAGGGGAGCACATTTATTTAAAAAAAGATGTGTCGATTGATTTTCTTACTAGTTTTGTTGTGTTGCTATTAGATAATCTTGCATATTCAGATAATCTTGACAAAATTGTAGTCTACAGGTCCCTAAATTGGCAGGTAAATGCAACAGTCTGCTTTTCTGTGGAATCAATAGATTGCAATAGAACACTACTGACAGAGGTTATATAATTAACCTTTCAGATGTAACAACATTAGCACAGCTAGAAAATCACAAGCAAGAATGAACGTTGATGTAGCAGGAACTACACAACTCCACATGAAAGTAAAGTTTAACTGATGATGGTCTGTATAGATGCAGACAGAGTCCTCTGTGTTATTGCAAACCATCTCCTACCAGATCTCTGTAGCCTGATGTGCACATCCCTAATTTCCCATTGCTCAAGCTTTGTAAATAACTGTTATGTGGGTAGACTAGTGCCACTCCAACCAGTGTCAGGTGGTGTGTGCTGGTGCTATGGTACATGGACACACAATGGAGAACTTGCCTACAACACTAGCCTACAACACTCTCAACTCTAATAAAGCAGAATTTCATTGGTGTAACGGTAGAATCAGCTTGCATTTGTGACAGAAATAAACAGATATTTGATTTAAGGGTGTAAATGAGTGTGGGCAGTTTGCTTTTCTTGTATCAAAGGCTCATAAGTGAGCCCTCAACCTTTTTTACGTCCCATCTAACATTAGATGTTGCTGTGACATCGCCAGAAAGTTGCCATTTGGTCATGGTGATGATAACAATCAGCCCAGATGCACGGCAATTAAACTGTTTTTGACTTTAATCGTACTATGCCTTATTTACATCAAAAGTAAAAACACCCCAGTTTCTATTCACAGTAGGGGAATGATCAAGGATTTGTTATTTGATAACTTAAATGTGCATTAACCTGTAATGCCTGTAATGATATGTGTCAATGTGATTGTGTGTGTGTGTGTGTGTCTATATTCACACACGCAAACCACCATTCATTCACTCCCTCACAGTGTTCAACAATCCCAAGCATAAAATGCCACACAAGATGCCATATTCACACCATTGCATGCACACTCATAGCGCACACTCACCTGTGATACACCAGTGTCTCCCAAACAGAAAGTATAATCCACAATCAAAATAGGTAACAGCAACAAATGAGTTTTAATAATCCAAAAGAAATTAGAAAATGTAATCTACAAAACATCCTCCAGGGGAAGACTCAAGTGATGAAATGGAGCTCCAGTAAAACAAAGCTGATCAGTCCTACCGGTGTGGACCTGACGTCGGATGGATGGTAACTTCCTTTAGACAGGTCTGCATAAATCTTTAAAAAGTTTTTAGGCAGTCTGATGCCAGAGTATTGTGTGGTGGGGTCTATAAACAAAAAAACAGAATAAGCATTTAAATATTGATAAAGGGAAATAGTTTTTTAGCCAGGATGAGCCTGACGTATGAGATGGCCATATGTGTATAGGTTGTTATGTTATATAAAAAAGAAAACAAAAGAATTCCATGATTGTTCAAAATGCTACTTTTGTATAACAGCATTGCATCACCTTAATCAAACAGCGATGCACATAAATACACATTCAAGTGTGTTCAAGTGTGACAATATTTTTCTGCATTTGCAGCCTGTAGCCTACCAAGCAATTATATGCATGAATTAATCAGAAACTTCACTAGTGATGTGCTTTAGGCTAATGCCAACAAATTAACAAAGTTTTTAATAAGTACAGCTTCCACGTACAAGTCCACGGAAAGTGAAATGCATTCCTTAACGTGATGACTAGCAACTCAAATGTCTGACAAGCTGTAACTAGCATGTTGACAGCTCTTGCTTTCTTACTTTCTTACACAAATTAAGCTGGATGGATATATTGGACGACAAAGGTAAGAGAGTTTGTATTTGTTTTAAATTAGCTATGCCCTTACACTAAGTTATGTTGCACAATGCATGGAAAGCTAGAACATGGCTATGCATACATTAAACCAGATGTTTTCCTCATGATGTTTCTAAAAATGTATGATTTAAGGCAGATTGTTGGAAATCAGTCAGTGTCACATTAAAAAAATACCTCAGTGTGGTGCACTTGTCAACAGATTCAGTGGGGTCCTGCAACAAAAAATTCAAGATATTGGTGTCATGGAAAGTTGGCTATGCATACTTTAAACTAGATGTTTTCCTCATGATGTTTCTAAAAGTTTATGATTTAAAGCAGATTGTTTGAAATCAGTCAAAATCACAGTAAAAAATACCTCAATCTGGTTCGCACGGCATCAGTATTGGTGGGGTCCTGCAACGAAAAAGTCAGGATATTGGTTGCATGCAAACCTAGAACATGGCTGTGCATACATTAAACCAGATTTTCTCTTTATGCTCTTTCTAAAAATATATGATTTAAGGCAGATTGTTGGAAATCAGTCAGTGTCACAGTAAAAAATACCTCAGTGTGGTGCACTCGTCCACAGTTTCAGTGGGGTCCTGAAACGAAAAATTCAAGATATTGGGCTCATAGAAAGTTGGAACGTGGCTATGCATACATTAAACCACATGTTCTCCTCATGCTGTTTCTAAAAATGTATTATTTAAGCCAGATTGTTGGAAATCAGTCAGTGTCACAGTAAGAAATACCTCAGTCTGGTTCACTCATCAATAGTTTCAGTGGGTCCTGCAATGAAAAATTCAGGATATTGGGCTCATGGAAAGTAGGAACGTGACTGTCACAGGTTGACCCAGTTGTTTTAGCAGAGACATTAGGGCCCTACTGTGTGCCGTGTATTTTATATTGTAGTGGTAATTTACTGTGTGTCCACAATTGTAGTGGTTACTTGCTGTGGTGTGTCACTTTTGTATTGGATTTTATTGTGTGTGTTATTGGGTGTCCAAATTGACTTTTTAGACATCTCCTTATCAAACCCTGGCAACCTATTTCCTGTTTTAGCCCCATGCCCATATTTGGACTGTGCTTCCTCCTTTGCCATGTGACCTTGTGAACTTATTAATGTGCTCCTCCTCTCTGCCCATATTTGGGCTGCACTTCCTAGGTTTAAGTGATTGCCACTGATGGGGAGACGAGAACTGATTATTGCCTGCGTCTTGTGGCTTATGATTGCAATTGCCCACAAATGGCTTAATGACACACCACACCCTGTCAGGAGTATTTAAAAGCCAGTTGTGAGGATGGAAGGGGCTGGAAAGAAGAGCACCACGTCGCCTTGCTGCCTTTGAGTCCAACACACGCTATTGTCCTGGAAAGGGCCGTAATTGTTCTATTGTCCGGGCGTGAGTTATAGTTGATACTTATAGCCCTCTGCTGTGCCTAACTGTTTGTTGTGTTCACTCCAGCCTCTGGCATCTCTCCTGTGGTCCCAGTCTCTGATGTTGTCCAGAGGACCGCGTTGCCGTGAATCTGAGTATCTTTCAACGCTCGCTATGGCTGCCTAAGGGGGCGTAATTATATTTTCTGTATTGGTGTGGTGGAACGTGTCCCCAGCTATCTGTGGTGCGGTTGGTCATCCCTTGTGTTCCCTTCCAGCTCCTGGCCTGGTCTACTGTGTATTGGACCTTTCCACCACATTGGCTGTCTTGCTGCATAGAGTGCCACAACTACGCCTTGTTGGTGTGACAACTGCCGCAACCCCCCTCCTTGACGTGACTGGTTCTCTGCTCTGAAGGGACTGAGCAACTGAGGAATTCTGCCCTTAGCAACAATTGTTTTTTTGGACTTGTTTTTATTGGTGGACTAATTTTAGCCTTTTTACATATTAGTACTCCATTTTGCTCAATAAAGGTAACTAACGATTTTTAACGATTTGGCCATCTGTTGGGTTTCTGCTGCTGGGACCTGGATCTGGAGAATTTACTTTTGGCCACTAGGTGACAACTATGCATACATTAAACCACATGTTCTCCTCATGCTGTTTCTAAAAATTTATGATTTAAGGCAGATTGCTGGAAATCACTCAAAGTCACAGTAAAAAATACCTCATTCTGGTTCACTCGTCAACAGTTTCAGTGGGGTCCTGCAACAAAAAATTCAGGATATCGGACTCATAGAATGTTGGAATGTGGCTATGCATACATTAAACCACATGTTCTCCTCATTCTGTGTCTAAAAATGTATGATTTTAGGCAGATGTTGGAAATCAGTCAGTGTCACAGTAAAAAATACCTCAGTGTAATTCACTCATCATGAGCTTCGGAGGGGTCCTGCAAAGAAAAATTCAGGATATTTGGCTCATGAAAAGTTGGAATGTGGCTGTGCACACATTAAACCAGATGTTCTCCTCATGCTGTTTCTAAAAATGTATGATTTAAGGCAGATTGTTGGAAATCAATCAAAGTCACAATAAGAAATACCTCAGTCTGGTTTGCTCATCATCAGTTTTGATGGGGTCCTGCAATGAAAAAGCCTACTCTCATTTTATCTAAGCTGAGCAGGGTTGGACTTGGTTTGTAGTTGGATGAGAGACCACCAGGGAGAATAATGTGCTGAAAGCCTTTCATTTTTACCAAAATATTAAAAAGAAGCTCTTCAATCTCTACTAAGAGACAATACAATCTCGCAACCAAGTGCTTAAATTCAGGTCATCGGAGATTGATGATGACTGGCTCACATTGCAACTGCTTACTACCATAACACACTTAGCATGCCCCCTCTCATGTGATCTTGAAAGACTGCAACAAAAGGGCTGCAACATTTTAATTTTTTAAAAAGGTAGCTTTTCATTTTCTACAAAAAAATACAAAAGTAAACCAATAAAAACAATCAACTCACCATGTAGTGCTTAATTTCAGGCCATTGGAGATGAAGTTTACTGGTTCGAGCTGCAATCAGTTTCGGCCACACCACACTTAGCATGCCCATTCTCATCTGATCTACGCTGCTAAGCGGTGTCGGACCTGCTTGGTGCTTGGATGGGAGACCACCAGGGAATACCAGGGGCTGAAATCATTTTATTATTACCAAAACATTAAAAGGAAGCTCTTCATTTTCTACTAAAGACACACTACAATCTCACAATCAAGTACTTAACTTCAGGGCATCGGAAATTGATGAAGACTACTGGCTCAAGTTGCAGCTGCTGATGGCTATAACACACTTAGCATGTACACTATGCCCCTATGATCTCTGAAGCTAAGCAGTCTCTGGTCTGATTAGTGCTTGGATGAGAGACTGCCTGGGAATACCAGGGGCTGTAAGTTTTTTTCCAAAACAGTAAAATGTAGCTTTTGATTTTTTACAACAAATAAACAAAACTAAATGAATAATCAACTCTCACAATTAAGTTCTTCATTTCAGGCCATTGGAGATTACTGGCTACTGGTTGCTGGCTCAAGCTACAATCACTTTGGCCATACCACACTCGAAATGTTTAAGGTTTGGAAGTTTAGAATGGGCTTTTTCATATTTCCAAACTGTTGGTGCTCAAAATGTAAAAAATGGCTTTTTGGGCCTCTGAAGCCTTTTCACTGGAGTTGATGTATCTGACGTGTCTAGGATAAAATAAAGCCAAAACATGAACATATCTTGACATTTTCAACATATTGGCTGTATACAATTCTAAAATGGTACAGTCTGTTGGTAAAGAACTGTTTCAGCATATCAGGAAACCAAGGAAAATGTGAATTTAAAAAGATAATTACAACAGCAAAATCACCAAATGATAACAAATTTACAAATGCATTTTACAAAGTATTCAGAAATGGAAATAATCCAATGTGTGTACTTGTTGTCATATTGTTGCATGGGAACTCTAAGAAAAATATACTGAATAGAAATTAACTTTGACTTTCCAAGTTCCATTTACTGATAAAAGAATCATGGTAATCAACATATCATTTTCCATTGATTACCTTGTCTTGGGATTGCCACATGCTGCACTGCATTCAAGCTGGCCTTTTGGAACTGTAAACTGGGAACAGACATATACATAAACAAAAAAGTAACACTACTTTAGGATTTTAGTAGTTAGAGGGTAGTGTTTCTGTAGCACTAGGCAAAATAGGAACTTATTGAATGCTGGTTCAGGTTAAGCAACTCACCTTTACAATTCAGAGATATGTTGTTATTTCCGTGTTGTTTCAGAACTCTGGCAAGAAAGCACATCAGTTTGAAAATAAAGCATAAGACAAAGAAATTGCACCATTAAAACCCTCTAGAATTTGTGGGAAATTGTAACTCTGGTGCAAAAAAGCATAAAGCTATACAGGCTAAAACTGACTTTAGCAAGTTAGCAGAAACCATGTGGCCTGCAGTTGCTGGATTGTTGTTTGAGAACTCTGAAAAGAAAGAAAATCAGTTTGAAGTTACAGCATAAGACAAAGCAAATGCACAATTAAAATTTAATGACTCCTTAGAATTGCTAGGAGCAATTACAAATCAAATTCAAATAAAGCACTAAGTGTTAAGTCCTTTTGTAGCCAACATATAGGAGCTTTGGGCTTATTCATCCAGGCAAGAAGATTGTTGGCTGTTTGGGGATCTTAATCTAACTGAAAGAAAGGGAGGAGAAGGAAAAGGAGGTCAGGTGATCCCAAATGGAAAGAATCTAATTGGTCCAGCCACTAGGAGTAAGCGGTGATTGGTACATTTGAATTTAATTGAGGTAAAAGGAGGTATGTCTGTGAAATTCTTTACGAGTTGGAATGTTGTTCCTTCTGTAGGAGAGGTGTAGTGCAGAATATTAGAAGTTACTAGCTCAAGCAGCAACCGCTAATGTCCATAACACATCTTAGCATGCCTACTCTGATTGTATATAAGCTAAGCAGGGTTGGACTTGGATGGGAGACCACCAGGGAGAATAATGTGCTGAAAGCCTTTTATTTTTTACCAAAATATTAAAAAGAAGCTCTTCATTTTCTACTAAGAGACAATACAATCTCACAACCAAGTACTTAAATTCAGGTCATCAGGTTCAATTGCCCCCTGAGACTGAGGATGGTATGCTGAAGACGTGACTTGCTCTATTCCCAGTTCACACAACACTTCCTGGAATACACCAGATACAAAGTTGGATCCCCTATCAGACTGTATCTACTTCGGCAGACCAAAACAAGAAAAAAAACTAAATTCGATTAATTAAATTAAAATTAAAGTGTCAAGTACGGGCTTTAATATTCCTCAGAGGTACAGCCTCTGGAAATCGCATAGCAATGTCAAATATAGTCAACACTTGTTCCCTTTCTTGGTCTTCGGTAAAGAACCCACACAGTCAATCATTACACTAGAGAACAGCTCGTCAACCACAGGCAAAGGACACAGTGGAGCTGAGTGGAGTTCATCCCCTACATAAAATCCTTGAGCCATATCTCTGCTCTCCTCACGGTTATACTTCTGGGCATCAGGCAGACCATCTAAAGATGTAAAGAAGGTGTCTGCCAGCTCGACCGGCTGATCAGTTGATACATGGGACCTGGCTTCCTGACGAGACTGAGAACGGGTGACTACACAAGCTGGAAAAGCTTCTAGACATTCCTTTTCTAAGGCTATTGTGTCTAGGGACTCACACAGCAAGACTTACAACAGGGGTTACACAGACCTGATTGCCTGCAAGATCTTTGCCAGTAAAGGGTGCAGACCTACTGATGGGCAAAGAGGGTACTACACCCACTGAGACCATCCCAGTAACCAAGCTAGACCTTAGAAATACTCTATGGAGAGGAACAGCGCCATATTAACCCCCAAGCCCCTTCAACAAAACAGAAGCCTTACACAAAGTATCATCAGAAAATGGAAACAAACTAAACACCATCAAAGACTGAGTGGCACCTGTATCTCACAGTATGGTCAGACTCCTCATTCTCCCCTTCTTCCAATGCAACCACACCTTGAGATACAAAACTTTTATCAGAGTCTACACTTCAACAGACACAGGAGACTCAGAGCTCAGGCTCTGAGAGAGAACATGCCTACCCTCAGTGGACACTAGGGACACAGGCTGATAGCCACCACTCTGATTTCTCCGAGCAAGCAAACGGCACCTAGACTTCATGTGGCCTGGTTTCTTATAGTAGTGGCATATTATTTCAGCCAACTGGGCAAAAGGTGGGGAAGGCTTAGCTGGCAAAACTGATTTAACAGAGGAGTAAGATGGAGACTGACTTGGCTTATCAATATCTTTTCTCCCATCTATACCAGGAGTTCTTGCCATGCTTACTCTTCCAAGGCTCACGATCGATCAACACATAATTATCAGCCATCTCAGCTGCATTATGCTGCTCTGTCACCTGTTATTCATTTAAATGAACCTCAATGGGATGAGGCACACTGATCTTAAACTGCTCTAGCAATACGAGTTGGCGCAATTCTTAGAAAGTATGGATCTCACAGGCCCACAGCCATTTCTCAAACACAAGTTCTTGCTGTCTGGCAAAATCTATACAACTTTGTTCAGGTAACAGTTTACTATGCCTAAACTGCTGCCTGTAAGCCTCAGGCACCAAATCATATGCCCGCAGCACAGCCTTAACAGTCACATAATTGCTACTGTCAGCAAAACCTAATCATGATCATGACCATGATCTTTTTACAAACACCATAGCGAAATATTTTTACACAAAAAAAGGATACTACAGCTACAGTCTGTATAACCCCAGTGTGTTCAGAATGTGCAGAATTTACAGAATAAAGATTATGAGCAATAGTTATGTGTAGACAGGCTACAAATAATTGTGGGAGTAAAATGGTCATTCAGGAGAATGGAAGGCAATGAGGCAAAACAATTATGAACACTTTGTGCCAGGGTTTGGAATAGGTGTTGAACTGTGTAAAACATGGAATTACTGTTCAATTATCTATATGTTAGCTCTGCTCTATCTAGGTTCTTAGTGGACAAGTAAACACAGCTTGATGAGCTTACTTAAAACCAGTAGGTACAGCAGTTCCCTGAAAAGTAGAAATGCCATGTTCTCCACCATGTATTTTCCAATAGCAAGAAAAAAGACAAAGTACTGTAAATTTGAAGTTTTAATTGTGAAGAAGACCCCACCAGAACTCTATTTATAATTGGGATGTATTGTGGACATTCCAAGACTTTCCACTTCGGTACTGGCCACACAAACTCTGCATGGTACACCTGAGTAAAACAGAGTACAAAACATAGAATAAGATGAAAGATAAATATTAATGCATGACCATCAACAGTCAAAAATAAATAATAAATTATACATACAAACACACAGTATATACACTGCTCAAAAAATAAAGGGAACACCAAAACAACACAATGCAACTCCAAATCAATCATACTTCTGTGAAATCAGCCTGTCCAGTTGGGAAGCAACATTTTACCTATTGTTGTGCAAATTAACAGGCAACAGGTAGAAATGAGAGGTAATTACCAAGACACGGCATAAAATAGTTATTCTGCAGATGGTGTCCATAGACCATTTCTCCATTTTCATACTTTCTGACTGATCTTTTGGTCACATTTGCATTTTGTCAGTGTCCTGCCCCACAAGGCGCTGTCTATCAACTCATATTTGACTGTTGCCTATTAATTTGCAAAACAGTAGGTAAAATGGATTCACAATCAGTGTTTCTTCCCAACTGGACATTTCACAGAAGTATGATTGACTTGGAGTTGCATTGCTTTCTGGTGAACCCAGCTAAGAGCTCTGTGAGGTACTCCTCTAGGCTTAGGAGGCATTGCAGAGAAAGTTGATATGTTTGATGGGTTGCGCTTGTTTTTTTGTCTAGTTTTGTCTTCTGCCCCTCCCTCTACTTGGACTGTTATTTTTTATAAACTGTGATGTTTCTTTTTAACTATTTTGTCTTGCTTTTGTACTTTGCTATAGACCATGTATTTGTATCTGAGACAAATAAAGAACTGAATTTAATTACATATACACACACACAGAGTTGCATGCGTAATGTTTTAACAAAATCAGTAAAACAGGCTTACCATTCAAGTACTTTGCAACAAGCGTTCCTTCACTGCATGAACATCAGGCTTTGGATCAAGGATATACCACACTTTCACCTGCAGTCAATTTTAAATCAGGTAAGTGTGTGAGACAGGAGCTGGGGAGTAGAGACAGAGGTGGAGAGATAAAACCACAGGCATTTTAGGGAAATGGGAAAAGACATGATAAACACAGCAAACTCCAGCTGGAAGCATAAGTTCCAGTCAATCAATGATGCTTTACTTTTACTTTTGATTAAAAGTAACTTGTGAACATACATTTGAATTGCATTGCCAGTACATGTTGTAGTACATAGCCCCTGATGTAAGCTAGCATGTATTTTGAGAGAGGCAGATGCTCATCTCTCCCTCTCTCCCCCTCTCTCTCTCTCAACAACAATAACATCAATGGAGGAAATTCAGTACAGGACCAAACTGAAATAATATGCAACAGTAAAATTAGCACGCGAGCATATACAAATAATATCTACCACGCGAGCTTATACAAAAAAATAACTGTTATAGTTAACAACATTTGAAGTGCCTGCAGGTTTTTTTCTAGAGTAGAATAGAGTTACTTTATTAATCCCAGAAATTAAGGTGTCCAGCAGCACATAAACATCATAAATATGTCCCATATAACATATCCCCCATATACATCATATACACATCTCACATGTACACATACACACAACACTGTCTCCCAGTGGAAGAAGGGACCACCACACCACACCTCCCTACAAACGCCCACACCCACACCCATATAGGCAGTGTCTGCAGTTTGTTAGTTGCCCGTTTGTTTGCTTTGTTTGGACACAGTCTTAAGCACTCCAGTCAATCATGTTTCTCTCCTTTTGTGTGGCGTTAAAGAGCTGAATTGCCCTAGGAACAAAGAACCTTCTCAGCCTGTCTGTTTTACATGACGGAGACAGAAACCTGTTGCTGAACATGCTCTTCTGCTTAGTGAAGGTGGTGTGCAGGGAATGGCACTCATTGTCCAATATAGAGAGCAGTCTGCTCAGGGTCCTCCTGTCCGCAGTTGATGTTAGTGTCTCAAGCTCCATGCCCACAACAGAGCCAGCTTTTTTTACTAGTCAGTCCAGTCGACCAGCATCCCTCTTCCTAGTGCTGCCCCCCCAACATACCACAGCATAGAAAAGCACACTGGCCATGACAGACTCATAAAACATCAGCAAGAGCTTGCTGCAAACATTAAAGGACCTCAGCCTCCTAAGGGAGTAGAGCCTACTCTGCCCTTTCTTGTACAGTACCTCAGTATTAGCAGACCAGTCCAGTTTGCTGTCAAGGTGTACCCCCCAAGTACCATCCCACAAAGTCCTCCACCAGGCTTCTGTACTCCCCCTCCTGTCCATCCTGAGACACCCCACAATTGCAGTGTTGTCAGAGAACTTCTGCATGTGGCATGAGTAATACTGGAAGTCAGTAGTGTACAAGGTGAATAGTACAGGACAGAGAACAGTTCCCTGTGGTGCCCCTGTGCTGCTGATGACAATATCTGATGTAAAGTCCCCCAATCTAACAAACTGGTGCCGTTCAGTGAGGTAGTCCGTAATCCAAGTCACCAGGCCTGGGTCCACCCTTATCTGCAGCAGCTTGTCTCTCAGCAGGAGGGGCTGGATGGTGCTGAAAGCGCTGGAGAAATCAAAGAACATGATCCTCACAGCGCTGCCTCCTTTGTCCAAGTGAGAGTGCACCCGATGCAGCAAAAACAGAATGGTGTCCTCCACTCCCACATTCTCCTGGTACGCAAACTGCAGGGGGTCCAGCGCACTGCAAACCTGGGGTCTTAGAAGATGTAGCAGTAGTCGGACAAGGGTCTTCATTATGTGTGATGTGAGGGCAACCGCCTAAAGTCATCAAGTTCTTTAGGTGTGCCTTTTGGGGACCGGTACCAGGCATGATGTTTTCCACAATACAGGTACCCTGCCTTGTTGCAGACTCCAGTTGAAGAGGTGTTGAAAAGGCTCCCCAACCATTTTACAACCATTTTTACAACCATTATAAAAAAGAAAAAGGTTACACTTACTCAAGGTGAGACACACCTCATCGCCTGAAGTAGGACTAATTTCTCTTAAGTGTCGGCTAATGTGAGTGAGGCTAATC
The DNA here is from genome assembly GCA_027481765.1 of Tenualosa thibaudeaui. Taxonomy (NCBI): domain Eukaryota; kingdom Metazoa; phylum Chordata; class Actinopteri; order Clupeiformes; family Clupeidae; genus Tenualosa; species Tenualosa thibaudeaui. Next base: position 23,748,857 of record JAIFZK010000001.1, read on the forward strand.
GCTAACAATAGGAGAGCTAGCCAGCAGGCAACTAGCAGGTCGGCAAAAAGCCGACAGTTACCGACTTAAATCACAATCAGGGAATTATTCACACTCTTACGACAAAATGGCAGACAGCAAAAGAATTTTATCCAAGAGGTCGTTATGACGGCATGTTAAAAATGGGATGGATTCACTCCCACAGACCTACTCACCTTTGCCCGGCTTTGCTCAAGGCATGGACAGTTTCAACCAACACACCAATCTCACACATTTCTAACCTGCTCTCCGTGCTTTGCAAGCACTTCCTCAATTCAAAGCTCCTTAAAGATGGCCACACTCCTTTCAACCCTCAAAAGACGGGGGAAATGCATTATTTTGGTGTGGTAAATGGGGTCTTGGGGCTAATGCAGGAACATACCAGGCTAACTGAACATCAGACTCTCAAATTACAAATCAATGTTGATGGCCTGCCTCATTTTAAAAGTAGCAGCCAGCAATTTTGGCCTACACTGGGCATAATTGAAGAGGACCCCACCAGAACTCCATTTATAATTAATCTGTATTGTGGATAATCCAAGTCAACTGATGCAAATGAGTACCTCTCTGACTTCGTGGCAGAGATAGGAAAGCTTGCATCTGATGGCTTGCAATATCAGCGAAAACAATCAAAATTGAAATTTCCTGTTTCGTCTGTGAAGCACCTGCGAGGGCATTCCTTAAGAACATCAAGTCACACAACTCATATTATGGCTGTGAAAGGTGTGTGCAAGAGGAATCTTGGCAGAACCAGAGACTTAACTACCCCAAAACAGACTCTGTTCTCAGAACTGACAAAAGCTTTCTGAAAAAAACTAACAATGACCATCACAAAGAGGGTGACAGTGCTCTTGTTAAGCTAAATGTTGGCTTGGTATCCCAGTTTGTTCTTGACTTCATGCACCTGGTTTGCCTGGGAATGGTGTGTAAACTAATATTGCTGTGGCAGAAAGGTCCTCTTCCGAATTGGGAATCAAGCCAAGTAAGGGAAGGTCCCTACGAGAGGTTGATCGGTGGAAGGCCACTGAATTTCGTACTTTTATTATATACTGGCCCAACTGCTCTTAAGAAAACATTACCAAAGCACATGTACAAACATTTTTTCTTGCTCCACGTCGCAATCACTATTTATATTCCCCCCATCTCCAAAACCTGTACTGTGACTATGCAGAAAGTCTCCTTAAAGTCTTTGTCCAAAATTTCCATGCAATCTATGGCGACTTTCTTGTGTACAACGTCCATAGTTTAAGTCACCTGGCAAGTGATGTAAGAAAATATGGCCCACTGCCCCAAATTTCTGCTTTCCCCTACGAAAATGTTCTGTATAAATTGAAAAAACAAATCAAAAAGCCAAATCAGACGTTGCAGCAAATTGCAAGACGGTTAACTGAAAAAGCAAACATCAACATGGTCAGTCCATCTTGTGATGCACCTAGTCCAACCTTACTGTCTCAATACACTTCTGACAGATTCACCCTCTCCACAAAGGATGGGAATAACATTGTATCGTGTGGTGGTGCCACATTCAAAATAGTGGCCATATTTGGAAAGCTTGGTGGTGCATCCTTTGTGGTGCGGCAATACTTAGATCAGTGTCCATTTTTCCGCCACCCTGTCACTTCTACTGAACTGGATGAAGATGGTTGCACTGGAATACAAACAAAAACTTGTAGTATTTCCTCTTAATCACATGTAAATTAATTGAATTAGTTGCTATCAGTTCAATCTCACTCCTAAATCTACATCTTGATTTTCAATTTTGGGTCCTCATTTTGTACACCCCGACATATTGTTTAGATGTACATTTCGCCGAATCAGACAAGGTGGAGGTCGTGCCTTGCAGTTAGCTAAGTGTTGACCAGAAGTGTTGACCTTCTGGCCACCTTACAAAGACACAAAAAGGGCAAAGGCAGCTGTGTTTCAAACAGCTGAGCCAGACAAGACCTGGGGGGAGTATTTTGTAAAGGTCCTCAAGACATATGGTGAGATGGACAAAAGTAGGATATACTACTTTTCTCTCCTTTGGCTTAACAAACTTTTGCTCACCTTATTCTTCTCTTCAATAGACACACTTATGAAGCAGCCCGGAAGAAACTTCCTAAAGCCTTACATAGATGCTCCCTCACTTCTGAGGATGAAGGGGGTAAAAGAATGCGAATGTAAGGACTGAGCAGTAAACAGCATGTGCTAAAGATTTGCCCCTATCCAATTATTGATTATAGTTTTGTTTTTCTAATGCAGGCCTTCCACGAAGCTGAAGGACATTCTTCCTGCAGACGAGGGAAGAAACCATATCAGGTCTGATAACTGATGGCCACACATTTTCTCTCACATAGGGACATTTTGTGATAGGCAAGTTCGCTTCTTACTAACATTGTGCAGTTGTTTATACTTTGTTTTATTGTTCCATTGTAGGGCTAAGAAAAGAGATACACAGCCTCATCGCCAACCTCAGCCCCTGCTCCAACTGCCACCTGTGTTCACCCCCCACACTCGGCAGCACGTAGACACAGGTACAACACTCCATTCCAAACACAAATCCCTTTTTATGCCATATAGTAATATAATTATATATATTATAAATATTTCTTTGAGCTTTTATATGAAAGACCAACACAAAGTAGCACACATTTGTGCATCCATTTAACTTGTCTTGTGAGTGTGTGGAGAGTTTCAGCTTGCCTTTCTTTGCAAGATGTCAGAATAGCCACCCAGAGGCGCTATTTGGATGCCTTGGCTTGAGCATCGTCCTGCTCAAAATCTTAAGACCAGTTAAAAAATTACAAGAATTTTGGAAGGCAATTTATTGAAAGCAACAATTTAACCAAAATAAGCTGTTAATCAGCTCATCAAAAGTTAAGACCACAAGTCAAAACCCAGAAAAAAACAAAACAGAAAATTACGAGTGGAAATGAGTGGACTCAGTAATGAGAAATTAGTCCACCATTATTGTTGCTCACTTCAGAATTTAACTATAACTTTGTTAAGATCCAAAAGTGCAAAATGCAAATTCTTACAATTTTTAACTGGTCTTATGATTGTAAGAAACTGGTTAGTAAGAAACTCCACATACTTCACAGAGGTCAGTTTCAACAACGTTAGTAACTTTTAAATGGCCTACATGTGTCATTTTCTGATATTCTTGGGTAACATGGCAAAATGTCGAAATGTTCAGGTGGTATGAAAATTTATGCAGCCCACTGTACAATACAATCCATTGCAATATTGAATAAAACTGGCTGCTTCGGCTGGATGTGCTGTCTCTGGCGCTACATGTGTATGCGTCATTGACATGACACAATTTTTTTATAGCAGTCAGGTGGTGCAACCACAGCTAATGCCACTGTTGTTAAAATAATTTAATTAACTATAAACATATTCTATAGGTTTCAATGATTAATATTAATAAGTAATGCACTCAAACACAAAATGTGCACGTCATGCCAATGTCCCTTATTCTGTCATTATTTTGTCTTCATCTTTGTCCATTGTCCACACATATATTCTTACTTACAGTTGTTGCCCATACCTCCGGCACTCTTGCCCAGACCTCTGCCCAGATCTCCACAAATCTGGAAAATCAATTTGGTACACAAACATCTCGCCTTCTTTTAGCATGAAGATCTTGACATGAAAGTCTTGCCATTTTTCTGTCTTGTAGAACAGGATCACGCCCTCCTGCATGCCGTGGAGGAGCTTAAGCTCTTGGTGAAGCAAAACAGCTTGCTCCTCCTGGCCTTAACAAGACGCCAGCAGGTAGAAAGCCATGACATCTCTGAAGAATTCAGATTTCCCATGAATTCTGAGGATGACCTGACTAGAGTGGAGGAGCTTCTGAGGGAGAAATCTCAGGAAAAAGCCCTGGTATGGTCACAATTTCTTAATATTGTTATATATTCATTCTTTGCTAGAATGAAAACTATTGTCCTCCAAGGCCATGGTTAAAATCACCAAAGCTGTTCATTTTCTACCTTATGCTAATTGTAAGTCATGAGTTATTCTTTCTAAAACACAAATTTTCATTCTTACCTGTAGACAGCATATCTTGGAACCCTTAGGGGCTGCAACCCTGGAGATGTGGTGAGGAGGATGCTGCGGCACATTCTCACAAATTAATTTGCCCAGCATTTCAACTGGCTGAGACGAGGAGGGAAGAAGCTGGCTTTTGCCTCCTACAAAATATGTAATGTAGTTAGAGGTATGTAAACAAATCACAAATGCCCTCTCCTATACAACAATGGATGATTTGTTGGCCACATTGAACACAGAAAATAAAAATAGTTTGAAGTGGAATACTTGTGACTTGGCAGGACTTTTCTGTTGCTTTTGGGTCATTCCATGTCAGTTCAATTCCCTAGAATCTCCCCAGGTAATCTTCTAGCTTCTTGCCTCTAATGGTTTTGGAGATGGGGCCCTCAAAAGTTTGGGTTTTTTGCCATCTTGGTAATCTTTTCAGACATAAACAGTGACGTTATAGAGTGAGCATACCGTAGCTTTAAAATACTCACTACATTTGAATGCATTTAAGTCGTAGGCTACCAACTTCTATCTCTGAATCGTTAACAATTTAACAGCACAGTATCAGCTCACAGCTAGCACTACACATGATGATACATACGTAACATAATAAATCATCCAAATACGTAAACAAAAATAGCAGGCAACGTGGGAATACACATGATTGCAAATTTCAAGCAGAGAGAAAAATACAGGATTCCCCTTATTAACACACATATTAATTGGGTTGATCGACAAATACTGTACAACACAGATCACAGAGAAAAACACAAGTGATTGCTAACCTGCTATATCTACGATGTATAAGGGAGGTCCTCTCCCCTCAACTACTTTCTTTGCTCTACTCTGATTTTTAGAGTTTTATTGCTGATAATAATAAGAAAAAGAAGAAGTAGTGCGCATCACTGCTCCCGTCAAACACAGCCAAAGATTGAGCAAGCTAGTTAGCGCATTCCACCTGCAGCCACGCAGTGTGAGAAGATTCTGCAATATTGCTATCATTATGATATGCCTACATGCACAAAGCAACAAAGTCAGAAACAAGGCTTTCTTATTTTCTAACAAATTGACCAACGTTTTTAATTCCAACGATTTTTTTGATGACCAGTGGCGGTGCATGGCCAATTTTACAGAGGAGGCCAGAGAGATTGCAAGCTACTGAATGACGTCACACCCATATATGTCAGTAATGAATTTAAATACAAATTAGCTGGGGCGTTGCTAGCTGTTTAAAACATTCAGGGCTATACCACAAACGTTAGACTCACATCGGGCCATGCTGAGTGGTTTGATGTTTAGATTAAAGATAGCCTGTAAGGAAATGAATGTCTCTTTCGCCAAAGTGCACCAAACACACCAGCAGCCAAAATGTGACATTAAAATAGCATGAAACAACTCCAATGTGATGTGAAGCCCTACGCATAAAGAAGAAAGACTACCAACGTTAAATTTGTAACATCTTGCGACAAATTATTCTAAAGTCCTCAACATATTGGTTCCAACTGCATTGTGAGCACTTTCGAATTCGACAGTTTTGCTTGCCCCCACACACTGGCGGCGCCTCGCAGCTAACACAAGACGTTTCTACAACGTTGCAACAAAGTTGCCATTTAGTCATGGCGACATTACATAACGCGACGTCTTAGCAACGTTGCTGTGGACAGAGGATGTTGCCGTAATGTAAACAAAAGCCGTTGCCGCAACGTTGCGTCATGGTCACCGTTTGAAGTTGCCATTTGGTAGCCTCAGTGGCGTTTCTGCCACGTTGCGGTATGGTAACCTGACAACGTTGCCATTTGATATGAGAAAACATGTTGCCGTGACGTCACGACATGGTTGCTGTGCGACGTTGCCATACAAAGACGCACACAACGCCCTTGCTCACCTGATGGCGTGCCTTTAACAGAAACTCACGCTCTGCGACGTCGCCACATCGTTGCCATTGGGTAAAGACTTAGCCACAACAGTCTTTACTGGTAGAGTGACCATTTGAAAACCGAAAGGTCACTCGGTCACACACAGCATCGCAAGTGGGCACAGTGCCTAGTGCCGGTCAATTTAATGGCCCAATGAAAGGTAATGAAAACCAGGGTATTTCCATCACTTAAAAAAAAAACTGTGAGTACAACTTGAAAAAATTATAACATTCTGCATTTTGTCAGATATCATACGAATGCATGCTTTACTCTTGCATTGACAGAAACGGACTTCAATACCCTGAATGATGGGTTTTCCTACAGTGGCAACTCATGACACTAGACCAGATTCTGAACAAAATACACTACCAACTGCAATAACATTTCCTGCATTTAGAATAGAGTTCATGAATACCATGCTACAACATAATTGAAAGTAGTGTAGTTTAAATGGAGTATTTCATTTGAAAAAATCAAAAACAACATATCAATAACAAATATCACCACGCCATTCAGTTGTGTACATCCTATTCTCAGAATGGTGGGAAATTGTAAATGAAAATTGTTTTGAAATTTATTCACAAACACATGCAAATATTATAAACCTTCAATAAGCCATTTGTTTTCTAAGCTCATTATGCACTTTTTACAACAGAATGACTGGTAGGCACATCTACCAGTATAATTTTCAAATCAGTAATTAGTTGAAACACATGATGCAGGACATTTAGTAGTAGCATGTTTATATGTATATATGAAATATGTACACTCTGGTTAAGTTATTGTTATAACCGGCAAAAGGGGCAATTCCAGATAAAGTTGTTTTTGCCACATGTGCAATGTCAATAAAACACCCTGGTGTATGTATATGGGATTTTGAGGAGTTGCTGTGTATAAGCTGTACAAATCAATTAAAAACTAATGCAAAACTGCACAAAATATTTGAATACACTTGCCTATTTAAAAGTCAAACTTTTCAAGGGTCCACGGTCGGCTTTGCTCGTCTTTGTGTGTGTGCATGCATGCAGGAATGGATGAGCCTGCAAGGGCGTGCAGAGCAATGCTGCAGGTCCGAAAACAGCTTATGTAGCCTAAAAGTTTGATCTACACCAAAACAGACATAAAATAATTTATATTGATTTTTAACATACCGAAATTAACTATTTAAAACTAATGGAAACAAAACATTGGTATGCGTTGGTATATAGGAAATATTTTTTCACGTTTCATATTTAGACTACCGTGTTACGCGTGGATTTGGTCCACGTTTTATCCACGGTTTGTATTTTTAATTTTGCAGCCAATGTTTATAAAATGATAACCTCTTGACATGTTGGCCTGATGTACAGCCCTCTTCAGGGCGCCACAACCATAGTATAACAACCATCAATCCGGTCACAAATGAGGCTCATGCAAAGCCCATCAGAGTGAGGTATATAGGCGTAATCTTTAATCTTATTTTATTTCTCTTTATTTAATAAGTCGCCTATTTAGTCAGGCTGCAAAGGAATATGGTAACAATTACAAGGATTTACAAGCACTTAAACTGTCGGCTACTGAAAATACTGTTGAGTCAGTCGGCGGTCATGATATGTGATATGTGACATGATATGATTGTGGTTAAAAATACAACAGAACAAGATAAGGCCTAACTGAATTGCACTGTATACAAGGATAAACGACCAGGCCTTTGTCCTAGTCTGCGAAACATTCATCTTAAGGACACCCGCCAGAAATCGGCAGCTCTACACTAACACATCAACCATCTTTTGTGCTAGCTGCCTTCATGTCAGTAAGCTATCCGCAATTTAACATTCAAATACGACGGTTTTCGCGTGACAGAACGTTTAAACATTCATGGCGTAACCATTGACTGTATATCGATAGCGTAAATTCTTAATAGGTTCAGTTCTTAAGTGTAAAATTACCTTTCTTTCTTCAAATAAGGTGAAATCATTAGCTGTCGTCACCATGTGGTTACACATGCGAACGTTTCCTTTTATATTTAACAGTAATAATGTTGATCACCATAGGTTATTACAGTTTGGACTACGAACACGTTAATGTTAATATGTGTGGAAAACTTGCTGACATTGTGCTCAGTTGTTCTCGTTTTGCCGTTTTGTCCTCACCTCAACTTGACTGCGGCACATCATGGCTACAGGCTACATCTGGGCTTAAGGACGCTGTATGGCATATCCACCTTATGCGTGAAACAACAATGTGTGGCGCCATGACGACTCTTCCTGTTTCCCACTTCCGGTCGCCGTTGTAGCAACTATTGAATTGGACTGCTAGCGACATAGTAGGCCAACACGAGTTCAGGCTCTACTTGTTCGGTTGTTGGCTGCAGTAACAGCAGCAACAAGATCAGAGACGTTATGGGAGCAGAGTGTTACACACACAGAATAACAAGGAGAGAGTACCTTTGTCCACCACCGTACTCTCTTCACATTTCATGCCAGCCAGTAGGCGTCTGGAATGGCTTGCGGCGCTGAGGCTAAAATGTCCTCCAAAGAAGGTGTACGTTTGCTCACATCGCTTCGTAAACCAGCGACCAACGGATGAACACCAAAATTCCGAACTCTTCCTTGGTCGTGAGAGACCTGTGCAGAAGAAGAGGCGGACAATTGTTCGTGGGGAAACATCAGGTGAGTGAATATCAGTAACGTTACAGTAGCTAGCTAACCGGCTAGCGACAGTTGTCTGCTAACGTTAACGTTTACGCTATCAAGGGAGATCCTAAAACGCTTAACGTGAAAAAGCTTAACGTAGCTTAATGTTCGAAAACAACGCTCAATCATCACCAAGCTTCTCATGAACATCTCTTATCATACACACTACGACTACACCAAATATCATATCATCCCAATATTATGGACGTAGTTTGCGTTAAGCTTTTTCGTTTACATGGGCTTCTATGGGGAGGAAAACGCTTAACGTAGCCTAATACCAGATAACGGCGAGCAATCATTACCAAACTTCTCCTGAACATCTCTAGTCTTCCACCTCTATGAAAATCCCGTAATATTTGGATTTCCGTGTTGAATTTCTGAGTGGTGGGATTGTGTATGACTAGAAATGTCCACGAGAAGTTTGGTGATGCATGATCGCTGTATTCCGACATTACGCTATGTTAAGCCTTTTCCTATCTTGGCCTATAGACTTCAATGGATAAATAGCTTAATCATCTTCGATTTTATTAGGACTTCGGCTTTGATTCGGCAGCTGTCAGTGTTGTTAAGAAAGGGTTTCTGAGCTTAATTTGGTGTTGATTGATGTTTTCTGACATTAAAATACGTTAAGCGTTTTCTTCTCAATAGGCGCAAATGGAAAGGAAAATGCTTAACGTATACTGCGTCCATAATATTGAGATTTCGGTTTTGAATTTTTGAATGCTGGGAGTGTGTATGACTACACATGTCCACGACAAGTTTGGTGATGACTGATCGCTGTTTTTGGACATTACGCTATGTTAAGCCTTTTCCTATATTGGCCTATAGACTTCAATTGATATAGCTTAATGTTGACATCTTCGATTGTATTGGGACTTCGGCTTTGATTTTTTTGGGAGCTGTCAGTGTTGGAGAAGAGGGGTGTCTGAGCTGAATTTGGTGATGATTGATGGATGTTTCAACAATAAGGTACATTAAGTCTTTTCTCTATTGTGGGCGCCTATGTAGAGGAAAAAGTTTAATGTCGACTGCGTCCACAAGAATGGGATTTCGGCTTTGATTTTCATAGAGGTGGGAGGCGGTATGACTAGGGATGTACAGGATAAATTTGGTAATGATTGCTCGCCATTATCTGACATTAAGCTACATTAAGCATTTTCCCCCACATAGAAGCTATGTAAACGAAAAACCTTAACGCAGACTCCGTCCGTAGTGTGTATGACAAGAGATGTGCATGAGAAGTTTTGTGATCATTGATCGTTTTCAGACATTAAGCTACATTAAGCTTTTTCTCTATAATGGGCGCCTATATAGAGGAAAATGCTTCATGTAGCTTAATGTCAGAAAACACCAATGAATCAGCATCAAATTCTGCTCATATACGCATTTTCACCAACACTGAAAGTTGTCAAATGGCCAAAGCCAAACTCCTTATAGAATGGGAGATGTCAACATTAAGCCATTGAGCCACTTAAGTCTATAAGGAAATGGCTTAACGTAGCTTAGTGTCCGAAAACAACCATCAATCATCACAACACTTCTCACGGACAGCTGTAGTCATACCCACTCTCACCTCTCAAAAAATCTGAACTAAAATACCAAAATTTTAGACGCAGTCTACATTAAGCATTTTGCTCATTAAGCTATGTTAAGCGTTTTCTTTATAATGGGCGCCTAAAGGGAAAAGGCTTAATGTGGACACAGTCCATAATGTTGGGATTTCAGTTTTGATTTTTGGAGAGGTGAGGGTGTGCATGACTACAGATGTTTGGTGCTGGTTGGCCACTGTTTTCTGACATTAAGCTACGTGTGGCGTGTGATGTCATTCAGTAGCTTGCGATCTCTCTGGCCTCCTCTGTAAAATTGGCCATGCACCGCCACTGGTCATCAAAAGGCAAAAATGCGTTGGTCAATTTGTTAGAAAATAAGAAAGCCTTGTTTCTGACTTTGTTGCTTTGTGCATGTAGGCATATCGTAATGATAGCAACATTGCAGAATCTTCTCACACTGCGTGGCTGCAGGTGGAATGCGCTAACTAGCTTGCTCAATCTTTGGCTGTGTTTGACAGGAGCAGTGATGCGCACTACTTCTTCTTTTTCTTCTTCTTTTTCTTATTATTATCAGCAATAAAACTCTAAAAATCAGAGTAGAGCAAAGAAAGTAGTTGAGTGGAGAGGACCTCCCTTATACATCGTAGATATAGCAGGTTAGCAATCACTTGTGTTTTTCTCTGTGATCTGTGTTGTACAGTATTTGTCGATCAACCCAATTAATATGTGTGTTAATAAGGGGAATCCTGTATTTTTCTCTCTGCTTGAAATTTGCAATCATGTGTATTCCCACGTTGCCTGCTATTTTTGTTTACGTATTTGGATGATTTATTATGTTACGTATGTATCATCATGTGTAGTGCTAGCTGTGAGCTGATACTGTGCTGTTAAATTGTTAACGATTCAGAGATAGAAGTTGGTAGCCTACGACTTAAATGCATTCAAATGTAGTGAGTATTTTAAAGCTACGGTATGCTCACTCTATAACGTCACTGTTTATGTCTGAAAAGATTACCAAGATAGCAAAAAACCCAAACTTTTGAGGGCCCCATCTCCAAAACCATTAGAGGCAAGAAGCTAGAAGATTACCTGGGGAGATTCTAGGGAATTGAACTGACATAGAATGACCCAAAAGCAACAGAAAAGTCCTGCCAAGTCACAAGTATTCCACTTCAAACTATTTTTATTTTCTGTGTTCAATGTGGCCAACAAATCATCCATTGTTGTATAGGAGAGGGCATTTGTGATTTGTTTACATACCTCTAACTACATTACATATTTTGTAGGAGGCAAAAGCCAGCTTCTTCCCTCCTCGTCCCAGCCAGTTGAAATGCTGGGCAAATTTATTTGTGAGAATGTGCCGCAGCATCCTCCTCACCACATCTCCAGGGTTGCAGCCCCTAAGGGTTCCAAGATATGCTGTCTACAGGTAAGAATGGAAATTTGTGTTTTAGAAAGAATAACCCATGACTTACAATTAGCATAAGGTAGAAAATGAACAGCTTTGGTGATTTTAACCATGGCCTTGGAGGACAATAGTTTTCATTCTAGCAAAGAATGAATATATAACAATATTAAAAAATTGTGACCATACCAGGGCTTTTTCCTGAGATTTCTCCCTCAGAAGCTCCTCCACTCTAGTCAGGTCATCCTCAGAATTCATGGGAAATCTGAATTCTTCAGAGATGTCATGGCTTTCTACCTGCTGGCGTCTTGTTAAGGCCAGGAGGAGCAAGCTGTTTTGCTTCACCAAGAGCTTAAGCTCCTCCACGGCATGCAGGAGGGCGTGATCCTGTTCTACAAGACAGAAAAATGGCAAGACTTTCATGTCAAGATCTTCATGCTAAAAGAAGGCGAGATGTTTGTGTACCAAATTGATTTTCCAGATTTGTGGAGATCTGGGCAGAGGTCTGGGCAAGAGTGCCGGAGGTATGGGCAACAACTGTAAGTAAGAATATATGTGTGGACAATGGACAAAGATGAAGACAAAATAATGACAGAATAAGGGACATTGGCATGACGTGCACATTTTGTGTTTGAGTGCATTACTTATTAATATTAATCATTGAAACCTATAGAATATGTTTATAGTTAATTAAATTATTTTAACAACAGTGGCATTAGCTGTGGTTGCACCACCTGACTGCTATAAAAAAATTGTGTCATGTCAATGACGCATACACATGTAGCGCCAGAGACAGCACATCCAGCGAAGCAGCCAGTTTTATTCAATATTGCAATGGATTGTATTGTACAGTGGGCTGCATAAATTTTCATACCACCTGAACATTTCGACATTTTGCCATGTTACCCAAGAATATCAGAAAATGACACATGTAGGGCATTTAAAAGTTACTAACGTTGTTGAAACTGACCTCTGTGAAGTATGTGGAGTTTCTGACTAACCAGTTTCTTACAATCATAAGACCAGTTAAAAATTGTAAGAATTTGCATTTTGCACTTTTGGATCTTAACAAAGTTATAGTTAAATTCTGAAGTGAGCAACAATAATGGTGGACTAATTTCTCATTACTGAGTCCACTCATTTCCACTCGTAATTTTCTGTTTTGTTTTTTTCTGGGTTTTGACTTGTGGTCTTAACTTTTGATGAGCTGATTAACAGCTTATTTTGGTTAAATTGTTGCTTTCAATAAATTGCCTTCCAAAATTCTTGCAATTTTTTAACTGGTCTTAAGATTTTGAGCAGGACGATGCTCAAGCCAAGGCATCCAAATAGCGCCTCTGGGTGGCTATTCTGACATCTTGCAAAGAAAGGCAAGCAGAAACTCTCCACACACTCACAAGACAAGTTAAATGGATGCACAAATGTGTGCTACTTTGTGTTGGTCTTTCATATAAAAGCTCAAAGAAATATTTATAATATATATAATTATATTACTATATGGCCTAAAAAGGGATTTGTGTTGAAACAGTTTGGAATGGAGTGTTGTACCTGTGTCTACGTGCTGCTGAGTGTGGGGGGTGAACACAGGTGGCAGTTGGAGCAGGGGCTGAGGTTGGCGATGAGGCTGTGTATCTCTTTTCTTAGCCCTACAATGGAACAATAAAACAAAGTATAAACAACTGCACGATGTTAGTAAGAAGCAAACTTGCCTATCACAAAATGTCCCTATGTGAGAGAAAATGTGTGGCCATCAGTTATCAGACCTGATATGGTTTCTTCCCTCGTCTGCAGGAAGAATGTCCTTCAGCTTCGTGGAAGGCCTGCATTAGAAAAACAAAACTATAATCAATAATTGGATAGGGGCAAATCTTTAGCACATGCTGTTTATTGCTCAGTCCTTACATTCGCATTCTTTTACCCCCTTCATCCTCAGAAGTGAGGGAGCATCTATGTAAGGCTTTAGGAAGTTTCTTCCGGGCTGCTTCATAAGTGTGTCTATTGAAGAGAAGAATAAGGTGAGCAAAAGTTTGTTAAGCCAAAGGAGAGAAAAGTAGTATATCCTACTTTTGTCCGTCTCACCATATGTCTTGAGGACCTTTACAAAATACTCCCCCCCGAAATGTACATCTAAACAATATGTCGGGGTGTACAAAATGAGGACCCAAAATTGAAAATCAAGATGTAGATTTAGGAGTGAGATTGAACTGATAGCAACTAATTCAATTAATTTACATGTGATTAAGAGGAAATACTACAAGTTTTTGTTTGTATTCCAGTGCAACCATCTTCATCCAGTTCAGTAGAAGCATCAGGGTGGCGGAAAAATGGACACTGATCTAAGTATTGCCGCACCACAAAGGATGCACCACCAAGCTTTCCAAATATGGCCACTATTTTGAATGTGGCACCACCACACGATACAATGTTATTCCCATCCTTTGTGGAGAGGGTGAATCTGTCAGAAGTGTATTGAGACAGTAAGGTTGGACTAGGTGCATCACAAGATGGACTGACCATGTTGATGTTTGCTTTTTCAGTTAACCGTCTTGCAATTTGCTGCAACGTCTGATTTGGCTTTTTGATTTGTTTTTTCAATTTATACAGAACATTTTCGTAGGGGAAAGCAGAAATTTGGGGCAGTGGGCCATATTTTCTTACATCACTTGCCAGGTGAATTAAACTATGGACGTTGTACACAAGAAAGTCGCCATAGATTGCATGGAAATTTTAGACAAAGACTTTAAGGAGACTTTCTGCATAGTCACAGTACAGGTTTTGGAGATGGGGGGAACATAAAATAGTGATTGCGACGTGGAGCAAGAAAAAATGTTTGTACATGTGCTTTGGTAATGTTTTCTTAAGAGCAGTTGGGCCAGTATATAATAAAAGTACGAAATTAAGTGGCCTTCCACCGATCAACCTCTCGTAGGGACCTTCCCTTACTTGGCTTGATTCTCAATTCGGAAGAGGACCTTTCTGCCACAGCCATATTAGTTTACGCACCATTCCCAGGCAAACCAGGTGCATGAAGTCAAGAACAAACTGGGATACCAAGCCAACATTTAGCTTAACAAGAGCACTGTCACCCTCTTTGTGATGGTCATTGTTAGTTTTTTTCAGAAAGCTTTTGTCAGTTCTGAGAACAGAGTCTGTTTTAGGGTAGTTAAGTCTCTGGTTCTGCCAAGATTCCTCTTGCACACACCTTTCACAGCCATAATATGAGTTGTGTGACTTGATCATCTTAAGGAATGCCCTCTGGTGCTTCATTTCAACTTTTCAATTTTCAACAGGAAATTTCAATTTTGATTGTTTTCGCTGATACCGCAAGCCATCAGATGCAAGCTTTCCGATCTCTGCCACAAAGTCAGAGAGGTACTCATTTGCATCAGTTGACTTGGATTATCCACAATACAGATTAATTATAAATGGAGTTCTGGTGGGGTCCTCTTCAATTATGCCCAGTGTAGGCCAAAATTGCTGGCTGCTACTTTTAAAAAGAGGCAGGCCATCAACATTGATTTGTAATTTGAGAGCCTGATGTTCAGGTAGCCTGGTATGTTCCTGCATTCGCCCCAAGACCCCATTTACCACACCAAAATAATGCATTTCCCCCGTCTTTTGAGGGTTGAAAGGAGTGTGGCCATCTTTAAGGAGTTTTGAATTGAGGAAGTGCTTGCAAAGCACGGAGAGCAGGCTAGAAATGTGTGAGATTGGTGTGTTGGTTGAAACTGTCCATGCCTTGAGCAAAGCCGGGCAAAGGTGAGTAGGTCTGTGGGAGTGAATCCATCCCTTTTTTAACATGCCGTCGCAACGACCTCTTGGATAAAATTCTTTTGCTGTCTGCCATTTTGTCGTAAGAGGGTGTATATTTTCCTGATTGTGATTTAAGTCGGTAACTGTCGGCTTTTTGCCGACCTGCTAGTTGCCTGCTGGCTAGCTCTCCTATTGTTAGCGATTAGCCTCACTCACATTAGCCGACACTTAAGAGAAATTAGTCCTACTTCAGACGATGAGGTGTGTCTCACCTTGAGTAAGTGTAACCTTTTTCTTTTTTTTATAATGGTTGTAAAAATGGTTGTAAAATGGTTGGGGGAGCCTCTTCAACACCTCTTCAACTGGAGTCTGCAACAAGGCAGGGTACCTGTATTGTGGAAAACATCATGCCTGGTACCGGTCCCCAAAAAGGCACACCCTAAAGAACTTGATGACTTTAGGCCGGTTGCCCTCACATCACACATAATGAAGACCCTTGAACGCCTACTGCTACATCTTCTAAGACCCCAGGTTTGCAGTGCGCTGGACCCCCTGCAGTTTGCGTACCAGGAGAATGTGGGAGTGGAGGACACCATTCTGTTTTTGCTGCATCGGGTGCACTCTCACTTGGACAAAGGAGGCAGCGCTGTGAGGATCATGTTCTTTGATTTCTCCAGCGCTTTCAGCACCATCCAGCCCCTCCTGCTGAGAGACAAGCTGCTGCAGATAAGGGTGGACCCAGGCCTGGTGACTTGGATTACGGACTACCTCACTGAACGGCACCAGTTTGTTAGATTGGGGGACTTTACATCAGATATTGTCATCAGCAGCACAGGGGCACCACAGGGAACTGTTCTCTGTCCTGTACTATTCACCTTGTACACTACTGACTTCCAGTATTACTCATGCCACATGCAGAAGTTCTCTGACAACACTGCAATTGTGGGGTGTATCAAGGATGGACAGGAGGGGGAGTACAGGAGCCTGGTGGAGGACTTTGTGGGATGGTACTTGGGGGGGTGGTCTGCTAATACTGAGGTACTGTACAAGAAAGGGCAGAGTAGGCTGAGGTCCTTTAATGTTTGCAGCAAGCTCTTGCTGATGTTTTATGAGTCTGTCATGGCCAGTGTGCTTTTCTATGCTGTGGTATGTTGGGGGGGCAGCACTAGGAAGAGGGATGCTGGTCGACTGGACTGACTAGTAAAAAAAGCTGGCTCTGTTGTGGGCATGGAGCTTGAGACACTAACATCAACTGCGGACAGGAGGACCCTGAGCAGACTGCTCTCTATATTGGACAATGAGTGCCATTCCCTGCACACCACCTTCACTAAGCAGAAGAGCATGTTCAGCAACAGGTTTCTGTCTCCGTCATGTAAAACAGACAGGCTGAGAAGGTTCTTTGTTCCTAGGGCAATTCAGCTCTTTAACGCCACACAAAAGGAGAGAAACATGATTGACTGGAGTGCTTAAGACTGTGTCCAAACAAAGCAAACAAACGAACTGGGCAACTAACAAACTGCAGACACTGCCTATATGGGTGTGGGTGTGGGCGTTTGTAGGGAGGGGTGGTGTGGGGGTCCCTTCTTCCACTGGGAGACAGTGTTGTGTGTATGTGTACATGCGAGATGTGTATATGATGTATATGGGGGATATGTTATATGGGACATATTTATGATGTTTATGTGCTGCTGGACACCTTAATTTCCTTTGGGATTAATAAAGTAACTCTATTCTACTCTAGAAAAAAACCTGCAGGCACTTCAAATGTTGTTAACTATAACGGTTATTTTTTTGTATAAGCTTGCGTGGTAGATATTATTTGTATATGCTCGCGTGCTAATTTTACTGTTGCATATTATTTCAGTTTGGTCCTGTACTGAATTTCCTCCATTGATGTTATTGTTGTTGAGAGAGAGGGAGGGGGAGAGAGGGAGAGATAAGCATCTGCCTCTCTCAAAATACATGCTAGCTTACATCAGGGGCTATGTACTACAACATGTACTGGCAATGCAATTCAAATGTATGTTCACAAGTTACTTTTAATCAAAAGTAAAAGTAAAGCATCATTGATTGACTGGAACTTATGCTTCCAGCTGGAGTTTGCTGTGTTTATCATGTCTTTTCCCATTTCCCTAAAATGCCTGTGGTTTTATCTCTCCACCTCTGTCTCTACTCCCCAGCTCCTGTCTCACACACTTACCTGATTTAAAGTTGACTGCAGGTGAACGTGTGGTATATCCTTGATCCAAAGGATGATGTTCATGCAGTGAAGGGACTCTTGTTGCAAAGTACTTGAATGGTAAGCCTGTTTTACTGATTTTGTTAAAACATTACGCATGCAACTCTGTGTGTGTGTATATGTAATTAAATTCAGTTCTTTATTTGTCTCAGATACAAATACATGGTCCATAGCAAAGTACAAAAGCAAGACAAAATAGTTAAAAAGAAACATCACAAAAAAATAACAGTCCAAGTAGAGGGAGGGGCAGAAGACAAAACTAGACAAAAAAACAAACGCAACCCATCAAACATATCAACTTTCTCTGCAATGCCTCCTAAGCCTAGAGGAGTACCTCACAGAGCTCTTAGCTGGGTTCACCAGAAAGCAATGCAACTCCAAGTCAATCATACTTCTGTGAAATGTCCAGTTGGGAAGAAACACTGATTGTGAATCCATTTTACCTACTGTTTTGCAAATTAATAGGCAACAGTCAAATATGAGTTGATAGACAGCGCCTTGTGGGGCAGGACACTGACAAAATGCAAATGTGACCAAAAGATCAGTCAGAAAGGATGAAAACAGAGAAATGGTCTATGGACACCATCTGAAGAACTATTTTACGGCGTGTCTTGGTAATTACCTCTCATTTCTTGCATTATTAATTCATCTTTCATCTTATTCTATGTTGTGTACTCTGTTTTACTCAGGTGCACCCTGCAGAGTTTGTGTGGCCAGTACCGGAGTGGAAAGTCTTGGAATATCCACAATACATCCCAATTATAAATAGAGTTCTGGTGGGGTCTTCTTCACAATTAAAACTTCAAATTTACAGTACTTTGTCTTTTTTCTTGCTATTGGAAAATCTTGCACATGGTGGGGAACATGGCATTTCTAATTTTCAGGGAAGTGCTGTACTTACTGGTTTTAAGTAAGCTCATCAAGCTGTGTTTACTTGCATCATTGCTTGTGTTACAATATGGTTCTCTACTCTTCATTTAACTGATCCTAGCCAGGTCAAATTCAACCTCTATTTAATCCATTACACGTGTAAACAGCCTAAGCAGCAGCGTTTGGGGGAAAGTGTCCCATTGTGTGTTGGGCCTGCATAACCTGTGACCCTTTGACTACAAGTCCACTTAGAAACTACATAGAGCAGAGCTAACATATAGATAATTGAACACATTTCATACAGTAATTCCATGTTTTACACAATTCAACACCTATTCCAAACCCTGGTGCAAAGTGTTCATAATTGTTTTGCCTCATATAAGAAAAAGAGTTCAATGTAGAGTGAAAACGTGTACTATGTTAAAGCTTGATGTTGGGCCAATGATGGCCCGACAGTGGTTGAACGCTGGAAGTCCATGGGGAGGAAAATGTTTCAGGTATAACACATAAACAGACTATTCATCCAGACATCTGTATATTGATAGTTCCATCTGTATATTGCCATCTGTTAAGCATACTAATTTACTCTTACTTACATTCTCCTGAATGTACATTCTACTCCCACAATTATTTGTAGCCTGTCTGCACATAACTGTTGCCCATGATCTTTATTCTGTAAATTCTGCACATTCTGAACACACTGGGGTTATACAGACTGAAGCTGTAGTGTCCTTTTTTTGTATAAAAATATTTTGCTATGGTGTTTCTAAAAGATCATGGCCTAGGGATGAATGGGTCACGTTAATCCGCAGGGAGCTAACAGGTAAGGCCCAAGAGGCATGTATTTCTTTAGGTTTTGCTGACAGTAGCAATTATGAGACTGTTAAAAAGGCTGTGCTGCGGGCATATGATTTGGTGCCTGAGGTTTACAGGCAGCAGTTTAGGCATAGTAAACTGTCACCTGGACAGAGTTATATAGATGTTGCCAGACAGCAAGAACTTGTGTTTGAGAAATGGCTGTGGGCCTCTGAGATCCATATTTTCTAAGAATTGCGCCAACTCGTATTGCTAGAGCAGTTTAAGATCAGTGTGCCTCATCCCATTGAGGTTCATTTAAATGAACAACAGGTGACAGAGCAGCATAAGGCAGCTGAGATGGCTGATAATTATGTGTTGATCGATCATGAGCCTTGGAAGAGTAAGCCTCCAGTCATGGCAAGAAATCCAGGTATAGATGGGAGGAAAGATATGCATGTTCTCTCTCTGCCTGAGCGGTCTCCTGTGTCTGTTAGTGTAGACTCTGATAAACGTTTTGTATCTCAAGGTGTGGTTGCATTGGAAGAAGGGGAGAATGAGGTATCTGACCATACTGTGAGACACAGGTGCCACTCAGTCTTGTCTAGTTTGTTTCCATTTTCTGATGATACTTTGTGTAAGGCTTCAGTTTTGTTGAAGGGGCTTGGGGTGAATATGGTGCTGTTCCTCTCCATAGAGTATTTCTAAGGTCTAGCTTGGTTACCGGGTTGGTCACGGTAGGTGTAGTACCATCTTTGCCCATCAGTAGGTCTGCACCCTCTACTGGCAAAGATTTTGCAGGCAGTCAGGTCTGTGTAACCTCTGTTGTAAGTCTTGTGCTGTGTGAGTTCCCAGACACAATAGCCTTAGAAAAGGAATGTCCAGAAGCTTTTCCAGCTTGTGTAGTCACCCATTCTCAGTCTCGTCAGAAAGCCAGGTCCCATGTATCAACTGATCAGCCGGTCGAGCTGGCAGACACCTTCTTTACATCTTTAGATGGTCTGCCTGATGCCCAGAAGTATAACCGTATAACCCACTCTCGTATGATCTCTGAAGCTAAGCAGTCTCTGGTCTGGTTAGTGCTTGGATGAGAGACTGCCTGGGAATACCCGGGGCTGTAAGCTTTTTTCCAAAACAGTAAAATGTAGCTTTTGATTTTCTACAAAAAAGAAACAAAACTAAATGAATAATCTCTCACAAAAGTTCTTCATTTCAGGCCATTGGAGATTGATTGATTGTTTTTCCATTCACATTCCTCCTGTAGAATAATGATAATAATAAATAGCTTTATTGTTTAACGGCTTTTGTGCAGACTGCAGCTCAAACATTTTACAGGGGACAGGACCAGTTGACCAAGTGTGTTATGGTCATAAGCAGTTGCAATGTCACAAAAGTTCTTCATTTCAGCCAGTCATCTTCATCAATCTCTGATGAGCTGAATTTACTGCAGTACAGGGGGCAGTACTTGGTTGTGAGATTGTATTGTCTCTTAGTAGAAAATGAAGAGCTTCTTTTTAATATTTTGGTAAAAATAAAAGGCTTTCAGCACATTATCCCTGGTGGTCTCCCATCCAAGCACAAACCAAGTCCAACCCTGCTTATCTCATATAAAATGAGAGTAGGCATGCTAAGGTGTGTTATGGACATTAGCGGTTGCTGCTTGAGCCAGTAACTTTGATTAATCGCAAATACCTTATGCTACATCTCTCCTACAGAAAGAACAACATTCCAACTCTTAAAGAGTTTCACAGACATACCTCCTTTTACCTCAATTAAATTCAAATGTACCAATCACCGCTTACTCCTAGTGGCTGGACCAATTAGATTCTTTCCATTTGGGATCACCTGACCTCCTTTTCCTTCTCCTCCCTTTCTTTCAGTTAGATTAAGATCCCCAAACAGCCAACAATCTTCTTGCCCGGATGAATGGGGCCAAGGCTCCTATATGTTGGCTACAAAAGGACTTAACACTTAGTGCTTTATTTGAATTTGATTTGCTCCTAGAAATTCTAAGGAGTCATTCAGTTTTAATTGTGCATTTGCATTTGCTAGAGTTCTCAAACAATCCAGCAACTGCATCTCTTTGGCTAGCTAGGCCACATGGTTTCTGCTAACTTGCTAAGTCAGTTTTAGCCTGCATAGCTTTATGTTTTTTTTGCACCAAAGTTACAATTTCCCACCAATTCTAGAGAGTTAAGTTTTAATGGTGCAATTTCTTTGTCTTATCCTTTATTTTCAAACTGATGTGCTTTCTTGCCAGAGTTCTGAAACAACACAGAAATAACAACATATCTGTGAATTGTAAAGGTGAGTTGCTTAACCTGAACCAGCATTCAATAAGTTCCTATTAACCTAGAAACACTACCCTCTAACTACTAAAATCCTAAAGTAGTGTTACTTTTTTGTTTATGAATATATGTCTGTCTGTTCCCAGTTTACAGTTGCACAAGGCTAGCTTGAATGCAGTGCAGCATGTTGCAATCCCAAGACAAGGTAATCAATGGAAAATATGTTGATTACCATGATTCTTTTATCAGTAAATGGAACTTGGAAAGTCAAAGATATGTTCATGTTTTGGCTTAATTTTATCCTAGACACATCAGATACATCAACTCCAGTGAAAAGGCTTCAGAGGCCCAAAAAGCCATTTTTTACATTTTGAGCACCAACAGTTTGGAAATATGAAAACTGTGAGCCCATTCTAAACTTCCAAACCTTCCAAAAGTGGTTGTAGCTTGAGCCAGTAACCTTCATCAATCTCTAATGGCCTGAAATGAAGAACTTAATTGTGAGGCTTGATTATTCATTTAGTTTTGTTTATTTGTTGTAGAAAATCAAAAGCTACATTTTACTGTTTTGGAAAAAAACTAAAAAGCTTACAGCCCCTGGTATTCCCAGGCAGTCTCTCATCCAAGCACTAACCAGAACAGAGACTGCTTAGCTTCAGAGATCATACGAGAGTGGGCATGCTAAGTGTGTTATAGCCATCAGCAGCTGCAACTTGAGCCAGTAGTCTTCATCAATTTCCGATGCCCTGAAGTTAAGTACTTGATTGTGAGATTGTAGTGTGTCTTTACTAGAAAATGAAGAGCTTCCTTTTAATGTTTTGGTAATAATAAAATGCTTTCAGCCCCTGGTATTCCCTGGTGGTCTCCCATCCGAGCACCAAGCAGGTCCGACACCGCTTAGCGGTGTAGATCAGATGAGAATGGGCATGGCATGGTGTGGTGTGGCCGAAACTGATTGCAGCTCGAACCAGTAAACTTCATCAATCTCCAATGGCCTGAAATTAAGCACTACATGGTGAGTTGTTTGATTTTATTGATTTACTTTTGTTATGTTTTGTAGAAAATGAAAAGCTACCTTTTACCGATTAAGAAAAAAATAAAATTGTTGCAGCCCCTGGTATTCCCAGGCAGTCTTTCAAGATCACATGAGAGGGGGTATGCTAAGTGTGTTATGGTAGTAAGCAGTTACAATGTGAGCCAGTCATCTTTATCAATCTCCGATGACCTGAATTTAAGTTAAGTTGTGAGATTCAATCTCTCTTAGAAGAGATTGAATCTCTCTTAGAAGAGATTGAAGAGCTTCTTTTTAATATTTTGGTAAAAATAAAAGGCTTTCAGCACATTATTCTGCCTGGTACAAACCAAGTCCAACCCTGCTCAACTTAGATAAAGTGAGAGCAGACTTTGTTGTTGCAGGACTCCACCAAAACTGATCACGAGCAAACCAGACTGAGGTATTTCTTATTGTGACTTTGATTGATTTCCAACAATCTCCCTTAAATCATACATTTTTAGAAAGACCATGAGGAGAACATCTGATTTAATGTATACATAGCCACCTTCCAACTTTCCATGAACCCAATATCATGAACCCCAATAGGTTAGTACTTGGATGAGAGACTGCCTGGGAATACCCGGGGCTGTAAGCTTTTTAGTTTTTTTCCAAAACAGTAAAATGTACCTTTTGATTTTCTACAAAAAATAAACAAAACTAAATGAATAATCTCTCACAAAAGTTCTTCATTTCAGGCCATTGGAGATTGATGAAGGTGATTTCCAACAATCTGCCTTAAATCTTACATTTTTAGAAACAGCATGAGGAAAACATGTGGTTTAATGTATGCATGGCCATGTTCCAACATTCTATGAACCCATTATCCTCAGTTTTTCGTTGCAGGTTCCCACCGAAACTGTTCACAAGTGTACCACACTGAGGTATTTTGTACAGTGATACTGGCTGATTTCCAAAAATCTGCCTTAAATCATACATTTTTAGAAACAGCATGAGGAGAACATATGATTTAATGTATGCATAGCCTCGTTCCAACATTCTATGAACCCAATATCCTTAATTTTTCGTTGCAGGTTCCCACCGAAACTGTTCACAAGTGTACCACGCTGAGGTATTTTGTACAGTGATACTGATTGATTTCCAACAATCAGCCTTAAATCATACATTTTTAGAAACAGCATGAGGAGAACATATGGTTTAATGTATGCATAGCCACGTTCCAACATTCTATGAACCCAATATCCTCAATTTGTCTTTGCAGGTCCCCACTGAAACTGTTCACAAGTGTACCAAACTGAAGTATTTTTTTACTGTCACTGACTGATTTCCAACAATCTGCCTTAAATCATACATTTTTAGAAACAGCATGAGGAGAACATGTGGTTTAATGTATGCATAGCCCATTCCAACATTCTATGAACCCAATATCCTCAATTTTTTGTTGCAGGTTCCCACCGAAACTGTTCACAAGTGTACCACACTGAGGTATTTTGTACAGTGATACTGACTGATTTCCAACAATCTGCCTTAAATCATACATTTTTAGAAACAGCATGAGGAGAACATATGGTTTAATGTATGCATAGCCTCGTTCCAACATTCTATGAACGCAATATCCTCAATTTTTCGTTGCAGGTTCCCACCGAAACTGTTCACAAGTGTACCACGCTGAGGTATTTTGTACAGTGATACTGATTGATTTCCAACAATCAGCCTTAAATCATACATTTTTAGAAACAGCATGAGGAGAACATATGGTTTAATGTATGCATAGCCATGTTCCAACATTCTATGAACCCAATATCCTCAATTTTTCTTTGCAGGTCCCCACTGAAACTGTTCACAAGTGTACCACGCTGAGGTATTTTGTACAGTGATACTGATTGATTTCCAACAATCAGCCTTAAATCATACATTTTTAGAAACAGCATGAGGAGAACATATGGTTTAATGTATGCATAGCCACGTTCGAACATTCTATGAACCCAATATCCTCAATTTTTTGTTGTAGGTCCCCACTGAAACTTTGGACGAGTGAACCACAATGAGGTATTTTTTACTGTGTCACTGACTGATTTCCAACAATCTGCTTTAAATAATACATTTTTAGAAACAGCATGAGGAGAACATGTGGTTTAATGTATGCATAGCCACGTTCAAACATTCTATGAACCCAATATCCTCAATTTTTCGTTGCAGGTCCCCACTGAAACTTTGGACGAGTGAACCACAATGAGGTATTTTTTACTGTGACACTGAGTGATTTCCAACAATCTGCCTTAAATCATACATTTTTAGAAACAGCATGAGGAGAACATGTGGTTTAATGTATGCATAGCCACGTTCCAACATTCTATGAACCCAATATCCTCAATTTTTCTTTGCAGGTCCCCACTGAAACTGTTCACAAGTGTACCACACTGAGGTATTTTGTACTGTGATACTGATTGATTTCCAACAATCTGCCTTAAATCATACATTTTTAGAAACAGCATGAGGAGAACATGTGGTTTAATGTATGCATAGCCACGTTCCAACATTCTATGAACCCAATATCCTCAATTTTTCGTTGCAGGTCCCCACTGAAACTGTTCACAAGTGTACCACACTGAGGTATTTTGTACTGTGATACTGAGTGATTTCCAACAATCTGCCTTAAATCATACATTTTTAGAAACAGCATGAGGAGAACATGTGGTTTAATGTATGCATAGCCATGTTCCAACATTCTATGAACCCAATATCCTCAATTTTTTTTCGTTGCAGGTCCCCACTGAAACTGTTCACAAGAGTACCACACTGAGGTATTCTGTACTGTTATGCCTGACTGATTTCCAACAATCTGCCTTAAATCATACATTTTTAGAAACAGCATGAGGAGAACATGTGGTTTAATGTATGCATAGCCACGTTCCAACATTCTATGAACCCAATATCCTCAATTTTTCGTTGCAGGTCCCCACTGAAACTTTGACTAGTGAACCACACTGAGGTATTTTTTACTCTGTCACTGACTGATTTCCAACAATCTGCCTTAAATCATACATTTTTAGAAACAGCATGAGGAGAACATGTGGTTTAATGTATGCATAGCCACGTTCCAACATTCTATGAACCCAATATCCTCAATTTTTCGTTGCAGGTCCCCACTTAAACTGTTCACAAGTGAACCACACTGAGGTATTTTCTACTGTGATACTGAGTGATTTCCAACAATCTGCCTTAAATCATACATTTTTAGAAACAGCATGAGGAGAACATGTGGTTTAATGTATGCATAGCCACGTTCCAACATTCTATGAACCCAATATCCTCAATGTTCGTAGTTGCAGGTTCCCACTGAAACTTTCACGAAGTGAACCACACTGAGGTATTTTTACTCTGATCACTGACTGATTTCCAACAATCTGCCTTAAATCATACATTTTTAGAAACAGCATGAGGAGAACATGTGGTTTAATGTATGCATAGCCACGTTCCAACATTCTATGAACCCAATATCCTCAATTTTTCATTGCAGGTACCCACCGAAAATGTTCACAAGTGTACCACACTGAGGTATTTTGTACTCTGATACTGAGTGATTTCCAACAATCTGCCTTAAATCATACATTTTTAGAAACAGCATGAGGAGAACATGTGGTTTAATGTATGCATAGCCACGTTCCAACATTCTATGAACCCAATATCCTCAATTTTTCGTTGCAGGTCCCCACTGAAACTTTGGACGAGTGAACCACACTGAGGTATTTTCTACTTTGATACTGAGTGATTTCCAACAATCTGCCTTAATTCATACATTTTTAGAAACAGCATGAGGAGAACATGTGGTTTAATTTATGCATAGCCACGTTCCAACATTCTATGAACCCAATATCCTCAATTTTTCGTTGCAGGTCCCCACTGAAACTTTGGACGAGTGAACCACACTGAGGTATTTTTTACTCTGTCACTGACTGATTTCCAACAATCTGCCTTAAATCATACATTTTTAGAAACAGCATGAGGAGAACATGTGGTTTAATGTATGCATAGCCACGTTCCAACATTCTATGAACCCAATATCCTCAATTTTTCGTTGCAGGTCCCCACTGAAACTTTGGACGAGTGAACCACAATGAGGTATTTTTCTACTGTGATACTGAGTGATTTCCAACAATCTGCCTTAAATCATACATTTTTAGAAACAGCATGAGGAGAACATGTGGTTTAATGTATGCATAGCCACGTTCCAACATTCTATGAACCCAATATCCTCAATTTTTCGTTGCAGGTCCCCACTGAAACTTTGGACGAGTGAACCACACTGAGGTATTTTCTACTGTGATACTGAGTGATTTCCAACAATCTGCCTTAAATCATACATTTTTAGAAACAGCATGAGGAGAACATGTGGTTTAATGTATGCATAGCCACGTTCCAACATTCTATGAACCCAATATCCTCAATTTTTAGTTTGCAGGTCCCCACTGAAACTTTGGACGAGTGAACCACACTGAGGTATTTTCTACTGTGATACTGACTGATTTCCAACAATCTGCCTTAAATCATACATTTTTAGAAACAGCATGAGGAGAACATGTGGTTTAATGTATGCATAGCCACGTTCCAACATTCTATGAACCCAATATCCTCAATTTTTCGTTGCAGGTCCCCACTGAAACTTTGGACGAGTGAACCACACTGAGGTATTTTTACTCTGTGATACTGACTGATTTCCAACAATCTGCCTTAAATCATACATTTTTAGAAACAGCATGAGGAGAACATGTGGTTTAATGTATGCATAGCCACGTTCCAACATTCTATGAACCCAATATCCTCAATTTTTCGTTGCAGGTTCCCACCGAAAATGTTCACAAGTGTACCACACTGAGGTATTTTGTACTACGATACTGAGTGATTTCCAACAATCTGCCTTAAATCATACATTTTTAGAAACAGCATGAGGAGAACATGTGGTTTAATGTATGCATAGCCACGTTCCAACATTCTATGAACCCAATATCCTCAATTTTTCGTTGCAGGTCCCCACTGAAACTTTGGACGAGTGAACCACACTGAGGTATTTTTTACTTTGATACTGACTGATTTCCAACAATCTGCCTTAAATCATACATTTTTAGAAACAGCATGAGGAGAACATGTGGTTTAATGTATGCATAGCCACGTTCCAACATTCTATGAACCCAATATCCTCAATTTTTCGTTGCAGGTCCCCACTGAAACTTTGAACGAGTGAACCACACTGAGGTATTTTTTACTCTGTCACTGACTGATTTCCAACAATCTGCCTTAAATCATACATTTTTAGAAACAGCATGAGGAGAACATGTGGTTTAATGTATGCATAGCCACGTTCCAACATTCTATGAACCCAATATCCTCAATTTTTCGTTGCAGGTCCCCACTGAAACTTTGGACGAGTGAACCACAATGAGGTATTTTCTACTGTGATACTGAGTGATTTCCAACAATCTGCCTTAAATCATACATTTTTAGAAACAGCATGAGGAGAACATGTGGTTTAATGTATGCATAGCCACGTTCCAACATTCTATGAACCCAATATCCTCAATTTTTCGTTGCAGGTCCCCACTGAAACTTTGGACGAATGAACCACACTGAGGTATTTTCTACTGTGATACTGAGTGATTTCCAACAATCTGCCTTAAATCATACATTTTTAGAAACAGCATGAGGAGAACATGTGGTTTAATGTATGCATATCAACGTTCACACGTTCTATGAACCCAATATCCTCAATTTTTCGTTGCAGGTCCACACTGAAACTTTGGACTAGTGAACCACACTGAGGTATTTTTTACTCTGTCACTGACTGATTTCCAACAATCTGCCTTAAATCATACATTTTTAGAAACAGCATGAGGAGAACATGTGGTTTAATGTATGCATAGCCACGTTCCAACATTCTATGAACCCAATATCCTCAATTTTTCATTGCAGGTCCCCACTGAAACTTTGGACGAGTGAACCACACTGAGGTATTTTTTACTCTGAAACTGACTGATTTCCAACAATCTGCCTTAAATCATACATTTTCAGAAACAGCATGAGGAGAACATGTGGTTTAATGTATGCATAGCCACGTTCCAACATTCTATGAACCCAATATCCTCAATTTTTCTTTGCAGGTCCCCACAGAAACTTTGCACGAGTGAACCACACTGAGGTATTTTCTACTGAGACACTGACTGATTTCCAACAATCTGCCTTAAATCATACATTTTTAGAAACAGCATGAGGAGAACATGTGGTTTAATGTATGCATAGCCACGTTCCAACATTCTATGAACCCAATATCCTCAATTTTTCATTGCAGGTTCCCACCGAAAATGTTCACAAGTGTACCACACTGAGGTATTTTCTACTGTGATACTGAGTGATTTCCAACAATCTGCCTTAAATCATACATTTTTAGAAACAGCATGAGGAGAACATGTGGTTTAATGTATGCATAGCCACGTTCCAACATTCTATGAACCCAATATCCTCAATTTTTCGTTGCAGGTCCCCACTGAAACTTTGGACGAGTGAACCACACTGAGGTATTTTTTACTGTGATACTGACTGATTTCCAACAATCTGCCTTAAATCATACATTTTTAGAAACAGCATGAGGAGAACATGTGGTTTAATGTATGCATAGCCACGTTCCAACATTCTATGAACCCAATATCCTCAATTTTTCGTTGCAGGTCCCCACTGAAACTTTGGACGAGTGAACCACAATGAGGTATTTTCTACTGTGATACTGAGTGATTTCCAACAATCTGCCTTAAATCATACATTTTTAGAAACAGCATGAGGAGAACATGTGGTTTAATGTATGCATAGCCACGTTCCAACATTCTATGAACCCAATATCCTCAATTTTTCGTTGCAGGTCCCCACTGAAACTTTGGACGAGTGAACCACACTGAGGTATTTTTTACTCTGTCACTGAGTGATTTCCAACAATCTGCCTTAAATCATACATTTTTAGAAACAGCATGAGGAGAACATGTGGTTTAATGTATGCATAGCCACGTTCCAACATTCTATGAACCCAATATCCTCAATTTTTCATTGCAGGTTCCCACCGAAAATGTTCACAAGTGTACCACACTGAGGTATTTTGTACTACGATACTGAGTGATTTCCAACAATCTGCCTTAAATCATACATTTTTAGAAACAGCATGAGGAGAACATGTGATTTAATGTATGCATAGCCACGTTCCAACATTCTATGAACCCAATATCCTCAATTTTTCGTTGCAGGTCCCCACTGAAACTTTGGACGAGTGAACCACAATGAGGTATTTTCTACTGTGATACTGAGTGATTTCCAACAATCTGCCTTAAATCATACATTTTTAGAAACAGCATGAGGAGAACATGTGGTTTAATGTATGCATAGCCACGTTCCAACATTCTATGAACCCAATATCCTCAATTTTTCGTTGCAGGTCCCCACTGAAACTTTGGACGAGTGAACCACACTGAGGTATTTTCTACTGTGATACTGAGTGATTTCCAACAATCTGCCTTAAATCATACATTTTAGAAACAGCATGAGGAGAACATGTGGTTTAATGTATGCATAGCCACGTTCCAACATTCTATGAACCCAATATCCTCAATTTCTCGTTTCAGTTCCCCACTGAAACTTTTGACTAGTGTACCACACTGAGGTATTTTTTACTCTGTCACTGACTGATTTCCAACAATCTGCCTTAAATCATACATTTTTAGAAACAGCATGAGGAGAACATGTGGTTTAATGTATGCATAGCCACGTTCCAACATTCTATGAACCCAATATCCTCAATTTTTCGTTGCAGGTCCCCACTGAAACTTTGGACGAGTGAACCACACTGAGGTATTTTCTACTGTGATACTGAGTGATTTCCAACAATCTGCCTTAAATCATACATTTTTAGAAACAGCATGAGGAGAACATGTGGTTTAATGTATGCATAGCCACGTTCCAACATTCTATGAACCCAATATCCTCAATTTTTAGTTGCAGGTTCCCACAGAAAATGTTCACAAGTGAACCACACTGAGGTATTTTTTACTCTGATACTGACTGATTTCCAACAATCTGCCTTAAATCATACATTTTTAGAAACAGCATGAGGAGAACATGTGGTTTAATGTATGCATAGCCACGTTCAAACATTCTATGAACCCAATATCCTCAATTTTTAGTTGCAGGTTCCCACTGAAACTTTCACAAGTGTACCACACTGAGGTATTTTCTACTGTGATACTGACTGATTTCCAACAATCTGCCTTAAATCATACATTTTTAGAAACAGCATGAGGAGAACATGTGGTTTAATGTATGCATAGCCACGTTCCAACATTCTATGAACCCAATATCCTCAATTTTTCGTTTGCAGGTCCCCACTGAAACTTTGGACGAGTGAACCACAATGAGGTATTTTCTACTGTGATACTGAGTGATTTCCAACAATCTGCCTTAAATCATACATTTTTAGAAACAGCATGAGGAGAACATGTGGTTTAATGTATGCATAGCCACGTTCCAACATTCTATGAACCCAATATCCTCAATTTTTAGTTGCAGGTCCCCACTGAAACTTTGGACGAGTGAACCACACTGAGGTATTTTCTACTGTGATACTGAGTGATTTCCAACAATCTGCCTTAAATCATACATTTTTAGAAACAGCATGAGGAGAACATGTGGTTTAATGTATGCATAGCCACGTTCAACATTCTATGAACCCAATATCCTCAATTTTTTTTCGTTGCAGGTCCCCACGGAAACTTTGGACGATTGAACCACACTGAGGTATATTTTAATCTGTCACTGACTGAATTCAAAAAATCTGCCTTAAATCATACATTTTTAGAAACAGCATGAGGAGAACATGTGGTTTAATGTATGCATGGCCACGTTGCAACATTCTATGAACCCAATATCCTCAATTTTTCGTTGCAGGTCCCCACTGAAACTTTGGACGAGTGAACCACAATGAGGTATTTTCTACTGTGATACTGACTGATTTCCAACAATCTGCCTTAAATCATACATTTTTAGAAACAGCATGAGGAGAACATGTGGTTTAATGTATGCATAGCCACGTTCCAACATTCTATGAACCCAATATCCTCAATTTTTCGTTGCAGGTCCCCACTGAAACTTTGGACGAATGAACCACACTGAGGTATTTTCTACTGTGATACTGAGTGATTTCCAACAATCTGCCTTAAATCATACATTTTTAGAAACAGCATGAGGAGAACATGTGGTTTAATGTATGCATAGCCACGTTCCAACATTCTATGAACCCAATATCCTCAATTTTTCGTTGCAGGTCCCCACTGAAACTTTGGACGAATGAACCACACTGAGGTATTTTTTACTCTGTCACTGACTGATTTCCAACAATCTGCCTTAAATCATACATTTTTAGAAACAGCATGAGGAGAACATGTGGTTTAATGTATGCATAGCCACGTTCCAACATTCTATGAACCCAATATCCTCAATTTTTCGTTGCAGGTTCCCACTGAAACTTTGGACGAGTGAACCACAATGAGGTATTTTCTACTGTGATACTGAGTGATTTCCAACAATCTGCCTTAAATCATACATTTTTAGAAACAGCATGAGGAGAACATGTGGTTTAATGTATGCATAGCCACGTTCCAAACATTCTATGAACCCAATATCCTCAATTTTTCGTTGCAGGTCCCCACTGAAACTTTGGACGAGTGAACCACAATGAGGTATTTTCTACTGTGATACTGAGTGATTTCCAACAATCTGCCTTAAATCATACATTTTTAGAAACAGCATGAGGAGAACATGTGGTTTAATGTATGCATAGCCACGTTCCAACATTCTATGAACCCAATATCCTCAATTTTTCGTTGCAGGTCCCCACTGAAACTTTGACGATTGAACCACACTGAGGTATTTTCTACTGTGATACTGACTGATTTCCAACAATCTGCCTTAAATCATACATTTTTAGAAACAGCATGAGGAGAACATGTGGTTTAATGTATGCATAGCCACGTTCCAACATTCTATGAACCCAATATCCTCAATTTTTCGTTGCAGGTCCCCACTGAAACTTTGGACGAGTGAACCACACTGAGGTATTTTCTACTGTGATACTGAGTGATTTCCAACAATCTGCCTTAAATCATACATTTTTAGAAACAGCATGAGGAGAACATGTGGTTTAATGTATGCATAGCCACGTTCCCACATTCTATGAACCCAATATCCTCAATTTTTCGTTGCAGGTCCCCACGGAAACTGTTGGACGAAGTGAACCACACTGAGGTATTTTTACTCTGATAGTGACTGATTTCCAACAATCTGCCCTAAATCATACATTTTTAGAAACAGCATGAGGAGAACATGTGGTTTAATGTATGCATAGCCACGTTCCAACATTCTATGAACCCAATATCCTCAATTTTTCATTGCAGGTTCCCACCGAAAATGTTCACAAGTGTACCACACTGAGGTATTTTGTACTACGATACTGAGTGATTTCCAACAATCTGCCTTAAATCATACATTTTTAGAAACAGCATGAGGAGAACATGTGGTTTAATGTATGCATAGCCACGTTCCAACATTCTATGAACCCAATATCCTCAATTTTTAGTTGCAGGTCCCCACTGAAACTGTTGGACAAGTGAACCACACTGAGGTATTTTCTACTGTGATACTGAGTGATTTCCAACAATCTGCCTTAAATCATACATTTTTAGAAACAGCATGAGGAGAACATGTGGTTTAATGTATGCATAGCCACGTTCCAACATTCTATGAACCCAATATCCTCAATTTTTCGTTGCAGGTCCCCACTGAAACTTTGGACGAGTGAACCACACTGAGGTATTTTCCACTGTGATACTGAGTGATTTCCAACAATCTGCCTTAAATCATACATTTTTAGAAACAGCATGAGGAGAACATGTGGTTTAATGTATGCATAGCCACGTTCAACATTCTATGAACCCAATATCCTCAATTTTTCGTTGCAGGTCCCCACTGAAACTGTTCAGGCGAGTGAACCACACTGAGGTATTTTTTACTCTGAAACTGACTGATTTCCAACAATCTGCCTTAAATCATACATTTTTAGAAACAGCATGAGGAGAACATGTGGTTTAATGTATGCATAGCCACGTTCCAACATTCTATGAACCCAATATCCTCACTTTTTCGTTGCAGGTCCCCACTGAAACTGTTGACGAGTGAACCACACTGAGGTATTTTCTACTGTGATACTGAGTGATTTCCAACAATCTGCCTTAAATCATACATTTTTAGAAACAGCATGAGGAGAACATGTGGTTTAATGTATGCATAGCCACGTTCCAACATTCTATGAACCCAATATCCTCAATTTTTCGTTGCAGGTCCCCACTGAAACTGTTGACTAGTGAACCACACTGAGGTATTTTGTACTCTGATACTGACTGATTTCCAACAATCTGCCTTAAATCATACATTTTTAGAAACAGCATGAGGAGAACATGTGGTTTAATGTATGCATAGCCACGTTCCAACATTCTATGAACCCAATATCCTCAATTTTTCGTTGCAGGTCCCCACTGAAACTTTGGACGAGTGAACCACACTGAGGTATTTTATACTCTGATACTGACTGATTTCCAACAATCTGCCTTAAATCATACATTTTTAGAAACAGCATGAGGAGAACATGTGGTTTAATGTATGCATAGCCACGTTCCAACATTCTATGAACCCAATATCCTCAATTTTTCGTTGCAGGTCCCCACTGAAACTTTGGACGAGTGAACCACACTGAGGTATTTTCTACTCTGATACTGAGTGATTTCCAACAATCTGCCTTAAATCATACATTTTTAGAAACAGCATGAGGAGAACATGTGGTTTAATGTATGCATAGCCACGTAATCAACATTCTATGAACCCAATATCCTCAATTTTAGTTTGCAGGTCCCCACTGAAACTTTGGACGAGTGAACCACACTGAGGTATTTTCTACTCTGTGATACTGACTGATTTCCAACCAGCTGCCTTAAAACATACATTTTTAGAAACCTCATGAGTAGAACATGTTGTTTACTGTATGCATAGCCTCGTTACATCATTCTATGAACCCAATATCCTCAATTTTTCGTTGCAGGTTCCCACTGAAACTGTTGGACGAAGTGAACCACACTGAGGTATTTTCTACTGTGATACTGAGTGATTTCCAACAATCTGCCTTAAATCATACATTTTTAGAAACAGCATGAGGAGAACATGTGGTTTAATGTATGCATAGCCACGTTCCAACATTCTATGAACCCAATATCCTCAATTTTTAGTTGCAGGTCCCCACTGAAACTTTGGACGAGTGAACCACACTGAGGTATTTTTTACTCTGTCACTGACTGATTTCCAACAATCTGCCTTAAATCATACATTTTTAGAAACAGCATGAGGAGAACATGGGGTTTAATGTATGCATAGCCACGTTCCAACATTCTATGAACCCAATATCCTCAATTTTTCATTGCAGGTTCCACTGAAACTTTGGACGAGTGAACCACAATGAGGTATTTTCTACTGTGATACTGAGTGATTTCCAACAATCTGCCTTAAATCATACATTTTTAGAAACAGCATGAGGAGAACATGTGGTTTAATGTATGCATAGCCACGTTCCAACATACTAAGAACGCAATATCCTCAACTGTTCGTTGCAGGTCCCCACTGAAACTTTGGACGAGTGAACCACACTGAGGTATTTTCTACTGTGACACTGACTGATTTCCAACAATCTGCCTTAAATCATACATTTTTAGAAACAGCATGAGGAGAACATGTGGTTTAATGTATGCATAGCCACGTTCCAACATTCTATGAACCCAATATCCTCAATTTTTAGTTGCAGGTCCCCACTGAAACTTTGGACTAGTGAACCACAATGAGGTATTTTCTACTGTGATACTGAGTGATTTCCAACAATCTGCCTTAAATCATACAATTTTAGAAACAGCATGAGGAGAACATGTGGTTTAATGTATGCATAGCCACGTTCCAACATTCTATGAACCCAATATCCTCAATTTTTAGTTGCAGGTACCCACAAAAACTGTTAACAAGTGAACCACACTGAGGTATTTTGTACTGTGATACTGAGTGATTTCCAACAATCTGCCTTAAATCATACATTTTAGAAACAGCATGAGGAGAACATGTGGTTTAATGTATGCATAGCCACGTTCAACATTCTATGAACCCAATATCCTCAATTTTTCGTTGCAGGTCCCCACTGAAACTGTTGGACGAGTGAACCACACTGAGGTATTTTCTACTGTGATACTGACTGATTTCCAACAATCTGCCTTAAATCATACATTTTTAGAAACAGCATGAGGAGAACATGTGGTTTAATGTATGCATAGCCACGTTCCAACATTCTATGAACCCAATATCCTCAATTTTTCGTTGCAGGTCCCCACTGAAACTTTGGACGAGTGAACCACACTGAGGTATTTTCTACTGTGATACTGAGTGATTTCCAACAATCTGCCTTAAATCATACATTTTTAGAAACAGCATGAGGAGAACATGTGGTTTAATGTATGCATAGCCACGTTCCAACATTCTATGAACCCAATATCCTCAATTTTTCGTTGCAGGTCCCCACTGAAACTGTTGACGAGTGAACCACACTGAGGTATTTTCTACTCTGTCACTGACTGATTTCCAACAATCTGCCTTAAATCATACATTTTTAGAAACAGCATGAGGAGAACATGTGGTTTAATGTATGCATAGCCACGTTCCAACATTCTATGAACCCAATATCCTCAATTTTTCGTTGCAGGTTCCCACCGAAAATGTTCACAAGTGTACCACACTGAGGTATTTTGTACTGTGATACTGAGTGATTTCCAACAATCTGCCTTAAATCATACATTTTTAGAAACAGCATGAGGAGAACATGTGGTTTAATGTATGCATAGCCACGTTCAACATTCTATGAACCCAATATCCTCAATTTTTCGTTGCAGGTTCCCACTGAAAATGTTGACTAGTGATCCACCATGAGGTATTTTCTACTGTGATACTGACTGATTTCCAACAATCTGCCTTAAATCATACATTTTTAGAAACAGCATGAGGAGAACATGTGGTTTAATGTATGCATAGCCACGTTCCAACATTCTATGAACCCAATATCCTCAATTTTTCATTGCAGGTTCCCACCGAAACTTTGGACGAGTGAACCACAATGAGGTATTTTCTACTGTGATACTGAGTGATTTCCAACAATCTGCCTTAAATCATACATTTTTAGAAACAGCATGAGGAGAACATGTGGTTTAATGTATGCATAGCCACGTTCCAACATTCTATGAACCCAATATCCTCAATTTTTCGTTGCAGGTCCCCACTGAAACTTTGGACGAGTGAACCACAATGAGGTATTTTCTACTGTGATACTGAGTGATTTCCAACAATCTGCCTTAAATCATACATTTTTAGAAACAGCATGAGGAGAACATGTGGTTTAATGTATGCATAGCCACGTTCCAACATTCTATGAACCCAATATCCTCAATTTTTCGTTGCAGGTCCCCACTGAAACTGTTCACAAGTGTACCACACTGAGGTATTTTTACTCTGATCACTGACTGATTTCCAACAATCTGCCTTAAATCATACATTTTTAGAAACAGCATGAGGAGAACATGTGGTTTAATGTATGCATAGCCACGTTCAACATTCTATGAACCCAATATCCTCAATTTTTAGATTGCAGGTCCCCACTGAAACTTTGGACGAGTGAACCACACTGAGGTATTTTCTACTGTGATACTGAGTGATTTCCAACAATCTGCCTTAAATCATACATTTTTAGAAACAGCATGAGGAGAACATGTGGTTTAATGTATGCATAGCCACGTTCCAACATTCTATGAACCCAATATCCTCAATTTTTCGTTGCAGGTCCCCACTGAAACTTTGGGAAGTGAACCACACTGAGGTATTTTTACTCTGAAACTGACTGATTTCCAACAATCTCCCTTAAATCATACATTTTTAGAAACAGCATGAGGAGAACATGTGGTTTAATGTATGCATAGCCACGTTCAACATTCTATGAACCCAATATCCTCAATTTTTCATTGCAGGTCCCCACTGAAACTTTCACGAGTGAACCACACTGAGGTATTTTCTACTACTGATACTGAGTGATTTCCAACAATCTGCCTTAAATCATACATTTTTAGAAACAGCATGAGGAGAACATGTGGTTTAATGTATGCATAGCCACGTTCCAACATTCTATGAACCCAATATCCTCAATTTTTCGTTTGCAGGTCCCACTGAAACTTTGGACAGTGAACCACACTGAGGTATTTTTACTGTGATACTGAGTGATTTCCAACAATCTGCCTTAAATCATACATTTTTAGAAACAGCATGAGGAGAACATGTGGTTTAATGTATGCATAGCCACGTTCCAACATTCTATGAACCCAATATCCTCAATTTTTCGTTGCAGGTCCCCACTGAAACTGTTCACGAGTGTACCACACTGAGGTATTTTCTACTGTGATACTGAGTGATTTCCAACAATCTGCCTTAAATCATACATTTTTAGAAACAGCATGAGGAGAACATGTGGTTTAATGTATGCATAGCCACGTTCCAACATTCTATGAACCCAATATCCTCAATTTTTAGTTGCAGGTTCCCACCGAAACTGTTCACGAGTGAACCACACTGAGGTATTTTGTACTCTGATACTGACTGATTTCCAACAATCTGCCTTAAATCATACATTTTTAGAAACAGCATGAGGAGAACATGTGGTTTAATGTATGCATAGCCACGTTCCAACATTCTATGAACCCAATATCCTCAATTTTTCGTTGCAGGTCCCCACTGAAACTTTGGACGAGTGAACCACAATGAGGTATTTTCTACTGTGATACTGAGTGATTTCCAACAATCTGCCTTAAATCATACATTTTTAGAAACAGCATGAGGAGAACATGTGGTTTAATGTATGCATAGCAAACGTCCAACATTCTATGAACCCAATATCCTCAATTTTTCGTTGCAGGTCCCCACTGAAACTTTGGACGAGTGAACCACACTGAGGTATTTACTCTGTCACTGACTGATTTCCAACAATCTGCCTTAAATCATACATTTTTAGAAACAGCATGAGGAGAACATGTGGTTTAATGTATGCATAGCCACGTTCAACATTCTATGAACCCAATATCCTCAATTTTTCGTTGCAGGTCCCCACTGAAACTGTTGGACAAGTGAACCACACTGAGGTATTTTCTACTGTGATACTGAGTGATTTCCAACAATCTGCCTTAAATCATACATTTTTAGAAACAGCATGAGGAGAACATGTGGTTTAATGTATGCATAGCCACGTTCAACATTCTATGAACCCAATATCCTCAATTTTTCGTTTGCAGGTCCCCACTGAAACTTTGGGCGAGTGAACCACAATGAGGTATTTTTCTACTGTGATACTGAGTGATTTCCAACAATCTGCCTTAAATCATACATTTTTAGAAACAGCATGAGGAGAACATGTGGTTTAATGTATGCATATCAACGTTACAAAATTCTATTAAACAAATATCCTCAATTTTTCGTTGCAGGTCCCCACTGAAACTTTGAACGAGTGAACCACAATGAGGTATTTTCTACTGTGATACTGAGTGATTTCCAACAATCTGCCTTAAATCATACATTTTTAGAAACAGCATGAGGAGAACATGTGGTTTAATGTATGCATAGCCACGTTCCAACATTCTATGAACCCAATATCCTCAATTTTTCGTTGCAGGTACCCACAGAAACTTTTCACAAGTGAACCACACTGAGGTATTTTTTACTCTGTAACTGACTGATTTCCAACAATCTGCCTTAAATCATACATTTTTAGAAACAGCATGAGGAGAACATGTGGTTTAATGTATGCATAGCCACGTTCCAACATTCTATGAACCCAATATCCTCAATTTTTCGTTGCAGGTCCCCACTGAAACTGTTGACAGTGAACCACACTGAGGTATTTTGTACTGTGATACTGACTGATTTCCAACAATCTGCCTTAAATCATACATTTTTAGAAACAGCATGAGGAGAACATGTGGTTTAATGTATGCATAGCCACGTTCCAACATTCTATGAACCCAATATCCTCAATTTTTCGTTGCAGGTCCCACCTCCTCTGTTCAGACGTGTACCACACTGAGGTATTTTGTACTGTGATAGTGACTGATTTCCAACAATCTGCCTTAAATCATATATTTTTAGAAACAGCATGAGGAGAACATGTGGTTTAATGTATGCATAGCCACGTTCCAACATTCTATGAACCCAATATCCTCAATTTTTCATTGCAGGTGCCCACAGAAAATTTTCACAAGTGAACCACACTGAGGTATTTTGTACTCCGTAAATGAGTGATTTCCAACAATCTGCCTTAAATCATACATTTTTAGAAACAGCATGAGAGAACATGTGGTTTAATGTATGCATAGCCATGTTCAACATTCTAAGAAGCCAATATCAACAAATTTTCGTTGCAGGTCCCCACTTAAACTTTTGACGAGTGAACCACACTGAGGTATTTTATACTCTGATACTGAGCGATCTCCAACAATCTGCCTCAAATCATACATTTTAGAAACAGCATGAGAGAACATGTGGTTTAATGTATGCATAGCCACGTTCCAACATTCTATGAACCCAATATCCTCAATTTTTCGTTGCAGGTCCCCACTGAAACTGTGGACGAGTGAACCACACTGAGGTATTTTCTACTGTGATACTGACTGATTTCCAACAATCTGCCTTAAATCATACATTTTTAGAAACAGCATGAGGAGAACATGTGGTTTAATGTATGCATAGCCACGTTCCAACATTCTATGAACCCAATATCCTCA
The DNA here is from genome assembly GCA_027481765.1 of Tenualosa thibaudeaui. Classification (NCBI taxonomy): domain Eukaryota; kingdom Metazoa; phylum Chordata; class Actinopteri; order Clupeiformes; family Clupeidae; genus Tenualosa; species Tenualosa thibaudeaui. Next base: position 23,789,373 of record JAIFZK010000001.1, read on the forward strand.
ATTTTTCGTTGCAGGTCCCCACTGAAACTTTAGACGAGTGAACCACACTGAGGTATTTTTTACTCTGTAACTGACTGATTTCCAACAATCTGCCTTAAATCATACATTTTTAGAAACAGCATGAGGAGAACATGTGGTTTAATGTATGCATAGCCACGTTCCAACATTCTATGAACCCAATATCCTCAATTTTTCGTTGCAGGTCCCCACCGAAAATGTTCACAAGTGAACCACACTGAGGTATTTTCTACTGTGATACTGAGTGATTTCCAACAATCTGCCTTAAATCATACATTTTTAGAAACAGCATGAGGAGAACATGTGGTTTAATGTATGCATAGCCACGTTCCAACATTCTATGAACCCAATATCCTCAATATTTAGTGGCAGGTACCCAAAAAAACTGTTAACAAGTGTACAACACTGAGGTATTTTGTACTGTGATACTGACTGATTTCCAACAATCTGCCTTAAATCATACATTTTTAGAAACAGCATAGGAGAACATGTGGTTTAATGTATGCATAGCCAGTTCAACATGAGGAGAACATGTGGTTTAACTGTACGAGTGAACCACAATGAGGTATTTTCTACTGTGATACTGAGTGATTTCCAAC